>JAFMSR010000018.1:28437505-29005005 GCA_022818135.1 Saxidomus purpurata
GAGCGCACAAGATTTTATAACGTCTAGCCCCTATGACTTTGACCTAGTGACCTGATACATAGACCATGAACAACTAGGAATGGTACCTATCACTTCTGTCAAATATCATTAAATTGTAACAAGGGGTTTACGAAATTAAGAGTGCACAATATTTTAGTATGTCAATTCCCTGTGACCTTGACCTTTGACCTTTGACCTCGTGACCCGGAACATGAACCATGCACAACTAGGCATGGTACTTATCACTTCTGTGAATTATCATTAAATTCTGACCAGGGATTGTGAATATTTAGCGTCCACAAGATTTTAATATCTCGAGACCCTATGACCTTGACCTTCGACCTAGTGACCAAAAACATGGACCATGCACAACTAGGCATAGTACTTATCACTTCTGGAAAGTATCATTAAATTCTGACCAAGAGTTTTGGAGATTTAGCGTCCATAAGGTTTTACTATCTCGAGCCCCTGTAACCTTGAACTTTGACTAAGTGACCCGAAACATGGACCATGCACAACTAGACATTGTACTTATCACTTTTGTGAAGTATCATTAAATTTATGACAAGGGTTTTTCGAGATTTAGTGTCCACAAGATTCCGTCTACAGACAAACGGAAAGACGGACAAACGGACAGTCAGACAAGCTGAATCCAGTAGCTCCACTTACACTATGTGTTTGGGGTGTAATAGAGATGTACAGGCGGTAAACTGATGTGAGGATGGACATCTGAATAACGATTTAAACAGGGAATTTTCTCAAAAGTATTACTGAGTATAATTTCAGTATAATTTCAGAGGCGGATTCTTGTTAGAGTAAATTGCAACTGTTGCAATTATTTATAATGTTTTGTATGCGTACTTCTACCAGTGAAATTTACTTACTTTCGCCCTCAAGATTGTATACTCAGCCAAAAAAGAAACCTCCCATACTATGTGTCTATGCATGTCTTAAAACTTTGTTAATTTCATGTTGATTTTTAATGTTCAGAAATAGAATTTGATCTTTTTACGACTCGAGCGTTTGATTTTTCATGTTCCTTTGTGACTCTACTAGTTGGAAATAATCCAGGAACTGATAAAGAGGCGTAATGAAAATTTCATTGTTTTATTGATAATTAATACCCGTTTCATTACTTACATCGAATTTTTGGATGTTTATACAACTGATGGTGATTTGTTGACTAATATCGGTTAGTCAACCTCTGACTGTAATGAGGGTTTAAATACGCCTCTTTATGGAATCCACATTCCTCTGACAAATTCTGGCAATCTATTTTATTCCTTCACCAGTACTGCTTCTAAATCGTTCAAATCGTTTAAGACATAGTGGCGGCGTAAACGTCTCCCGAGTTCATCCCATGTATGTTCAATGGGATTCATGTCGGGTAACATAGCTGGCCACGTCATTACATTGACGTTGGCAGCAGTCAAATGAGAACGTTTTACTCTTGCAACATGTGGATGCGCATTGTCTTGCTGAAAAACAATAGTAGCGTGTCTTAGCATAAATGGAATGGCTTCAGGGATTAATTTGTTATCAATTTACCCCTGCGCAATTAAATTTCAACGAACAGCGAGAAGTCTTTTTGCTGAGTTTAGTAAAAGGTTATTAGAACGAATCAATAAGTAGAAAGGTTCCCATAAACATTCCTTTAAGTATTTCTACATTTTTGAAATAATACGCTACTAAATCATTTAATGCGTAGCAAACGCTTTTGAAAACTGTATATAACGATATAGTGTTGTGGTAACGTTAAACCAAACTCGCGAATATATCCAATAGATTTTTCTGAAATTGCTATGTTTATTCACTTTTACACCTTATGTTTAAATATATCATTTTTGAGACATTAATATTTGCACTAGAAACTGGGCAAGACGTAAAAGTTATGCAGCAGAACAGCTGTTTCCTGTTGACTGTATCAGGCAAGAGGACACATTTTTTTTCCAAACGGACAATTTTAAGGGTTTTAACAACTAGCAGATTATTTCCTCAGAATGTTTATTCATAAAATATTAAAACAAACGCGTTTTTCAAGAAGAACATATACCGTCCCGTTTCTGCCCAAAATGCCAATATAGTGACCTTTTTAAACGCTTCACCAAAACATTATGAAACAGTTATGAAGGTTTACAGAACTACAATGCACATGGTTCCTCTAGCTTAGTCTTTAAGTAGGGTCTTCCTCTTTAATCCCTAACAGTACTGCCTAACATTGCAAAAAAATATGGATATGAAAGGCGCAATTATTTAGATGCAATACCTACCATAGTAAGTACAGAGTATCCGTTGGACATTCAGTTGGTCAAATATAATCATATAACTGAGTGAGGTCTGACTTATACAATACTATCTGTTAGTTCAAAAATATGGTCAGCCTTTGTGTACCGTTAGGCTCTTTCGCAAATAAAATAGTTAAAAAAATTGTACAATCGACATGAACGTTAGTAACAACTTTGAGAAACTCCCCCGTATTTATCGCTTATCTGTTATCCATCTTCACATCAGTTACTAGCGTGTACATCTCTAATAATAGTCATAATAAAAGTAATAATAATAAATCGTTTCAATGGATTAGAACGCAAGTGGTATAGGACACCGTCATATAAAAGTAAAAGATAAATGTTTGATCTTTAATAGCTGGATAAATTCTAATATCATTTTCCAGAATGATTTTTAAATGCAAACGGGCAAATTGATCAAAACATCATTGTTAGATAAGTGACAGATAAAAGAGACTGCGTGTTTGAGTTAAATATACTGTTTCAAGCGATTCCAAGATACTGGAAACAAGTGATATATAAAAAACAACAAAACAAAACAAAAGTAAAATCATCCATCGAAGTAAAATTGAATGATCACGTTCGATCACGTAGAATCTTTAAACACAAAAGCAATATATATAGAATATACATGTGTACGAAAATGATTTGATTGAACGATAACATTTCCATGCATTTATTACTTCAATATTCTTTCATTTTGTTCAGTGTTAAATGTACTTTTTCATATAGAAAAAAAGAAGATGTAAATACCAAGCTTACTTAGTGTTTTCTAAACGAAAAACATAAGTGTCAAACATTTCAATATAATTATACAAAAGTGCATTAAAATAAGTGGAAATAATAACAACATTGCCTTGAGTAATTGTTATATCATTATTTGGTTTACTTCAAAATGCTATGCAATTTCTTCTTTCATACTTTCTCGGCCATTTTGCTCAATTAAAGGAAACTACTTGCATTATTTTGGAGGGGGTATTACTCAACAGCCGTACTTTAAGCGCGAATTGAAACCGAACGGATGACGGAATTCCAATGATCCTGAGTATTATTCGCTAACGAAAACAGTGACAAAACCATGAGTTTTCATTAGCTAGATTGGTAGTTTTTAAGATACGACCCATAGCCTGTTTGATCAAGTATAAGACGCAAATTCTACTTGGTTAATTCATCAGAGATCAACAGCCATCGCTGTAAGCTTGTCAAACGTTGTTATTTAACTATTATTGAATAACTAATAGTCATTACTTGACCAATACAAATAAACAGTTTCAGTTATTCGTATTTGGTATATTTGGACATAGTTTTCTATAACTATAAAATCGTTCCGAATAAAGTTACACATAAGATACAATGAAGCATAATAAAAGCAACCATATAATAATCCTACGTAAATTAATTAAACTATTAGTGGCCATAACAATTTTTTTCTAATAGATATAGTAGTGCGTTTTGGTATTAACCGATTAAAATGAAGCGTTCTTAAGGAAAATAACCACGTAAATAAAATCATACCTATTCTGATACAAAATGTAAAAAAGATCATACTCTGTTTATCGGTGGCAAAACATTTAGAGCAGAAGAAGATTAATCAAAGATACGAATGGTGCTAACAAATCTGAAGGAATCCGTCAGTAATATCAAAAGTCCTGAAGAATTTCCTTAACACAATAATTTTCTCTGTCGACCCCAAGAGCTTTGCAAGCAGCGACGAGTTTCCTCTTGGCTTCATGTGCTGTAGGCGCGGACACTGCAACGTCTGCGAAAGCCCTTTCATAACCAGGGTTGGTTGTCTCCATTTCGGCCCCGAACTGTGTAAAGAATATCTCTTCTTTTTCTATCATTTGATTGAGTAGGCTTCTGAACTGTGTGTCATTCCATGTTTTGGCGTGTACCGACGGTAGAAGCATTACGCCCATTAAAAACGCGTTCGCAGGGTGTTTCGGGATGCATGGTTTAATACCGCTGGCTATCATCATAGCGTAGAGCATGGTGTCTACACCATATAGTTTCGAAACCCAATTGCGGAAGGCATATCCACCCATTCTTCCATTGATTTCCACCAGCTTCGGCCCGGTAGCAGTAAATATCATTTCTACGTTATATAAACCGTGAGTCGAACCTTAAGAACAAGAAAAAAGATAACCAATACATGTACGTAGTAAATTGCCAGGCTAAATGTAATACAGTAAATCCCGTTGGAGTAACTATTAAACATTTTTACCTTACTTGTCTTCATTAAAAAAACGGCCTAAACCAAAATCATGAATTAAGCTATTTGTAATTGTCTAAAAATGAATTTCAATTATAACGAAGTGTTATTTAGGATCATGATACACTATTTCTGCAAATTGCTACTTCGGATGCAATTGCAATTACGTACGAAACGAATACCTATGGAATTAACTCAAGAAATTTAGTTTTAAAATGTTTACCGAATCGAAGCTCAAATGTCGTTTTAAATATAAAATGATGATTATCACAATTGCTGCACCTATAATCTGTCTCTGGAAACATAAAGGCTAGTCAAACAAAAGAATGCATGAATAGATAGACAGTTTACCTATTGCAATGCAGCATTGATAAGATGCAGTTATTAGCTGGGCTTGTTTATCCATAGGTAAGGTTGACGGCATGCATTTGCCTGTCACTATGAAATACAAAATAAAACTACAAATAAAGTATAAATACAAAAGTAATAAAACAAAATATCATACAATGTTTTAAGAGGTAAAATTTCAAGACAAAGCAAAGTTAAAAACATAAATGTAATTCTGTCAAATCATTCTAATTTCTTTCATTCTAAAGTTCCTTGTTCATTTCTCCATAACATTGAAATGTCCATCCGTTTATCTTACAATTCATGTAAATACCGAAAAGTCTGACTATTTCACATAGTTTTTTTTTACTTTCTTCAAGAACTTTACACGACTTTAATGAGGTTATATAAAAGGCAGATCATACAAGTGAAATATGGTCTTCTGGCTCGCCCGCTGTCTGTAAGAAAAGCACCAACAAGTTTGCTCTCATAAATAATCATGTCAATGATGTGTTCTGATCCTTCGTAAAACTCCGTAGCCATCATCGCATTGCCATGGCTTACAACAGCTTTTTTCAGATCGGGTGCTGATCGGTACAAATTGGTAACTTCTAAATACCGGGTCTTCAGTTCGTCCTTATCTTTGACTACAGTTGTTGCTACAGCACTCATGCCGTACTCTAGTTTCAACATCGCAGGAAACTTGAAGCTAAAAGAAAGACAAAAATGTACACATAAAATATAAATCTCATTGGTCCCGTTATGGTGTTATTCACATACTACACTCTGTGTCTTTTACTTTGTTCTTTCAATTGATACTATTAACTTAATCAATGCATCTATTTATTTATAAAGTACCTCGAGAAATGAATGCTTACTTTTCAGGTACTGCCATACAGTCTGATTCTGTCTTTAATTGCACAGCTAATGAGGAATACAAGTTTGCACGAGGCAAGTGTGGAATGTCAGCTCGTTGTGTATAGACGAAATTTTGCGTCATACTTTTCGTTTTTGCCGTGACAGCTGCGTAGTATCCAATCCCTGTAATAGTTTTCTATCAGAATTATTAAAATAATCAGGCATATCATTTGGTACATCTGTTTCCTTGAACAACTTCTTCACTAATATCATCAAGTAGAAGTTCACCTTTTATTTCTTGAACAGTTAAATGGAAAACACGGCTCTTAATTTAAAACTACGATATACTTCAACAGAATACCAATTAAAAGCGAACTTACTATACGATGTAAATTAATCGAAGGTTTGGGAGAGTTGTTAGTACGTATAACTAAATCACAGTATATTCTCTTAAGACAGGTATTAGAAAGATTAAATTATTTATTTTATAGGCAAGATTCTTGAAGATAGGAAACAGTTGCTAGACAAAGACAGGATAAAGCTAGTTAAATTTATCGAAAATGTTTGTCTTATGCTTAAATAAAATAAATTCACCAATCGTTCAAAAAGGCTAAAACAATATTTTTAACGGACGTAATATACAACAAATTGTGAATATTCTTAAAGTCGCCAAATGAGACCATATTGTGATGTACATGTGCTTGTTTTTAAACCGTAATAACATGTCGCATCGAATATTTCACATGAAGAATTTTTTTAAAAGCAAAATTTAAACAGTTTGTCAAACGTACATGTATATACATTTGTAATAGTCAACACTAAAGTCATTGTTTTTATTTGGAAGTTCATATTTAATTAAATGTACATGGCAAGTTATGTTTGGTTTGAACTAGATTGTGTTTATAAAATCAAGGACAATGGTTGATCAGATGCGACTTATCAGGAATGGCACTTAGGTTAACTTCGACCAGTTCCTTTATTTATTACAAACATTGCGCTGCCTTCCGTAAATTTTTTAGGCTTAACTATGATAGGATTGTCCATCACCCTCTGTAGATATTTATAGTAACAAATATTCTAATGTAAATAAACTATGATCCAAGATTTTCAAACCTGCACATCTCTTTTTGTGAAATAATTCTCATATAAAACACATCGACATGAAGGCGACCTCACAAACTAGATTCGATCGTAAATACAGAAACAGACATACACTGATTGTAAATAATACACAATATTTGAGTCGTTATAAAATCATTCGTATAACAGAACCTCTTTTATCAGACAAAAATTGAAATTAACTAGTGTAACATCATTTTAATAGTGTGTTCGCAACAATAAATGTGATTCCCGTAGAGAACATTTATACCTTTTGTACCCAACTTTTCGTTCATCAGACCTGCCAAAGGAACGCATTGTTCCATGAATGTAAGACATCCATAAACCTTTATGTTTTGTTGCTGTATCAAGCTGATGACTTCGTCTGCATGCTGCTCGTCCTTACTGTGGTCATCAAGATTGTATTGAATGAAACGATAAACATGTTCCCTCGCTCTGTGATTCGGATCTCCATCAACGAGTATGACCTTTTGTGACAAATTCAAATAAATACAGCTATTTTGGTAAGCTAACTAGAGTGTGATATAAAAAGGTTTTACAATGCAAAAGCAACTACAACGTATGTTCATGGAACCTGAAGCGAAACAAAGCCTTATGATACTCATTTACTTACAGAATAAAAATGATTAAGTGCATGTAGCGAGACAGAATTACATTTTGCATTAATAAATCCATAGAATATTTTGAATTGATAAATACTAGTTTACATTAGATCAAAAATTAACTTTTTGTTAAAATGAAATTTTGTAAACAAATGTTAAATTATGGTAACAATGTAGATCACAGTTACGTATTGCAATGGTATTTTATATTAAAACAATGAAAAACAGTACAAAGCCGATGACTTGACTTTCGTTTTTTAGACAGACTGTTATAAAATACTGTATCGGACTTTCACATAGACTTTTATGACCTCAAAATGAGAACAAGAACTTTAATTTAATGTTTTTGAATACTGGTATTAAAAGAGAGTAACAAAAGATTTACGATTTGATACGCAGATAAAACTTAGAGTATGAATATATTCATTGTAATAGGAAAGGTTCTTTTAAAATGACTGCTTGTTAGAACAGTACAAAAGATGACTGGATATTGAATGATTCTTTTTCTTTAGAGTAACAAAAATAATTAACAAAATAGCAGAGTTTTATGCTTAAAACAAAAATTTAATTGAAGACGACGTTATGCTTGAACAAAATTTAGCCCTAATTCCAGATACTTATTTAACATTCAAGCTTATGAAAAATTGTAATTCCGACAGATATGCTCACGAAATACCTCGCCCTTTCTAAATACATGTATTGGTTTGAAATTCTTATCCATACCTTTAACATTTCTTTAAATTTTTTTCTAGAAAAATAATTATTAAACTGGTAATGTGTAACAGTTTCTGTTTTTATAAAATCTAAACTTGTCTCTTTGATATGTGTCTGTAAAAGGGAAGTCTTACCTTAATTCCGTATTTCGCTGCAACTGGAAAAAGTTTGCTCTTCCCATAGTATCCACCAGCTAACACGATAACCTGTTTTCCCTTAATGAGGTAATGCTGCGATCTCGCGATCATGTTCCTGACCAATGGCCTCACACTCCTACCAAATGTATCACCTAAATAGTATCTGAATTCTTGAATATTTCTCATATTCTGACCGAAGCCTTTTTCTGTTATCTGTGTTTCAGGAATTGAGATGGAACTTGGCAGGTGTCCATTTACTTCTAGTGTGGCCGGCTTATTTCTATTTCTGTCACAGTTTGGGTGGCTAATAGGCACTGGGATCGTCTCGTCATGCCATAGCGACCTGTTGGCCGCACCGTCGTTATGAATCGTCATGCAATTTCCTAATTTCATCATAAAATCATACACTTGTGTGTTGCTGTGATTGGTGAAAGCAATTCCGACAGGAACTAACTCCTCTTTTTTCCATGTAATATTCATGTCTATACCTTGAACAATGACAAAATGGAATTTTAAATACAACTCTTTAATTTACTGTTTATTTATTAAATACAATAAAACATACTTACTTATAAGATATAAATGTACTTATTCTAGACCAAGTAACATATTTGTTGACAGATAAAGTAAAATACCAAAATACCAAAAATACTTGTAACCTCTATTTCTGCATATTAGGTTTCTTGATATAATAGTATTATTGACTTATTATTTGACTTTTATTATTATTTGTATTTTCATTCGATTCTCTAATGTCGCACCTATAATGTCTGTCTGTGCTCCAGAGGGTCCTCGCTCATTATTTGCAAGCAATGCTTCTCTTAAAGTATTTACTTTAAAAACAACAGCCGACTGTGTCCTGATTTTTCTCTCTACTCCCCTTCTAGTCGATTCGTCAGTAACATTGAAAGCTAGAAGAGTACTGTCGAGAGACTGCCAAACCATGTTGTCGTCACTAGTTGTAGAGAATCTCTCAGTAACTGCACATTTTATCTTAAAATGAAAAGATGAAAAGAAACCGTTGATTTGAAATTAATAGTGATAAGTTTTGTTTATCCACGTTATTAGTAAATATTGCAAATTCAAAGTAATTATGAACGTTTACTCTTAAATATACAACGTATGAGATTAAAAGATATTGTATTAATACAGCTTCTTCTTTTATCCAAAGGCAACAATTCAAATGCGCATGAACAAAATATCGAACTGTGGTATTCGAATATTTTCTCGGGTGATATATTTTTCCCATCAATACAGATACCAAAATGCGGAAAATTTTCTTCAATACACTGTAAGTGGATGTAAAAATTTAAACATGTGAATACAAATACACATTTTACAATAGAATAAAATAGATTACAAGAGTCGTCACTGGGGTGCCGTCGTGGTCTCTACACACAGTGACGTGAGTTCTAAATCCAAGCACATCATTTGCTGACCATAAAGGTGCATGTCTTGTATCTGTAAATAGAAAATGTTTTTTTTTAATTCTTTGAGTAAATTGGTATTCAACAGAAATTTCCTGATCAAATTTATGCTGAAATCTTAAAATCGATATTAAACTTCAAAGTAGATATAATGATTCAAGAGATAGATTGTCAAATGTTTTAAATTGCAAAATGTTCATATGAGGAATTAAAAAGGATCAGTTCTCTAATTAAAAACATGTAATATAAGATTATTAAATTTTGCTTACCGACATCCATGGGTCCGATAGATTCAACGTACTCCTCTATAAGAACAGAACAACGTTTGTCAAGCGTCATCAACAGTTCTTTTGCCGACGAGAGGATTGAGGTTAGGTCGTCACTGTTGTGAATAGACATACCAAAAATGCCATGGTATATCGGCCCTGAAACCTTTACAACCGTCTGTAAAAAGTATTCATTTACAAAAATGTTACAAAAACCTAATACGCTTAATTTTCGTAAGAGTTGAACATCATCTTAGCTAGATAGCCAATGTAAAACGACTTTTGAATTGCATTAAAATAGTGTTACTACTTTTCTACCAATCGTGGGAGAGAATATCTTCTTTTTTCTTGTGCTTGACATTTGAAATAGACACATTTCTCCCTAGGACTTTCATTTAACGTGACAAAAGTATTCGTATTAGTTCGCTTACTTAGATCTCTGTGAGACGTAGGAAGTGCATGCGCTACATCGACATGGATTATAGAGAGCATGAGAACATTTTACAGCGGTATTATTTCGAGGAAAAATGCGCTGCTTATGCGGGTGCTAGAAGCTGTTTCGTGATTTTGGAAAGAACTATCCGGGAATATTTACAATCGCTTACATAAATCAGTGGCTGAATAATCAAGTTGAACCTTTGTGAAGATGTGTCCACTGATACGGTTAAGATAGGCGTGAGCCGGTTTATGTTTAATCAAGCCCGTCCATTAATTTGGTTCCCCGCACAGTACTGAAGGTAAAAGTAGCGTAGTGAACTAGATGGTAGATGTTAAGGCCAGGTCAGCTACATTTTACAAGAAATCCCATTAGTCTTGTTTGAGTTCATCTACATAGTTATAGTTGAAGTTAGTAACGATTTAAATTGAGAGAAAAGTTCAGTATTTGAAACATTCTAATCAAGGTAATGTTTTGGAAACGGGCACATACTAAAATTTGTTTTTAGCGCCATTACAAAAAGACTTCTTTGTTTAAATAAATGAAGGGGGAAAATATTTCATATTTTCTCTGGAACTGAGGTCAGTGTCTTTTTAAAAATATGTGATTGATGATACTGTTTAAGGGTAGTGTCCTATAAAGACTGTTTTCCCACGAAGTGGAGGATAGATACAATTTAAGCTACCGTTTGACATTTTTCAAGCTGTGTGTAATGCGCAAGTAAGCGTTATATTTTTAAAGCATTTTTAGAAGGATGGAGACTAATCAGTAAAAGTGGATTACTGGAGAGTAATGTGAATTACTTTTTAGGTCGACTATTTGAATTTAACATTCATATGAACTATATCAAAGCTGCAAGATGGTATTTAACTGTTTTCCTTTCAGAGTACCAGATCATGTGAGGGATAGGAAAACCATAAATTCAATACTTGCTGAAAGCTTTTACATACAGAAAAGACACGGTTTGTTTCAACGCATGCGGCTTGGTAAATTTCGTTCTGAACCAGAGTCTAATTACCGTGGGTATTCAGTTTATTATCATATACGGCAAAATTGGAGACATTTCGACACCGCATGTCCGATTAGACATTGGTGGACATACTGTGGACAACACCTACGTAGAGGATCTCCCGGCACCCACTTTCGTTAAACTCGAAAAAGGTGTCGATATGAAACATTAGACCCTCAGCGTGTGAGTAACTATGGCCTTTTCTTGGAAGATATCCATACGTTGTTAACAGGGATAGACTTTCCGTTGGATGCTACGGAATGAAAATAAGACTATATTGTTAGCTCAAAATAAAGTCCATATCGCGACATGTTGAATTTCTTAAACTATAACGTGGATTTGATGCCACTTCACTTACCATCAAACAAAGCATGCTGGACGTGTGACAAGATTGAAGTACCGCTCGAATACTGTGGGAAGTGCAAAGTCACGAGATACTGTAGCAAACACTGTCAACTTGAGGACTGATTCCGTGTTCATTAGTCGATAGGTATTTTACCTTTCTCAAAATGAAAATAGTGGTGATTAAAAGAAGAGGAAAATAAGCAATATTTGGGAAAATGAGAGAAGAGGAGGAAAGAGGAGGGGATGAGGAGGAAGGAGGATGGAAGAAGAGAATAAGAGGAGTGAATAACGATGTTGAAATGAGATACACGCCTATCATAACCGTATCAGTGGGCACATCTTCACAAAGGTGCAACTTGATCATTCAGCCACTGATTTATGTAAGCGATCGTAAATATTCACGGATATTTCTTTTCAAAAACACGAAACAGCTTCTGAGCATTCGCATAAACAGCTGGTTTTTCTCCTCGAAATAATATCGCTGTAAAATTTGCTCCTTCTCTTTATTATCCATGTCGATTTAAGAGATGTATGAAGTGCATGCGCTACCTCACAGAAATCTAAGTAAGCGAACTAATACGAATAGTTTTGTCACGTTAAATGAAAGTCCTTGGGGGTTGGTGGGGAAAGCTTCTATTTTAAATGTCAAGCAGAAGAAAAAAGAAGATAATTCTCTCACACGATTAGCGGAAAAGTAGTAACACTCTTGTAAGACAATTTAAAGTCGTTTTACATTAGCTATTTAGCTAAGATGATGATTTACTCTTACGAAAACTAAGCGCAAGTTTTTGTAACATTTATTTCCCCTACACCGCAAAGGGCAAATCAACTGAAAAGAGCAAAATACCTGAAAATAGCAAATGACGGCAAATGCGGTTTCACTCCCCTTGCCCCTCCCCCTCCCCCTCGTCCCCCCATTTTTGTTGCAAATATGTTTGGTTGGTTTCGAATTTATCTGAGTTTACTTTGTATTATTAAGTTTGTTGTTAAAAACTCTTCTGCCCTTTCTCTTCAAAATGTTTAAAGTATATTATGTAAGATGACATTAGTAAAATTATTTAAAGTTTTTATTTCCTTGCAATCCTTACGATACATATCATATCAATGTATCTTCATAATCATCAAATCAAACTTTATTGTCTTTACTTTTTTCAAATACTTTTAAGTAGCATATAATGATAATTTTTACCTTCTGAATCTGGGACCTCTGAAGTTTGATTGAAAAAGCTAAAATTTCTTTTTCAACATTTGCCATATCAATACTCTCATAGTTGTCGAAATCAATGTATTTCATTTTATCATTTTTTAAAGAAAGTTTACGTGTCGGTGATCTCCTAAATGCCAATGTTTCTGGTATTTCCATCCCAGCTTCCGCCATGATATCTCTTGTCCAGTCTGTGTCGTCAACAATCTCGCACAACTTTGCTGAACTACCCATTGGACAATCCAGTGATATCTGATAGAAGACAAATAATGAATTCTTCATTTTTGATTCGAAAAGCAAGAAAAATAAAATAGTTAACTATGCAATTTACAATTTTATCATTATTTCGTAATTATACAGAAATATTGAAATCATCAGATTCGGTCGTTTGAAAAATAAAATATCTTTATCAAATAACCTCTAATTCTACACCATTATCACGTTGATCTTTTGTGACATGGCTATTGAAGTTGTTGACAAAATAAGTCACTCTCCGCGGAGGGTCAAACTCATCTATGAAAGTAGCACCACCCGTATGAAAAGAAATAGACTTATGCAGTAGAAGTGTGTGGAAAGAGGAATCCTCTTCCGATGGAACTTTCGACAACCAAGAAGACGACAACACAAGATGAAATCCATCTGGTAGCTGGTTGCCTCCTTCAACATAAATAAACATGTGGGCTAATCATATACGTTATGTTTTACCTTGCACAATAATTAATTTGAGTGTTTTATATTTCTTAAATCTAGGTTTAATGAAGGAAAATGGTGCAATTAAACTTGCAATTGGGATTGGTTTTATGCAAATTCATACTGAAACGAAAACAATGGTCGAGCGCGTGATTTTAATTAAAAACTAAAAGTATAAAAGACCGATAAGCTTTTCATATGCAGTTTCGTCAATAAATGATACACTACCTTCTAGAAGAATACCAGTACATTCCACGGATGAAGAGAGTATAGCTACGTTAACGCATTCTTTGTTTTGTTGTTTCCTAGGTCTGACAGTCCGGTCAATGGTTTCTGGATGGCCGGTCTCGTAAAGTATGTACTGTATTGTATTGTAATGAGTCTGCAAATGTTTGTCTTCATCTGTAGTCTTGGGACCAGTAGCAAACTTCGAGATAAACAACCATTGTAAAGAAGGGGTTGACATACCAGATTCAAATTAATCGTAAGAACAATGATAAACAACAGAAAGTTATGATAAAGCAAAATATGTACCTTAATAACTATGCATTCTCTTTTTGGACTCTTAAGTTATGCAACATAAGCATTACATGAATGGTTTTCATATAATCATAAATTAAAAGTCAACTGCAGCATTTTTCTACTCAATCGGTTCCTGTTATGACAAATGTTTAAGTTTCTTTGATATATTTCTGAAACATAAAAAAATCACTCTCTAATTGGCAAATGGAAATGTTAAAAGTTAAAAAAGATAAATTCTCTGTAATAAGGAACCTATCAGGTTCTCGTACTTATGCATTTCTTCTCATGCGACTTTACTGTCAAGGACATAGATAGTGGTTCTTTATCTATATACAGATTAGTCAAATGACGGTTTAGCTGGCATAATAGTAATAATAATAATAATTAATAATACTAAATTCTTTATTTCTTGAAGGTAAGCACATTTAGTGAAAGTACATACATTACACTTATTTCCAATGTGGCCTTCAAACAGCTAATGAAACAATAAAAACAAGGGGGAAATTAGAAGAAAAAAAGGCACATGTATCAATCATTCTAAAACATACACAAACTAACATATACCCGACAAACACTCTGGGATTCATGAAATAGTATTTACAGTAACAATACAATTACGCATTCAAATGGAATAAAAGTCAAAATTTAAAACATTAACATACATAGTATTCAAAGCATAAAGATACTAATATATTCATGATAATTTCAAATATAATAAATACACCTATTATTAAAAGTCAACCAGTCTAGCTTTTGAAATAAATCTATGAAATGCGTATTAAATGGGCTGTGTAGAATGGTAGTGTATTATTTATTATAATCATTGCACAGCTGGTAGAAGGTATCCGTCAAAATGCTTTTTATACTCAACCTCCTCGTTTTATTATTGATCGTCTAGTAAATATTACATACCAATAAAGAACCGAACTGCTGTTTACTTTTACCTGTTCTAAAACTAATAAAAAGTACTTTCCATGAGTTAATGCATGAAAACAATGAAGAGTACTTGTTAACTTATTCACAGAGCTGTTTGGGAAGCTATATAAATTAAATTAACAACATTCCAAATCTACATGAAAAGTTATTATATGATTAATTAGTCGCAACTATAGACATAAGAGATAAAGACAATTTCATCTCTTCTTCGAAACAAGCCCCCGGGTTATGACCAAATAATTTCAGATGTTTTCATTGATGCAAAAGAATTTATATCACCTTTTTTAGCATTATTATTTAACAAGTTATTTTGAGAAGCACTTTATCCTCATTGTTGGACAAAGGGTGTCATTGTCCCGATATATAAAAAGGGAGACAAATCTGATCCGGCGAACTATAGAGGAATAACCGTAATAAATACAATGGCAAAATTATTTAGCCTTATCCTTAGAAACAGATTAAATGTGTGGTGTGAGGAAAACCATGTTTTCAACGATTTACAGTTTGGGTTTAGAAACAACAGAAGCACTGCTGACTGTGTCTTTATTTTGCATAGTATTATAAAGAAAATTATCTCAAGTAAAGCATCTCTATAATAACAAAGATAACAAGTTAACTGTTTTCCGTTTTCAAGTAAGCATCTACGAGAAAGCATTTGACACCGTGAATAGAGACGCTCTCTGGCACAAACTCGTGCATATTGGTGTAAGTAATAAAAAGCTAAAAATGCTTAATTCAATATACAGCAATGTGTCGTCTTGTATCAAAAGCTTCACGTCCTTGTCTGATTTCTTCGAGGTTACACTAGGTTTGAAGCAAGGTGAACCGTTATCGCCGATTCTATTTTTACTTTACGTCAATGACGTCACAAATAATTTTGATTTCCATGACCTTTCAGATAGAGATTTAAATCAGTTGTGTATATACATGCTTTTATTTGCCGATGACATGGTACTTTTTACCACTTCGCCTGAGAGTTTGCAGTCACAAATCGATAGTCTTTATCAATACTCCACACGAAGGGGGTTAAAGATTAATATACGTAAAACAAAAATTTGTATCTTTAAGGAAGCCCAAAATGGCAGTAATGAACTGAACTGGTTTATAGACAATCAACAGCTAGAAGTAGTAGATTCATTCTGTTACCTTGGTATAATGTTTTCTCGTAATGGACTGTTGACTGATGCTATTAAAGCGCTCTCAGATCAAGCCCTATGTGCAGTTAATGGTCTTTTCTCTGTATTTTCCAGAGTAAAATTAGATGTACAAACTAAACTTATGCTCTTCGATAGGATGGTTTTGCCTATTCTTCTGTATTGTTCGGAAGTTTGGGGAATATATAGTTCAACACAAATTATTGAAAACATTTACATGAAGTTTTGTAAAAGTATTCTGGGGGTGAAGAGTCAAACACCAAATATGGCGGTCTTAGGTGAATTAGGACAGTTCCCGTTAACAGTTCTATCAAAAGAGCGTGTTCTGAAACTCTGGCTAAAGATAAAAACAAATCAAGATTCTACTATGCATAACATATTTGAAGAGGAATGCGCCAATATTGAACAAGTTAACTGTTTTTCGTGGGTCAAATTTGTAAAGAGAACTCTAGACGAACTTGGGTATAGTGATCTGTGGCAATCGCAGAATTTAGATATGAAACTGTTTCCAATACTACAGAAGCGACTAAGAGATCAGTTTATTCAACAATGGCACCTTTCAATTTCTGAGTCCCCAAAACTTAAATATTATGTACAGTACAAAACAGAATTTAAGTTCGAAAGATATTTAAATAATGTAAATAATGATCTATTGAGAAATTCCTTACAAGACTTCGTTTATCGTCACATAGCTTAGCCATTGAAACAGGTAGATATACAGGTCTTGAAAGAGCGAATCGAATTTGCCAGAGCTGCCATTACAATCTTATCGTAAATGGATATCATTTTGTCATGTGTTGCCCAAAATATAGAGAATTCCGATTAAAATTTCTTCCGAAAGTGTGTAATAGATGGCCTAACTCAAGTAAATTTATGTCTCTTCTGAAGTCAGAAAATAACTGTATAATGTTAAGGTTAGGTAAATTTCTTAAAGAGGCATTCAAAATTAGAATTAATTAAAAACGAAATATTCGTTCGTAATATGCCAATGTTTATTCGAAGAAATTATGACAGATAATGTTAGTAAATTGATTTATTTTAATTTAAACAGTTGCTGTGTCTATACATCTTAGAAAATGTCCGTATTTCTTTATTCCAATAAAATTGTTAAAAAACACTGCGGATGTAACATATATTGAATGTATTTGTATTTATTTTGTTCGTTGCCAAAGTCATGTAAATGATGATTTGCAATAAAGGTATTGTTGTTGTATTGTTGACATACTTCAAAGGTGAGGAGATGGTTTTATCGCTTGGTTGGTACAGGCGAAAAAAAAAATAGAACAGGATAACTTTGTTTTCCCAAATTTGTATTCCATGTTTTACCATTTGTGTTGTCCTGTACCTTACAAACAACTATGGAATCCCAAGTTTGAGATTCTTAAATTGAAACAAAATAAGTTAGAAATTAAAATAACGATTTTAATATAATATGGTTTTCTATCAGAGGCCTATAAAATTGATCACCTTCCCAACTGTAAAAGAGTTGACCGCCCAAGACCGAGCCACTGTTATTTCAGTAAATGAAAGAAACAAGAGAAATTCGTTCCACGATTAGAGTAACAAAGTGTCCTGCTGCCGAAAATTACATGGACCATCAATGACAAGGGAAACTGATTCTAGTAAATCTATAATTATTTCTAACAAAGCATCTGCATGCTAATAGAATGGCCTTACAGAATCTTGAACATTTTAAGATATTCACGTTTGTTTCATAATTGAAAATGTATTTCTGTTTTGTTCTCAAGAAGTTAACCCACTAATGATACGGAAATAAATGAATAAAGATACATACGTCTGCTTCCAGTGTTTTTGGTGGGTTTAGATTAACGTCTGTCTCCCAATGCACGTACGAACTATTACTTTTAGGTTCATCATCAAATCTGGTCGCCATAATGTAGAATAATCCTATGACAGAAAAGTATGATCGGTAGTACTAGGAGGAAACGGGGCTATGTTTGCATGGATGCATATTTGTGACATAAATATCATACTGTCGGTATTAGTTTCATGCAAATCAGCCTCTTTGTGTACAGTATGTCCCTACCGTGAGTACGTATGAAAATCTAGCTGATATTTGTAAAGCATACTACAGTCTGACATGCGAATATTGCTACTTCATTTAGCAAATATTTCGTAAAAGGAATATGAAGAAGTGAATATGCTAATATTGCTATTAGTTTAGTTTATACTAATCTATTTTAGTCCGCTGCCTGGAATAACCAGTACTGATGTCATCACAGGTGAGTGTAGCGTAGCAGGGACCCAAACAGTGAATGTTAGGTAAAATAGCCTAATGACTATTTATCAATAAGAAGGTAAACAACACCGTTTACAAATCGACCCAGTTTCAGCCTTAATTACTTCTTCTAGAATAATGCATATTTATAAAAACCTATTCCATATATAGCCTAAGTATTTATATTTTGCGTAAACGTTAACTTCAAGGCTCAAATGCAAACCGTTTTGAAACAGCGACTGATAGTTTCTCAGTGTTTCTTATTGTTTTGACATTTTTCGCCAACCCGAATAAATCTCACACATTTCTGACACTGAATCCCTCCCCATTAACAAGCGTTTAAACAATGTCGCCTTGTGTCATCCAAATACCACACAACAGACGCTCGTAGAAATTAGTTTGATAAATATATTCACTAACTTTCCAGTTTAAATACGATCCGCTAATACAGGATTCTTTTTTTTTCTTCGATAGATTTTGTAAACATATACATGCAGCCATACTGATAACACGGACCTATATACACATGGATTGGCAACTCTTGTATCTTCCTATACAAGTTCAACCTTATTGTCGCAGAGGGCGAGATTTAATGCGAGATTTTAGCATCGATTGACAATATCCGAGGTTTGCCGAAATCGAAAACTCCCAGCGTCCACCTGTCCTCCATCTTGGAACGAATCGGGCAAAACGTAAAAAATAATCAAATTTAATCGTGTCTTCTTCAATATTTATGACTCAATAGTTTTTTTTTTATGTATGTAACTTTAGTCTCATTCCAACCTATACTTTGTTTTCGTAATGAGTAACTTTTATCGATTTTGTACGTTGAACATTTTGTCAGCGCGATGTAGAATGAAGCTTCCCGCCGTCCTCCCATCTTGGAACGTATCGGGGAAAAACGTAAACAATAAATCAAATTTAATCGTGTCTACTTCAATATGTAAGGCTCAAAAGTTTGTATTTTTCTTTGTTAATGTAACTTTTGTCTTGTTCCGAGCTATGTCTTTTTTCGTAACGCGTAACTGTTATCGATTTGTTTGTTGAAAATTTTGGCGGCACCTGCCTAATATCACAAATCGGAAAATTTCCGAAAAACACCGAGCGTGCGCATGGGCATGATGGGTAACATCTACTCCGATATCGCATTATCGATTTTCGGAAGTTGCCAATCCATGTGTATATAGGTCCGTGCTGATAATGAGAAAAATCTAGTTTCCATACAGCATCGATCGGCAAAAGTCTAACGGTTACACAACACTAATACACGTCTATGGCGCATTTTTAATATAAAAAAATAGTTTACTTTTCATGCAGGTATCTGGTGTCATTTAAGGTATAATTATATATAAACAGGCGGTTTTGTCTATGGAGCTTACGGGCATACACCATGTGTTTGATTGCTGATTGGCCGTAAATAAGTGGATGCATACGGGTATAGTTCTTTTGAAATAATACTTACCAGTTTATCACTCAAAAGTTAAATACATGTATATTTCCATTCTAACACGTAATTTAAACAAAAAGGTTCAAAGGGGTACTTTTTACGGAGCTAACATGAACTCGCTGCTTTGACCTCATAGCATTCCGTGGAATGTTTACTGTTCTTTTTTACCCCCCTATTAAAACACTCTTCGTTTTACATTGTATTTTGTCATGGCTGATATTACATGCGATACAGGAAGTGTAGTACATTTAGCCAAAGTGTAGCCAAAAATAGTTCTGAACGTCTAGAGTGATATGCTTTGTAAGGTTTATCACGCTCAAATCCTTTGCGTATATAGGAGCAATTTTAAATAGTGTTAGAATTATTTATATACATGTAGTTCAGTAGCATCAATCAAA
Organism: Saxidomus purpurata; assembly: GCA_022818135.1. Lineage (NCBI taxonomy): Eukaryota > Metazoa > Mollusca > Bivalvia > Venerida > Veneridae > Saxidomus > Saxidomus purpurata. Next base: position 28,457,833 of record JAFMSR010000018.1, read on the forward strand.
TTAGCCAAATCAGTACTTGATACAGAGTTATTTTCATGCAATTCATAAATAGCATGTTAATAGTGTAAACTCGTGCTAATTGATCGGCATATTTCGACGTTTAGTATGCAGCGTTTGGTCCTTATTATATTCACTAATCCTTCTGGTATATTCTTTCTCTTTAATTCATAATTTATACATGTATAATATATATTCATATACTACTCAATTTAGCAGTGTTGTGCCGTTTTTAACAAGGTGTCACGGTCACGTGACCCTTGTTTTAGTAGGCAATACGAAAACGACTCAGCGTTTGCCCCTGACAGTTTGAACAGCCATAGGCTTCCCCTTTCGCCTGCAAAGTAGATCAGCTTTTGCCGAAACTTTTGGGACCGTGTTTGCGAACTCCCCGGAGGCAAAATTCAATATATATTAATTACTACACCATCAGGCAGTCATGTACACTTAATCAATTCATCCGCCAGTACATAAAGCTCGCGTTTACATATCAGCGACTGTGTGTTAACACAACTCATTCTGCAATTATAGAGCAACTAGAAATACGAACTTTAAAATGTACAGTCGACTCTCGAAAACTCGAACACCCTCGGGGAAGCAAAATTTGTTCGAACTTTCCAGAGTGACCATGTCGGCCATATTGGAGATGGTACTAAAGACCGTTCTGTAAGAACGCCGTTCTGTCTAGAGTGAAGTGTACTAAAACCTGTGTAGGAACGTACTCGATTACTTACTATAACTGACTCTGAAGTCGTAGAAAATTCTTAAAACTTATCATGATAGGAAGCTTGGGTTTTGAGTGGAAGTTCTTTTATGTCAATCTGTGATGCCGGTTCCTCTTCACTCCTTGTTTTCCTGTCGCTGACTTGGCTATCCTCCCGTTTCCGGGCCCTTCACCAAGTTGCTCAGCAAAATTAATTTTCCCCGAATTCGCCGACCTGGCTATCCCCCCCCCCCCCACCATTACTGGGACTTTCACCAGGTTGCTCGACGTTAGAACTTTGTACACTATGTTCTGACATAATTGTGTGGTTTACATTGAAAAATCTAGATTTTATATAGCTTTATTGAATATGAAACAATTAACTCATTTTATGACAGGCGAACGATTGCCACAAACATAATCATAAGTGTTAGCACGCGCGGCAAACAAATGCACATATCCTCGATTATTACCGTGTGACGTCATTTACTCAATCAAGCTGGCACCTGCTCAATTTTCACGAGGGTTGAAAACATGCGACCGGCTGATTGATCAATTAACGAACGACACTGTTCGAACTTTCCGGAGTTATTCACACTATTTTATTAATGAGCGGACACTAATATCAGTTCGAAAGTTCCGATTATCCGGGTTCCGATTAACCGTAGTAGAACATATTGAATTTAGAAGGAAAAAATTCGGGACCCGAAAATGTGTTCGAATAATCGGGGGTGTTCCAATTATCCGGGTTCGAACTTTCGAGAGTCGTCTGTATGTCACTCCAATACTCACTCCACGTGATCAAAACTTTCGTATTTCATTCACAACGTGTCCATTCATAAAATTTGAATGGTGCAAACCGATGAAAAATGGTTAGAGAACACTAAATATTTTGTGTAGCCTACTTAAGTTTCAAAGTATTATAGGCTTGGTTTAATATTTAGCTTTTCAAAGGATTTATTAAAGTAAATTAAAGTGTAAGGCTAATAGACTACTTACATGGATGTTTATCTCTCCTTACGAACACAAAATGTGATGAAATGAAACTGTGGGGTGCGAACTGCCTTGCGCGGTTGTGAAAAATCAACAAAAATATGAGTTTGAATTCTGTAAATTTTCTTTAAGTTTTTTTAATGAAATACTTTCAAAAATCGGCTGAAACTTTTAGGATAAGATATAATACATGTACTTCCATAGATTCTATTAATTTTTTTGGATGTTATTTCGTTTGGCATCTGTTATAAGGTATGTCCCTCTCAGAAAAAATGCTGCATTTGCTTTCTTTTATGATTTCTGATCGGATATCGCTGTTGTAGGAGTTAAACGTCCACTTAAAAGTACATATATTTGGTCAGTTTAATAGGCAGCTAGTTTCCCTAACATCGTCCTAGAAAGTTCTAGTACTAGGCTCCAAATCTTCGCAAGCCACTGCCAACTTCCCTACTTAAAGAGACAAAGTCGGAGGTTACAGTGATTTTAAGTCAGCTTCTCTTATCACTAGACCACGGAGGCGGATCTGGTCGGACATCATTATGAACATAATGACCTGTATTATATGTTTTATGATGTTAGCATATGTCCCTTACGAACCACTTAAATTTTACGTCTATGAAAAGTTCGTGAAATAACAGACGAGTAGGTCGTGTCACGTATTCCTGAAGGATGTGTCATAAACAAAGCTGGTTACATACAATTTAAAAGCACTGTATTTTACTTCGTCAAAAAGTCTCTAGCAAAACTATGTTTTTGAAAAAAATATAAAACAACAGCAACATGATGTGTTTTTCAATGAACTGCAGGTCTGTGGTTAAAATAAACGGATAGAAACCAAAATCAAGTACTGTTAGCGAAGTATCACTCATTGTCTGTAGGGAAAATCCCCTTGTGCCCAATTTTGCAGAGAACACCTTGTTGTCAGCACTTTCAGTGCTTTGATTATCTATGTCCACAGTGACGGTTGCGCGTTGGAAACTAGACATACACGAAATGTGTGAGATTTATTCGAGTTGGCGAAAAATGGTAAAAATTTCGGAAACTATCAGACGCTGTTACAAAACGGTTTGCATTTTGGCCTTGAAGTAAACGTTTACGCAAAATATAAATACTAAGGCTATATAAGCAATAGGTTTTAATAAATATGCATTATTCTAGATGAAGTAATTGAGGCTGAAATTGGATCGATGTGTAAACTGTGTTGTTTACCTTCTTATTGATATATAGTTACTAGGCTATTTTTAACTAAAATGCACTGTTTAGTCCCAGGTACGCTACAATCACCTGTGGGTGTCATATGAGGAGGTACGGTCGCGACCCCAGTGGGGCTCGAACCCGCAACCTCCGGGATGAGCGCGGCCACCTTAACCTCTTCACCACCGCCCCATTGCATTGATTTATATTTGGTTGTTGTTATATGTTATTCTGGTCAAGCATCCTTTTTCAAGGTATATACGGTACGACCTGTAGAGAGACAGGTACAGATACAAGGGAATCCGGGTACCAGACCATAGCTCTTTTACGAATAGATCCCTTGGTTCTTGTTTACATGCCCGGTGTAAAGCACCGATACACGTGAGACTACCTCTGGGTTTCTAACGAGTTCATCTCTAGATGGTTGGAAAACACTGAAAAGCGTTTCTGAAATGTCCAGTGCCCCGGACCACTCGACCACCGCACCACCCTTAATATTTGGTTGGTTAAATATATTGTCAGATAAATACGATCAAGTTTGTAACTGAGTCACATGGAGATGAAAATTAGTCCGTTCGGTCAGACGAAAGAACTCCTGTATACACACTATTGAGGCTTAATTTGATTTTCGATTTTGATGTCACATGGAATAACTTTAACGACCTTTACAATTTTACTGACTGCATTTATCATTTTACGCTGTATTTTGAAAATTCTATGATCTTATATGATCCGAGATAGCTCTATAGTAATTTGTGCACTTCAGCATTTATGCAGGTCTATCTCCACGGAAAATATGTTGGACAATTGCTTCAGTTTTAATTTTCTCTCAGATTACCATTCTTTCAAAATATATTTTCGTCAGCCGTCGGGTCTACAAAGAATAAAATTAAAATATTGCGTTAATTGGCCGCCCTAATTGTTGTAATTTTACCTTTATTTCTGAACATATGAGAAGTTTAATATTCTCATTTTGTTGTTGATCAAATGTACATTTGTTTGTGGGATATATTATAATCTCTACAACTGTGTTAAAGGTGATCTACGCATTTTCGTTAACATACGCCTAGATATAACAGCTTTTTCAGCTCATATCTTTGTTAATTTATCGTGTATTGAATAAATACATTTCATTTTAATAAAACCCGCCGCATCAGTCTGATCCATACGGAATATGCAGCCAACGAGAAAGATACACACGCAGATCAACCGACTGTTATAATATACCTTTTATTATATACCTTTCACCGAATATCATATGTTTACTTTTATATAAACGTTAATTTGTATCAGTAATGGCAAACATCAACATAACGCGCTATTTCGTGTCACGTTTTATATGACGTCGATGACGTCACTTCCTTCTTCCGTGTATAAACAAACAACATTAATAAAAAGTAAATGCAAAATGTAAATCATCTTTCTGGTTTATTTGATGCGAAAAAGACGTTGTATTCATTTGTCTTCAAATGTGACATTAAAAAAATGTGACGACAATGAAACTACACTTATTTTACTGCATCAATGTGGATCTATTTTTCAACTTATAGCGAAGGAATATGATATGAATATGCATTTGTGTACAACTTACACGGTGGACAGATAAGATACGGCTAAATCCATCTGATACGGAAAATTTGATACGGGATGTTGTATTTTACTGCACAAATACTAAAGAAAATTCAGATAAACATTATATAAATATCATATAGCAGCATGTGTGACATTGATATTGTCAAACCGAGAGCAGAATGTCACCCGAGGCGTCACTCTCTTACACTATCGGCTATCATTACATTCACCTCTGTCATAGGCTCGGACTACTTTCGGCTTCACGTGACTTTTTACTTTTTATTGACGTGATATGGTACTTCAAAATGGCTTCCACACCGTTGACAACAACAGAAGTAACATGTTTTGTATGTTGCGCAAGCAATTCTAGATGTTATAAATTGAGTAGTAGGAAAGCAAAGTCAGATGGGTTTTGTAGCAAGTTAAGAATGTTGTTAGACGATGAATTGTTATTGTCAACGTTATCTGATTTAGATTATACGTGCGTTTGCCGAAACTGTTACACTAAGATTACACAGACATATGATTTTATCGTTCAGCTTAGAACGTCTGTTGTAAAATACGTTACAGGAGGGTCAGTAAGGGTAAAGAGATGCGCCTTATCTCCATTGACACCAAAGTCCACCAATAGCCAGTAATGTGTACCAATTTCAAAATCCAGAAAACAGTTGAGACTTGAGTCTCCAAAGAAGAATGTTTCTGTTATAGATGAAGCTAAGGTTATTAATATTGATGAATCTGTTGACGAAACAATACAGCTAGACCATGGATACAGCAAACCAATTATCCAGAAAGTGTCAGACAGTAATCCAGTAATATGTTCTTTAGAAAGCATTTTCAGTGAATTCATACACTTAAGAGATGACAAGCATATGGATAAAGAAATGTCTGTCCTTCAGGATCTAAGGTTAAAGGCATCAACTTTAACCTCCAGAACAGCTGTTTTTGGATCTGTATTATTTAAATACAGGGACATTAACAAGCTGGAAGACAATGCATCCCATTTTCTCGATGAAATCATTGATGAGATGATTCAGAGGTAAACCATTTCATTGACAAAATTTGTTTGCTTGTGTCTCTTATTTCGCCCTTGTAGTTCAGAAGTAGAATACTTCCTGTTCATACTGGAAGAGACCTGGGTTCAAATCCCAGCAGGGGCTTTATTTGGAGACCAAACTGAAATTCTACATTTAAGAGAGTTTATAGCTTGTATGTAGTCAATCCAAGAATTGCATAGTTACACAGAGTTAAAGCCTGGAGATGAACAATGCCTGACTTACTGCAGTGTTCATTAAAGCATAAAATTAATCAAAAGCGTTTAATTCAGTCATATGTTTGGAATGGTTTGTAGCATGTATTACTAATTTTAAAATTTTCTTAATTTAATTCAACATACATCCTTATAATAGCCCTCTCACATATAAAAGCCTTTCTTTCTTTTTTTCTCATATTTTGTTTTAAAATATACTGACTTTCAAAATCCCAAATTAGTTTTGACAATTGAACAGCCCTTTAGGGGCCGGGCATTTGTAAGGATGGGTATGTGTATAATTTTATGAAAAACAAATGTTTTGATCATTACAAATACATTCCGTGAGATATGGCATATTTTAGGGTCCCTTTTCTGCTGAAGGTAATGCTATCTGTCACAGTACCAGCTAACGAGCAAGTGAAAGCCACCATTATTCCAGTCCTTGCTTCTGCATACTTATGAAGCACAAGTATGACAACTTGTCTGCATGTCATAGATTGACAAGTGTCGTTGCTATTAGGGGTGGCTTAGACGAGAGAGTAAGTACAGGTCCCATCACTGTTCGGTTTTCGGAAGTTCCACTGTATAGGCAATGCATGATGCTTAGTTTGAATTTAACTGTTCAACTGTTCATGAATGTTATCAATCTGTTACAGTATGACAATAGAATTCTAAATATCAATTCATTTTAATGAAACCTCCATTAAATTTTATAGAATATGTTGTTTACTTGAAGGGTCTATATATCTCAAATTTGTGAATGTGATAGATATATAGATATATGGTAAATACTCTATTAATACAACAATAATTGGGAGAAATTATACATTTTTGAATTGGTAATAAAGCCCATTACCATTACTAAATACTGATATTCTTATGAAATCACTTATGATATCAATAAGACAAAAATAAGTAACACTATGTATGAATAATCATCAGATATCCATGTTTGATTGTCTGTGTTCAATGATATTATGAAGTTGTTGTCATACATTTACAAAATACAAAATTCATACAAAACATGCCAGGTCATAATACCATTATGATTTGATATTTAGCATGAATATAGAGCAGTTTGTTTCTTTTCTTGTCAAAATAAAACTAAAGCATGAAATTAAATATTATTTAGATGTAAAAATACAAATGCATGTACATTTAGCATTAAAACAAATATGCTAAACTTCTTCAATATACATAAACAAATTGAAAGGTAATCTGGCAAGTTTGTTACTGAACTTTTGATTTTTTATTTACAGTTTATATTTTAGATTGCTTCTGTTAAACACAATTTTGCTTAATGCTGTTCATTGATTTGGTTTTCTTCCAGTTTCAATATCAAAACCCTCCCATCCTCCTGTTATAGAGAGTCATGGTCATATCCATGCTGAGAAAACAAACATATAAGTAAGTTACAGAGAAATGAACAGTTCATCAGGGTGGTATAACTTTTTACTGTCTTTTACTGTCTTTTATAGCTTTGACTCTTTTAAAAAGCAATATTATATAAATTATATACACAATTCATTCTGATTAACACACTTATTTTGTATTCATATGTTAATCAAGGCAAACATGATACATATTCTTACTCAACATCAGCATGAACCTGTATTATGAGCATTTACAAATAATAAATTTCGAATTTCCAATTAGCTTTATTTTGATTCTTGGAAATTTCAGGCACAAACAAGATTCAACCACCTTGGACTTATGCTATCATGGACTGCTAGAGTGAACCTCCAGGACAGCATTCAGACAGTGTCTCATTACTCATTACTGACAAGTTGAAACAAAACCCACTGATTAAAATAACTGGTAAGACTTGATATATTTATAGTATGATTGAAAGACAAGAAAGTACTAAAATTATGTGCCAAGCAAATACTGTCTTTTTTTAAAACCCTTGGAAACATGACAGACACACAGACAGGCATGTCTGACAGGCAGTGAGTTTAAATTTGTGCACATAAAAATTAATTCAGTTCCTAAGTTGTGAAAGTGTATTTCATCTATCAATTACACAAATTCATCCATATCATAAGTTTAATGCTTTCAAAACACAGAAATACTTTGAAAGTCTTGGATTTTGCATAAAGATTGCTGTTCATAGTAATGACTCTTAAATTTTTACCATAACTGGCAAACATGCTACAAACAAACAAGGAGGTTTCTCTATGGAAATAAAAGTTTGTATGTTTTTCCTAAATGTGCTGTGCTCTTTAGTTAATACTAATTTATTTTAGCTCGATTGTGAAGAAAGCTTGTAGCTTATCGAGTCACTCGAGTCCACTTCCTGGAAAAACCAGTAATGGTGTATTATGAGGAAGTACAGTCGTGACCCCAGTTGGGCTCGAACTCGCAACCTCCGGGATGAGCGGCCGACACCTTAACCTCTACACCACCGCTCCCTGCTGTGCTCTTTGAATTTAATGTAACCTCTCACAATATTGTCCATTGTATTTTATTTTGGTTTGCAAGTTCAACACATGACTTTCACTATCATAAAGTTGTAAGTACATGTAAATGAGCAATATATAAACTTTAGATTTATATGATTGAAGGAGACAACTTGGATATATATGTCAAGACATCTCACCTAAGTAAAGAGAGAAGAAACAGAGACCTGCACATGTTCACCAGTAACATCATATTCAGCAGAGTTGCTACTATTGATATTAGTAATTCTGTCCCAAATATTGACATCACAAAATTGACATGTGAAAGTTTCAGCATGACTGAAATTGAAAAGTTTTTAGAAGCGTACAGTGTGCTACTGGCTAGAATCCTTTGTAAAGTCCCTGCTTTTGAGCAGTTCAGAACGCTGGTACCTGATCATTTGCCACATGAATTCAGCCAGAAAATGTCCAGCAAGTCTGTTATATATCCACTACAGATCATGATGAAGAATGAGTCCAAGCATGAAGACTGCTTGGCTATCATGGACAGCTATGAAGAGGAGCTGATTAGCCTTTATACTCGAGCCTTTGGTAAATTATGTTAATCTCTCCAACACAGATGTGCATGAACACACCAATGTATACGCCTCGGGTGACATTCTGCTCTCGGGTTGACAATATCAATGTCACACATGCTGCCATATGATATTTATATTATAGGAATAACTGTTTTGTAATTTTGATATTTGCGACTGTATATACGGTTTTTAATGGTTGCAAATATTTTTAACGGCGAAAGCGTAAGCCGGAGCTGTTAAAACTGTTTAAAACCATTAAAACCGTATATACGGTCGCAAATATCAAAATCACTAAATAGTTATCCCTTTTCTAACGCACAATGTGTCTAAATGCGATAATTAAAACGCCGTTTGAATTTTGCGACTATAGAATATAGGAATAACTGTTTTGTAATTTTGATATTTGCGACTGTATATACGGTTTTAAATGGTTGCAAATATTTTTAACGGCGACGGCGTTAGCCGGAGCTGTTAAAACTGTTTGCGACCATTAAAACCGTATATACGGTCGCAAATATCAAAATCACTAAATAGTTATCCCTTTTCTAACGCACAATGTGTCTAAATGCGATAATTAAAACGCCGTTTGAATTTTGCGACTATATAAACGATATTTAATAGTCGCAAATTCAAACGACGTCACCAATCAGAAACGACATTACATCGGTACTGCGTTAGAAACGTTATTTATTTAATGTTTTTCAGTGAATTATAGAGTTTTCTCAGTGAAATAAAAGTGATAATCCACAGTTTTGAAACAGTGGATTACCATTTTTATTTTTCACTGTTTTGCGCTCTTTTACCCGGATTTACGTCAAAAAGTATACCGAGCGTAATTAATGCTGGAAACCATGCGACGATGACGTCGTTTAAATGACGTCATTTGCGCTATGTTTCTGGTGACGTTTCCCGCGATTTTCGATATTTTGTAGAAACAAACTCAATAAAAGTAGAGTTTTAACCATAAAATAAACAGAAAAATTGTTGGTATCGGTGTAACATCACGTTAATTTCACTCGTGAACACCAAAAGCTGTTATTTTCACTCGTGGCTGCGCCACTCGTGAAAATATCACTTTTGGTGCTCACTCGGTGAAATTATAACATGATCTTACACCGAAACCAACAATTATCCTCTATTTAATAGTCGCAAATTTAAACGATGTCACCAATCAGAAACGACGTTACATCGGTACTGCGTTAGAAAATATCAATAACCTTACGATGTTTTTCATCACGCGGACGTTCGCGTCTTTTTTAACGGACGTGACGTCTTTTTGTTTTGTATACTGTATGTTGTATATTTTCTGACGAAGACATAAAGTCGAAACATGTAAATTGAAAACTTTGTGTTGTCTTGATTTTATTCATACTTAATTTCATTTACTGATCCAATGAAAGATTACACGTGGAAGTAATTTTGTGTAATATGTGGACTTGATCTTACTTGATGGACATAATTTTATGTTCTTTATTTGTTATTATGTATCGAGATTCTGTATAATGTATAAGTTACTTAATAAAAATTCTGTTCTGCTCTATGTAAAAAAATGCCTATAAACAATTTAAACGTGCATGATCATTACAACAGTTACTGCAGTTTGAGGCATAAACTTTCAGTTTTTAATGTTGACAACGTCTAGTCTGAGATCGGCAAGAAGAGTCTTTGAATATGCATACAATTGCATTGTTTATTGAGTTATAATCAGTGTTTTGACAGTTACGGGAGTTTCGCTTTACATTGTATTAGAGATGTACAGGCGGTAAACTGATGTGAGGATGGACATCTGAATAACGATTTAAACAGGGAATTTTCTCAAAAGTATTACTGAGTATAATTTCAGTATAATTTCAGAGGTGGATTCTTGTTAGAGTAAATTGCAACTGTTGCAATTATTTATAATGTTTTCTATGCGTACTTCTACCAGTGAAATTTACTTATAAGCTGCTCGCCCTCAAGATTGTATACTCAGCCAAAAAAGAAACATCCCATACTATGTGTCTATGCATGTCTTAAAACTTTGTTAATTTCATGTTGATTTTTAATGTTCAGAAATAGAATTTGATCTTTTTACGACTCGAGCGTTTGATTTTTCATGTTCCTTTGTGACTCTACTAGTTGGAAATAATCCAGGAACTGATAAAGAGGCGTAATGAAAATTTCATTGTTTTATTGATAATTAATACCCGTTTCATTACTTACATCGAATTTTTGGATGTTTATACAACTGATGGTGATTTGTTGACTAATATCGGTTAGTCAACCTCTGACTGTAATGAGGGTTTAAATACGCCTCTTTATGGAATCCACATTCCTCTGACAAATTCTGGCAATCTATTTTATTCCTTCACCAGTACTGCTTCTAAATCGTTCAAATCGTTTAAGACATAGTGGCGGCGTAAACGTCTCCCGAGTTCATCCCATGTATGTTCAATGGGATTCATGTCGGGTAACATAGCTGGCCACGTCATTACATTGACGTTGGCAGCAGTCAAATGAGAACGTTTTACTCTTGCAACATGTGGATGCGCATTGTCTTGCTGAAAAACAATAGTAGCGTGTCTTAGCATAAATGGAATGGCTTCAGGGATTAATTTGTTATCAATTTACCCCTGCGCAATTAAATTTCAACGAACAGCGAGAAGTCTTTTTGCTGAGTTTAGTAAAAGGTTATTAGAACGAATCAATAAGTAGAAAGGTTCCCATAAACATTCCTTTAAGTATTTCTACATTTTTGAAATAATACGCTACTAAATCATTTAATGCGTAGCAAACGCTTTTGAAAACTGTATATAACGATATAGTGTTGTGGTAACGTTAAACCAAACTCGCGAATATATCCAATAGATTTTTCTGAAATTGCTATGTTTATTCACTTTTACACCTTATGTTTAAATATATCATTTTTGAGACATTAATATTTGCACTAGAAACTGGGCAAGACGTAAAAGTTATGCAGCAGAACAGCTGTTTCCTGTTGACTGTATCAGGCAAGAGGACACATTTTTTTTCCAAACGGACAATTTTAAGGGTTTTAACAACTAGCAGATTATTTCCTCAGAATGTTTATTCATAAAATAATAAAACAAACGCGTTTTTCAAGAAGAACATATACCGTCCCGTTTCTGCCCAAAATGCCAATATAGTGACCTTTTTAAACGCTTCACCAAAACATTATGAAACAGTTATGAAGGTTTACAGAACTACAATGCACATGGTTCCTCTAGCTTAGTCTTTAAGTAGGGTCTTCCTCTTTAATCCCTAACAGTACTGCCTAACATTGCAAAAAAATATGGATATGAAAGGCGCAATTATTTAGATGCAATACCTACCATAGTAAGTACAGAGTATCCGTTGGACATTCAGTTGGTCAAATATAATCATATAACTGAGTGAGGTCTGACTTATACAATACTATCTGTTAGTTCAAAAATATGGTCAGCCTTTGTGTACCGTTAGGCTCTTTCGCAAATAAAATAGTTAAAAAAATTGTACAATCGACATGAACGTTAGTAACAACTTTGAGAAACTCCCCCGTATTTATCGCTTATCTGTTATCCATCTTCACATCAGTTACTAGCGTGTACATCTCTAATAATAGTCATAATAAAAGTAATAATAATAAATCGTTTCAATGGATTAGAACGCAAGTGGTATAGGACACCGTCATATAAAAGTAAAAGATAAATGCTTGATCTTTAATAGCTGGATAAATTCTAATATAATTTTCCAGAATGATTTTTAAATGCAAACGGGCAAATTGATCAAAACATCATTGTTAGATAAGTGACAGATAAAAGAGACTGCGTGTTTGAGTTACTGTTTCAAGCGATTCCAAGATACTGGAAACAAGTGATATATAAAAAACAACAAAACAAAACAAAAGTAAAATCATCCATCGAAGTAAAATTGAATGATCACGTTCGATCACGTAGAATCTTTAAACACAAAAGCAATATATATAGAATATACATGTGTACGAAAATGATTTGATTGAACGATAACATTTCCATGCATTTATTACTTCAATATTCTTTCATTTTGTTCAGTGTTAAATGTACTTTTTCATATAGAAAAAAAGAAGATGTAAATACCAAGCTTACTTAGTGTTTTCTAAACGAAAAACATAAGTGTCAAACATTTCAATATAATATATCATTATTTGGTTTACTTCAAAATGCTATGCAATTTCTTCTTTCATACTTTCTCGGCCATTTTGCTCAATTAAAGGAAACTACTTGCATTATTTTGGAGGGGGTATTACTCAACTTCAATGGAGCCGTACTTTAAGCGCGAATTGAAACCGAACGGATGACGGAATTCCAATGATCCTGAGTATTATTCGCTAACGAAAACAGTGACAAAACCATGAGTTTTCATTAGCTAGATTGGTAGTTTTTAAGATACGACCCATAGCCTGTTTGATCAAGTATAAGACGCAAATTCTACTTGGTTAATTCATCAGAGATCAACAGCCATCGCTGTAAGCTTGTCAAACGTTGTTATTTAACTATTATTGAATAACTAATAGTCATTACTTGACCAATACAAATAAACAGTTTCAGTTATTCGTATTTGGTATATTTGGACATAGTTTTCTATAACTATAAAATCGTTCCGAATAAAGTTACACATAAGATACAATGAAGCATAATAAAAGCAACCATATAATAATCCTACGTAAATTAATTAAACTATTAGTGGCCATAACAATTTTTTTCTAATAGATATAGTAGTGCGTTTTGGTATTAACCGATTAAAATGAAGCGTTCTTAAGGAAAATAACCACGTAAATAAAATCATACCTATTCTGATACAAAATGTAAAAAAGATCATACTCTGTTTATCGGTGGCAAAACATTTAGAGCAGAAGAAGATTAATCAAAGATACGAATGGTGCTAACAAACACCAAGATCTGAAGGAATCCGTCAGTAATATCAAAAGTCCTGAAGAATTTCCTTAACACAATAATTTTCTCTGTCGACCCCAAGAGCTTTGCAAGCAGCGACGAGTTTCCTCTTGGCTTCATGTGCTGTAGGCGCGGACACTGCAACGTCTGCGAAAGCCCTTTCATAACCAGGGTTGGTTGTCTCCATTTCGGCCCCGAACTGTGTAAAGAATATCTCTTCTTTTTCTATCATTTGATTGAGTAGGCTTCTGAACTGTGTGTCATTCCATGTTTTGGCGTGTACCGACGGTAGAAGCATTACGCCCATTAAAAACGCGTTCGCAGGGTGTTTCGGGATGCATGGTTTAATACCGCTGGCTATCATCATAGCGTAGAGCATGGTGTCTACACCATATAGTTTCGAAACCCAATTGCGGAAGGCATATCCACCCATTCTTCCATTGATTTCCACCAGCTTCGGCCCGGTAGCAGTAAATATCATTTCTACGTTATATAAACCGTGAGTCGAACCTTAAGAACAAGAAAAAAGATAACCAATACATGTACGTAGTAAATTGCCAGGCTAAATGTAATACAGTAAATCCCGTTGGAGTAACTATTAAACATTTTTACCTTACTTGTCTTCATTAAAAAAACGGCCTAAACCAAAATCATGAATTAAGCTATTTGTAATTGTCTAAAAATGAATTTCAATTATAACGAAGTGTTATTTAGGATCATGATACACTATTTCTGTAAATTGCTACTTCGGATGCAATTGCAATTACGTACGAAACGAATACCTATGGAATTAACTCAAGAAATTTAGTTTTAAAATGTTTACCGAATCGAAGCTCAAATGTCGTTTTAAATATAAAATGATGATTATCACAATTGCTGCACCTATAATCTGTCTCTGGAAACATAAAGGCTAGTCAAACAAAAGAATGCATGAATAGATAGACAGTTTACCTATTGCAATGCAGCATTGATAAGATGCAGTTATTAGCTGGGCTTGTTTATCCATAGGTAAGGTTGACGGCATGCATTTGCCTGTCACTATGAAATACAAAATAAAACTACAAATAAAGTATAAATACAAAAGTAATAAAACAAAATATCATACAATGTTTTAAGAGGTAAAATTTCAAGACAAAGCAAAGTTAAAAACATAAATGTAATTCTGTCAAATCATTCTAATTTCTTTCATTCTAAAGTTCCTTGTTCATTTCTCCATAACATTGAAATGTCCATCCGTTTATCTTACAATTCATGTAAATACCGAAAAGTCTGACTATTTCACATAGTTTTTTTTTACTTTCTTCAAGAACTTTACACGACTTTAATGAGGTTATATAAAAGGCAGATCATACAAGTGAAATATGGTCTTCTGGCTCGCCCGCTGTCTGTAAGAAAAGCACCAACAAGTTTGCTCTCATAAATAATCATGTCAATGATGTGTTCTGATCCTTCGTAAAACTCCGTAGCCATCATCGCATTGCCATGGCTTACAACAGCTTTTTTCAGATCGGGTGCTGATCGGTACAAATTGGTAACTTCTAAATACCGGGTCTTCAGTTCGTCCTTATCTTTGACTACAGTTGTTGCTACAGCACTCATGCCGTACTCTAGTTTCAACATCGCAGGAAACTTGAAGCTAAAAGAAAGACAAAAATGTACACATAAAATATAAATCTCATTGGTCCCGTTATGGTGTTATTCACATACTACACTCTGTGTCTTTTACTTTGTTCTTTCAATTGATACTATTAACTTAATCAATGCATCTATTTATTTATAAAGTACCTCGAGAAATGAATGCTTACTTTTCAGGTACTGCCATACAGTCTGATTCTGTCTTTAATTGCACAGCTAATGAGGAATACAAGTTTGCTCGAGGCAAGTGTGGAATGTCAGCTCGTTGTGTATAGACGAAATTTTGCGTCATACTTTTCGTTTTTGCCGTGACAGCTGCGTAGTATCCAATCCCTGTAATAGTTTTCTATCAGAATTATTAAAATAATCAGGCATATCATTTGGTACATCTGTTTCCTTGAACAACTTCTTCACTAATATCATCAAGTAGAAGTTCACCTTTTATTTCTTGAACAGTTAAATGGAAAACACGGCTCTTAATTTAAAACTACGATATACTTCAACAGAATACCAATTAAAAGCGAACTTACTATACGATGTAAATTAATCGAAGGTTTGGGAGAGTTGTTAGTAGGTATAACTAAATCACAGTATATTCTCTTAAGACAGGTATTAGAAAGATTAAATTATTTATTTTATAGGCAAGATTCTTGAAGATAGGAAACAGTTGCTAGACAAAGAGAGGATAAAGCTAGTTAAATTTATCGAAAATGTTTGTCTTATGCTTAAATAAAATAAATTCACCAATCGTTCAAAAAGGCTAAAACAATATTTTTAACGGACGTAATATACAACAAATTGTGAATATTCTTAAAGTCGCCAAATGAGACCATATTGTGATGTACATGTGCTTGTTTTTAAACCGTAATAACATGTCGCATCGGATATTTCACATGAAGAATTTTTTTAAAAGCAAAATTTAAACAGTTTGTCAAACGTACATGTATATACATTTGTAATAGTCAACACTAAAGTCATTGTTTTTATTTGGAAGTTCATATTTAATTAAATGTACATGGCAAGTTATGTTTGGTTTGAACTAGATTGTGTTTATAAAATCAAGGACAATGGTTGATCAGATGCGACTTATCAGGAATGGCACTTAGGTTAACTTCGACCAGTTCCTTTATTTATTACAAACATTGCGCTGCCTTCCGTAAATTTTTTAGGCTTAACTATGATAGGATTGTCCATCACCCTCTGTAGATATTTATAGTAACAAATATTCTAATGTAAATAAACTATGACCCAAGATTTTCAAACCTGCACATCTCTTTTTGTGAAATAATTCTCATATAAAACACATCGACATGAAGGCGACCTCACAAACTAGATTCGATCGTAAATACAGAAACAGACATACACTGATTGTAAATAATACACAATATTTGAGTCGTTATAAAATCATTCGTATAACAGAACCTCTTTTATCAGACAAAAATTGAAATTAACTAGTGTAACATCATTTTAATAGTGTGTTCGCAACAATAAATGTGATTCCCGTAGAGAACATTTATACCTTTTGTACCCAACTTTTCGTTCATCAGACCTGCCAAAGGAACGCATTGTTCCATGAATGTAAGACATCCATCAACCTTTATGTTTTGTTGCTGTATCAAGCTGATGACTTCGTCTGCATGCTGCTCGTCCTTACTGTGGTCATCAAGATTGTATTGAATGAAACGATAAACATGTTCCCTCGCTCTGTGATTCGGATCTCCATCAACGAGTATGACCTTTTGTGACAAATTCAAATAAATACAGCTATTTTGGTAAGCTAACTAGAGTGTGATATAAAAAGGTTTTACAATGCAAAAGCAACTACAACGTATGTTCATGGAACCTGAAGCGAAACAAAGCCTTATGATACTCATTTACTTACAGAATAAAAATGATTAAGTGCATGTAGCGAGACAGAATTACATTTTGCATTAATAAATCCATAGAATATTTTGAATTGATAAATACTAGTTTACATTAGATCAAAAATTAACTTTTTGTTAAAATGAAATTTTGTAAACAAATGTTAAATTATGGTAACAATGTAGATCACAGTTACGTATTGCAATGGTATTTTATATTAAAACAATGAAAAACAGTACAAAGCCGATGACTTGACTTTCGTTTTTTAGACAGACTGTTATAAAATACTGTATCGGACTTTCACATAGACTTTTATGACCTCAAAATGAGAACAAGAACTTTAATTTAATGTTTTTGAATACTGGTATTAAAAGAGAGTAACAAAAGATTTACGATTTGATACGCAGATAAAACTTAGAGTATGAATATATTCATTGTAATAGGAAAGGTTCTTTTAAAATGACTGCTTGTTAGAACAGTACAAAAGATGACTGGATATTGAATGATTCTTTTTCTTTAGAGTAACAAAAATAATTAACAAAATAGCAGAGTTTTATGCTTAAAACAAAAATTTAATTGAAGACGACGTTATGCTTGAACAAAATTTAGCCCTAATTCCAGATACTTATTTAACATTCAAGCTTATGAAAAATTGTAATTCCGACAGATATGCTCACGAAATACCTCGCCCTTTCTAAATACATGTATTGGTTTGAAATTCTTATCCATACCTTTAACATTTCTTTAAATTTTTTTCTAGAAAAATAATTATTAAACTGGTAATGTGTAACAGTTTCTGTTTTTATAAAATCTAAACTTGTCTCTTTGATATGTGTCTGTAAAAGGGAAGTCTTACCTTAATTCCGTATTTCGCTGCAACTGGAAAAAGTTTGCTCTTCCCATAGTATCCACCAGCTAACACGATAACCTGTTTTCCCTTAATGAGGTAATGCTGCGATCTCGCGATCATGTTCCTGACCAATGGCCTCACACTCCTACCAAATGTATCACCTAAATAGTATCTGAATTCTTGAATATTTCTCATATTCTGACCGAAGCCTTTTTCTGTTATCTGTGTTTCAGGAATTGAGATGGAACTTGACAGGTGTCCATTTACTTCTAGTGTGGCCGGCTTATTTCTATTCCTGTCACAGTTTGGGTGGCTAATAGGCACTGGGATCGTCTCGTCATGCCATAGCGACCTGTTGGCCGCACCGTCGTTATGAATCGTCATGCAATTTCCTAATTTCATCATAAAATCATACACTTGTGTGTTGCTGTGATTGGTGAAAGCAATTCCGACAGGAACTAACTCCTCTTTTTTCCATGTAATATTCATGTCTATACCTTGAACAATGACAAAATGGAATTTTAAATACAACTCTTTAATTTACTGTTTATTTATTAAATACAATAAAACATACTTACTTATAAGATATACATGTACTTATTCTAGACCAAGTAACATATTTGTTGACAGATAAAGTAAAATACCAAAATACCAAAAATACTTGTAACCTCTATTTCTGCATAAGGTTTCTTGATATAATAGTATTATTGACTTATTATTTGACTTTTATTATTATTTGTATTTTCATTCGATTCTCTAATGTCGCACCTATAATGTCTGTCTGTGCTCCAGAGGGTCCTCGCTCATTATTTGCAAGCAATGCTTCTCTTAAAGTATTTACTTTCAAAACAACAGCCGACTGTGTCCTGATTTTTCTCTCTACTCCCCTTCTAGTCGATTCGTCAGTAACATTGAAAGCTAGAAGAGTACTGTCGAGAGACTGCCAAACCATGTTGTCGTCACTAGTTGTAGAGAATCTCTCAGTAACTGCACATTTTATCTTAAAATGAAAAGATGAAAAGAAACCGTTGATTTGAAATTAATAGTGATAAGTTTTGTTTATCCACGTTATTAGTAAATATTGCAAATTCAAAGTAATTATGAACGTTTACTCTTAAATATACAACGTATGAGATTAAAAGATATTGTATTAATACAGCTTCTTCTTTTATCCAAAGGTTACAATTCAAATGCGCATGAACAAAATATCGAACTGTGGTATTCGAATATTTTCTCGGGTGATATATTTTTCCCATCAATACAGATACCAAAATGCGGAAAATTTTCTTCAATACACTGTAAGTGGATGTAAAAATTTAAACATGTGAATACAAATACACATTTTACAATTGAATAAAATAGATTACAAGAGTCGTCACTGGGGTGCCGTCGTGGTCTCTACACACAGTGACGTGAGTTCTAAATCCAAGCACATCATTTGCTGACCATAAAGGTGCATGTCTTGTATCTGTAAATAGAAAATGTTTTTTTTTTAATTCTTTGAGTAAATTGGTATTCAACAGAAATTTCCTGATCAAATTTATGCTGAAATCTTAAAATCGATATTAAACTTCAAAGTAGATATAATGATTCAAGAGATAGATTGTCAAATGTTTTAAATTGCAAAATGTTCATATGAGGAATTAAAAAGGATCAGTTCTCTAATTAAAAACATGTAATATAAGATTATTAAATTTTGCTTACCGACATCCATGGGTCCGATAGATTCAACGTACTCCTCTATAAGAACAGAACAACGTTTGTCAAGCGTCATCAACAGTTCTTTTGCCGACGAGAGGATTGAGGTTAGGTCGTCACTGTTGTGAATAGACATACCAAAAATGCCATGGTATATCGGCCCTGAAACCTTTACAACCGTCTGTAAAAAGTATTCATTTACAAAAATGTTACAAAAACCTAATACGCTTAATTTTCGTAAGAGTTGAACATCATCTTAGCTAGATAGCCAATGTAAAACGAC
The DNA here is from genome assembly GCA_022818135.1 of Saxidomus purpurata. NCBI lineage: Eukaryota > Metazoa > Mollusca > Bivalvia > Venerida > Veneridae > Saxidomus > Saxidomus purpurata. The sequence continues at coordinate 28,477,760 of JAFMSR010000018.1, forward strand.
TTTTGAATTGCATTAAAATAGTGTTACTACTTTTCTACCAATCGTGGGAGAGAATTATCTTCTTTTTTCTTGTGCTTGACATTTGAAATAGACACATTTCTCCTTAGGACTTTCATTTAACGTGACAAAAGTATTCGTATTAGTTCGCTTACTTAGATCTCTGTGAGACGTAGGAAGTGCATGCGCTACATCGACATGGATTATAGAGAGCATGAGAACATTTTACAGCGGTATTATTTCGAGGAAAAATGCGCTGCTTATGCGGGTGCTAGAAGCTGTTTCGTGATTTTGGAAAGAACTATCCGGCAATATTTACAATCGCTTACATAAATCAGTGGCTGAATAATCAAGTTGAACCTTTGTGAAGATGTGTCCACTGATACGGTTAAGATAGGCGTGAGCCGGTTTATGTTTAATCAAGCCCGTCCATTAATTTGGTTCCCCGCACAGTACTGAAGGTAAAAGTAGCGTAGTGAACTAGATGGTAGATGTTAAGGCAAGGTCAGCTACATTTTACAAGAAATCCCATTAGTCTTGTTTGAGTTCATCTACATAGTTATAGTTGAAGTTAGTAACGATTTAAATTGAGAGAAAAGTTCAGTATTTGAAACATTCTAATCAAAGTAATGTTTTGGAAACGGGCACATACTAAAATTTGTTTTTAGCGCCATTACAAAAAGACTTCTTTGTTTAAATAAATGTAGGGGGAAAATATTTCATATTTTCTCTGGAACTGAGGTCAGTGTCTTTTTAAAAATATGTGATTGATACTGTTTAAGGGTAGTGTCCTATAAAGACTGTTTTCCCACGAAGTGGAGGATAGATACAATTTAAGCTACCGTTTGACATTTTTCAAGCTGTGTGTAATGCGCAAGTAAGCGTTATATTTTTAAAGCATTTTTAGAAGGATGGAGACTAATCAGTAAAAGTGGATTACTGGAGAGTAATGTGAATTACTTTTTAGGTCGACTATTTGAATTTAACATTCATATGAACTATATCAAAGCTGCAAGATGGTATTTAACTGTTTTCCTTTCAGAGTACCAGATCATGTGAGGGATAGGAAAACCATAAATTCAATACTTGCTGAAAGCTTTTACATACAGAAAAGACACGGTTTGTTTCAACGCATGCGGCTTGGTAAATTTCGTTCTGAACCAGAGTCTAATTACCGTGGGTATTCAGTTTATTATCATATACGGCAAAATTGGAGACATTTCGACACCGCATGTCCGATTAGACATTGGTGGACATACTGTGGACAACACCTACGTAGAGGATCTCCCGGCACCCACTTTCGTTAGACTCGAAAAAGGTGTCGATATGAAACATTAGACCCTCAGCGTGTGAGTAACTATGGCCTTTTATTGGAAGATATCCATACGTTGTTAACAGGGATAGACTTTCCGTTGGATGCTACGGAATGAAAATAAGACTATATTGTTAGCTCAAAATAAAGTCCATATCGCGACATGTTGAATTTCTTAAACTATAACGTGGATTTGATGCCACTTCACTTACCATCAAACAAAGCATGCTGGACGTGTGACAAGATTGAAGTACCGCTCGAATACTGTGGGAAGTGCAAAGTCACGAGATACTGTAGCAAACACTGTCAACTTGAGGACTGATTCCGTGTCCATTAGTCGATAGGTATTTTACCTTTCTCAAAATGAAAATAGTGGTGATTAAAAGAAGAGGAAAATAAGCAATATTTGGGAAAATGAGAGAAGAGGAGGAAAGAGGAGGGGATGAGGAGGAAGGAGGATGGAAGAAGAGAATAAGAGGAGTGAATAACGATGTTGAAATGAGATACACGCCTATCATAACCGTATCAGTGGGCACATCTTCACAAAGGTGCAACTTGATCATTCAGCCACTGATTTATGTAAGCGATCGTAAATATTCACGGATATTTCTTTTCAAAAACACGAAACAGCTTCTGAGCATTCGCATAAACAGCTGGTTTTTCTCCTCGAAATAATATCGCTGTAAAATTTGCTCCTTCTCTTTATTATCCATGTCGATTTTACGAGACGTATGAAGTGCATGCGCTACCTCACAGAAATCTAAGTAAGCGAACTAATACGAATAGTTTTGTCACGTTAAATGAAAGTCCTTGGGGGTTGGTGGGGAAAGCTTCTATTTTAAATGTCAAGCAGAAGAAAAAAGAAGATAATTCTCTCACACGATTAGCGGAAAAGTAGTAACACTCTTTTAAGACAATTTAAAGTCGTTTTACATTAGCTATTTAGCTAAGATGATGATTTACTCTTACGAAAACTAAGCGCAAGTTTTTGTAACATTTATTTCCCCTACACCGCAAAGGGCAAATCAACTGAAAAGAGCAAAATACCTGAAAATAGCAAATGACGGCAAATGCGGTTTCACTCCCCTTGCCCCTCCCCCCTCCCCCTCGTCCCCCCCCCATTTTTGTTGCAAATATGTTTGGTTGGTTTCGAATTTATCTGAGTTTACTTTGTATTATTAAGTTTGTTGTTAAAAACTCTTCTGCCCTTTCTCTTCAAAATGTTTAAAGTATATTATGTAAGATGACATTAGTAAAATTATTTAAAGTTTTTATTTCCTTGCAATCCTTACGATACATATCATATCAATGTATCTTCATAATCATCAAATGAAACTTTATTGTCTTTACTTTTTTCAAATACTTTTAAGTAGCATATAATGATAATTTTTACCTTCTGAATCTGGGATCTCTGAAGTTTGATTGAAAAAGCTAAAATTTCTTTTTCAACATTTGCCATCTCAATACTCTCATAGTTGTCGAAATCAATGTATTTCATTTTATCATTTTTTAAAGAAAGTTTACGTGTCGGTGATCTCCTAAATGCCAATGTTTCTGGTATTTCCATCCCAGCTTCCGCCATGATATCTCTTGTCCAGACTGTGTCGTCAACAATCTCGCACAACTTTGCTGAACTACCCATTGGACAATCCAGTGATATCTGATAGAAGACAAATAATGAATTCTTCATTTTTGATTCGAAAAGCAAGAAAAATAAAATAGTTAACTATGCAATTTACAATTTTATCATTATTTCGTAATTATACAGAAATATTGAAATCATCAGATTCGGTCGTTTGAAAAATAAAATATCTTTATCAAATAACCTCTAATTCTACACCATTATCACGTTGATCTTTTGTGACATGGCTATTGAAGTTGTTGACAAAATAAGTCACTCTCCGCGGAGGGTCAAACTCATCTATGAAAGTAGCACCACCCGTATGAAAAGAAATAGACTTATGCAGTAGAAGTGTGTGGAAAGAGGAATCCTCTTCCGATGGAACTTTCGACAACCAAGAAGACGACAACACAAGATGAAATCCATCTGGTAGCTGGTTGCCTCCTTCAACATAAATAAACATGTGGGCTAAACATATACGTTATGTTTTACCTTGCACAATAATTAATTTGAGTGTTTTATATTTCTTAAATCTAGGTTTAATGAAGGAAAATGGTGCAATTAAACTTGCAATTGGGATTGGTTTTATGCAAATTCATACTGAAACGAAAACAATGGTCGAGCGCGTGATTTTAATTAAAAACTAAAAGTATAAAAGACCGATAAGCTTTTCATATGCAGTTTCGTCAATAAATGATACACTACCTTCTAGAAGAATACCAGTACATTCCACGGATGAAGAGAGTATAGCTACGTTAACGCATTCTTTGTTTTGTTGTTTCCTAGGTCTGACAGTCCGGTCAATGGTTTCTGGATGGCCGGTCTCGTAAAGTATGTACTGTATTGTATTGTAATGAGTCTGCAAATGTTTGTCTTCATCTGTAGTCTTGGGACCAGTAGCAAACTTCGAGATAAACAACCATTGTAAAGAAGGGGTTGACATACCAGATTCAAATTAATCGTAAGAACAATGATAAACAACAGAAAGTTATGATAAAGCAAAATATGTACCTTAATAACTATGCATTCTCTTTTTGGACTCTTTAAGTTATGCAACATAAGCATTACATGAATGGTTTTCATATAATCATAAATTAAGAGTCAACTGCAGCATTTTTCTACTCAATCGGTTCCTGTTATGACAAATGTTTAAGTTTCTTTGATATATTTCTGAAACAGAAAAATCACTCTCTAATTGGCAAATGGAAATGTTAAAAGTTAAAAAAGATAAATTCTCTGTAATAAGGAACCTATCAGGTTCTCGTACTTATGCATTTCTTCTCATGCGACTTTACTGTCAAGACATAGATAGTGGTTCTTTATCTATATACAGATTAGTCAAATGACGGTTTAGCTGGCATAATAGTAATAATAATAATAATTAATAATACTAAATTCTTTATTTCTTGAAGGTAAGCACATTTAGTGAAAGTACATACATTACACTTATTTCCAATGTGGCCTTCAAACAGCTAATGAAACAATAAAAACAAGGGGGGAAATTAGAAGAAAAAAGGCACATGTATCAATCATTCTAAAACATACACAAACTGACATATACCCGACAAACACTCTGGGATTCATGAAATAGTATTTACAGTAACAATACAATTACGCATTCAAATGGAATAAAAGTCAAAATTTAAAACATTAACATACATAGTATTCAAAGCATAAAGATACTAATATATTCATGATAATTTCAAATATAATAAATACACCTATTATTAAAAGTCAACCAGTCTAGCTTTTGAAATAAATCTATGAAATGCGTATTAAATGGGCTGTGTAGAATGATAGTGTATTATTTATTATAATCATTGCATAGCTGGTAGAAGGTATCCGTCAAAATGCTTTTTATACTCAACCTCCTCGTTTTATTATTGATCGTCTAGTAAATATTACAAACCAATAAAGAACCAAACTGCTGTTTACTTTTACCTGTTCTAAAACTAATAAAAAGTACTGTCAATGAGTTAATGCATGAAAACAATGAAGAGTACTTGTTAACTTATTCACAGAGCTGTTTGGGAAGCTATATAAATTAAATTAACAACATTCCAACTCTACATGAAAAGTTATTATATGATTAATTAGTCGCAACTATAGACATAAGAGATAAAGACAATTTCATCTCTTCTTCGAAACAAGCCCCCGGGTTATGACCAAATAATTTCAGATGTTTTCATTGATGCAAAAGAATTTATATCACCTTTTTTAGCAATATTATTTAACAAGTTATTTTGAGAAGCACTTTATCCTCATTGTTGGACAAAGGGTGTCATTGTCCCGATATATAAAAAGGGAGACAAATCTGATCCGGCGAACTATAGTGGAATAACCGTAATAAATACAATGGCAAAATTATTTAGCCTTATCCTTAGAAACAGATTAAATGTGTGGTGTGAGGAAAACCATGTTTTCAACGATTTACAGTTTGGGTTTAGAAACAACAGAAGCACTGCTGACTGTGTCTTTATTTTGCATAGTATTATAAAGAAAATTGTCTCAAGTAAAGCATCTCTATAATAACAAAGATAACAAGTTAACTGTTTTCCGTTTTCAAGTAAGCATCTACGAGAAAGCATTTGACACCGTGAATAGAGACGCTCTCTGGCACAAACTCATGCATATTGGTGTAAGTAATAAAAAGCTAAAAATGCTTAATTCAGTATACAGCAATGTGTCGTCTTGTATCAAAAGCTTCACGTCCTTGTCTGATTTCTTCGAGGTTACACTAGGTTTGAAGCAAGGTGAACCGTTATCGCCGATTCTATTTTTACTTTACGTCAATGACGTCACAAATAATTTTGATTTCCATGACCTTTCAGATAGAGATTTAAATCAGTTGTGTATATACATGCTTTTATTTGCCGATGACATGGTACTTTTTACCACTTCGCCTGAGAGTTTGCAGTCACAAATCGATTGTCTTTATCAATACTCCACACGATGGGGGTTAAAGATTAATATACGTAAAACAAAAATTTGTATCTTTAAGGAAGGCCAAAATGGCAGTAATGAACTGAACTGGTTTATAGACAATCAACAGCTAGACGTAGTAGATTCATTCTGTTGCCTTGGTATAATGTTTTCTCGTAATGGACTGTTGACTGATGCTATTAAAGCGCTCTCAGATCAAGCCCTATGTGCAGTTAATGGTCTTTTCTCTGTATTTTCCAGAGTAAAATTAGATGTACAAACTAAACTTATGCTCTTCGATAGGATGGTTTTGCCTATTCTTCTGTATTGTTCGGAAGTTTGGGGAATATATAGTTCAACACAAATTATTGAAAAAATTCACATGAAGTTTTGTAAAAGTATTCTGGGGGTGAAGAGTCAAACACCAAATATGGCGGTCTTAGGTGAATTAGGACGGTTCCCGTTAACAGTTCTATCAAAAGAGCGTGTTCTGAAACTCTGGCTAAAGATAAAAACAAATCAAGATTCTATTATGCATAACATATTTGAAGAGGAATGCGCCAATATCGAACAAGTTAACTGTTTTCCGTGGGTCAAATTTGTAAAGAGAACTCTAGACGAACTTGGGTATAGTGATCTGTGGCAATCGCAGAATTAAGTATGAAACTGTTTCCAATACTACAGAAGCGACTAAGAGATCAGTTTATTCAACAATGGCACCTTTCAATTTCTGAGTCCCCAAAACTTAAATATTATGTACAGTACAAAACAGAATTTAAGTTTGAAAGATATTTAAATAATGTAAATAATGATCTATTGAGCAATTCCTTACAAGACTTCGTTTATCGTCACATAGCTTAGCCATTGAAACAGGTAGATATACAGGTCTTGAAAGAGCGAATCGAATTTGCCAAAGCTGCCATTACAATCTTATCGTAAATGGATATCATTTTGTCATGTGTTGCCCAAAATATAGAGAATTACGATTAAAATTTCTCCCGAAAGTGTGTAATAGATGGCCTAACTCAAGTAAATTTATGTCTCTTCTGAAGTCAGAAAATAACTGTATAATGTTAAGGTTAGGTAAATTTCATAAAGAGGCATTCAAAATTAGAATTAATTAAAAACGAAATATTCGTTTGTAATATACCAATGGTTTACTCGAAGAAATTATGACAGATAATGTTAGTAAATTGATTTATTTTAATTTAAACAGTTGCTGTGTCTATACATCTTAGAAAATGTCCGTATTTCTTTATTCCAATAAAATTGTTAAAAAACACTGCGGATGTAACATATATTGAATGTATTTGTATATATTTTGTTCGTTGCCAAAGTCATGTAAACGATGATTTGCAATAAAGGTATTGTTGTTGTATTGTTGACATACTTCAAAGGTAAGGAGATGGTTTTATCGCTTGGTTGGTACAGGCAAAAAAAATATAGAATAGGATAACTTTGTTTTCCCAAATTTGTATTCCATGTTTTACCATTTGTGTTGTCCTTTACCTTACAAACAACTATGGAAGCCCAAGTTTGAGATTCTTAAATTGAAACAAAATAAGTTAGAAATTAAAATAACGATTTTAATATAATATGGTTTTCTATCAGAGGCCTATAAAATTGATCACCTTCCCAACTGTAAAAGAGTTGACCGCCCAAGACCGAGCCACTGTTATTTCAGTAAATGAAAGAAACAAGAGAAATTCGTTCCACGATTAGAGTAACAAAGTGTCCTGCTGCCGAAAATAACATGGACCATCAATGACAAGGGAAATTGATTCTAGTAAATCTATAATTATTTCTAACAAAGCATCTGCATGCTAATAGAATGGCCTTACAGAATCTTGCACATTTTAAGATATTCACGTTTGTTTCATAATTGAAAATGTATTTCTGTTTTGTTCTCAAGAAGTTAACCCACTAATGATACGGAAATAAATGAATAAAGATACATACGTCTGCTTCCAGTGTTTTTGGTGGGTTTAGATTAACGTCTGTCTCCCAATGCACGTACGAACTATTACTTTTAGGTTCATCATCAAATCTGGTCGCCATAATGTAGAATAATCCTATGACAGAAAAGTATGATCGGTAGGGGGCTATGTTTGCATGGATGCACATCTGAGACATAAATATCATATTGTCGGTATTAGTTTCATGCAAATCAGCCTCTTTGTATACAGTATATCCCTACCATGAGTACGTATGAAAATCTAGCTGATATTTGTAAAGCATACTACAGTCTGACATGCGAATATTGCTACTTCATTTAGCAAATATTTCGTAAAAGGAATATGAAGAAGTGAATATGCTAATATTGCTATTAGTTTAGTTTATACTAATCTATTTTAGTCCGCTGCCTGGAATAACCAGTACTGGTGTTATCACAGGTGAGTGTAGCGTAGCAGGGACCCAAACAGTGAATGTTAGTTAAATAGACATTTTACCATGTGTTTACACATCGACCCAGTTTCAGCCTTAATTACTTCTTCAAGAATAATGCATGTTTATAAAAAGCTGTTGCATATATAGCCTAAGTATTTATATTTTGCGTAAACGTTAACTTCAAGGCTCAAATGCAAACCGTTTTGAAACAGCGACTGATAGTTTCTCAGTGTTTCCGATTGTTTTGACATAGAGACATATAGTGAAAAAGATTTTTTTTTAAATGTATGATGGTCACTTTAAACGGTAATTATCACTTAAGTCTAAACTTTTTGTACGAAGAGGTAAACGTATAGACTACTGATTGGCACCGGTAAGTTTTCGTAAGGTGTAATGTGGATTCTTGAAATGCATCGTGAATTGAAAGAGGTAGTAATTTTTCCAGCATTGGAGTCTGGTATCTTGTGGTTTATAGAAAAAAAAATACAAGATAGACACAATTGAGCCAATCAGTAGTCTATATGTTTACCTCTTCGTACACAAAGTCGTTGGAGCTGACATTCTCATTTTCAAAAGAAAACCGACACAAATTTCAAAAACTACCTGTATTTTGGAGCTGGATACTGTTGATGTCGAATAGCTCCCGGTCGTGTATTAGCGCAGTTTTGAGCCGGACACCAAATTGCGCTTACGAATACAGGAATTGTTATTATCATCTCACCTGGCGCCAAATTCAACCGCTCTAGCGACGGTGTGTACTAAAATGTTTTTACGAAAGTTTATATTAAAGTGTTTTTAAAAAATTTACGAAAATATTTAGAGAGTGTAATGCTTGTTGCTTGGTATATGTTGATGACAGTATTATATCAGACAAATGTAAAATTGAACGAAATTCATAAAGCATGCAAAAATATACTTCAATAAAAGGACCACAATGGAAATAAGAGCTTGCTCTTCAATTATTGTATTATCCTTGGTATTTGGTACTGAAAAGTACATACATATATTCAATTTCGTGCAGTAGCGCAAAAGAGTGTCCCCTTACAAGAGTATAGATACCTATTATTATTGGTCTGCTAACTGCAGGGAGTATCAGAAGAAGTCATTAAGCAACTAACGTAGATGTGTGGAATTAACTTGTCAATAAAGCTTAACACTGCTTGAAGAAAATGTGTAGGGATAGCTCTAACAATGCACTGATTGGTCATCAAGTCGCATCGGGTTTTGCAATTCATTAAACATGTTACGTGGATGCGTGTGCTTTAAAGTCACGGCCGTACCTCCTCATATGACACCAGTACTGGTTTTTCCAGGAAGCGGACTCGAGAGTGACTCGATAAGCTAAAAGCTTTCTGAAGTCACAATCGAGCTAAAATAAATCAGTATAAACTAAAACAAAAACAAGTGGGTAAGGGCCACAAGTTCTAGCAACAATAATGGACGGCCTTCCGTTATTCGTAGAATTTTTAGAGAAAGAGATCCGCATTAAAAATAACGATAAGAGTCTAAAAAGCATTCCTTAGCTAATAGTTAACAAACACGGTACTGACAAATATGATATTTCGGATGAAGAAAAGGCTAATTGTCTAAAAGAGCATTTTATTTCCATTTAAACAGTCGATGCAACGGCAACTCAGTTACCAAATTTTATTCGTAAAACTGAAAAAAGTTCGTCGCCATTTACCATTCACCCTCAAACTATTAAAGACATCCTGTCTACATTAACTTTAAACAAAGCAGTAGGACCTGATGAAATCAGCCATACGATTCTTAAAGTAACTCACAGTAGAATCTGTTTTCTGCTTTGTATTTAATTGATCTGTTAAAGATGGTGTTTATCCTAATATTTGGAAATTCGCAAAAGTCATACCACTTCTTAAAAAGGGAGATGAAAATATACCTTCTAATTATAGACCTATATCATTAATAAGCTTTATAAGAAATAACATGGAACGAGTAATTTACAAACAACATTATAATCATCTTCACCCTCACCATTTGATCTATCCATTACAATCAGGTTTTCTTCCATGACACTCAACCGTATACCAGCTTATAAGGATGAACACCTTCAATGGATTAATGGATATCGGTATATCTCTGACCATAAACAATCAGTTTTTATTTGTTCCGCAACATCCGAGGTATTGAATATTTCAGCTTGTGTTCCGCAGGGCTCAGCCCTACTTTTTTCATTTACGTCAACATTAAAAAAATTTACATTGCCGAAAACCTATTAATTATCTTTTAGTCTTTTAGCTAATAACAATTCTTTGGCAGTTTTGTCAAAAGATATTAACAACTATAAACAATTTACTTCAAACAATCAATGATTGGTCAAAGCAGTGGCTAGTAAATTTTTATCATAATAAAACTGAAGTTATGTTTTTTCTCATCCAACACCAATAATAAACCAACACTTTTATTTAGTGATGTTTCACTGAACTTTGTCGACAATCATTAACACATTGGGTTATCATTGTCGTCCGATTTAAAGTGGCATGAACATACAGTATTGATATTATTAAAATTTCAGCTTCAAAAGTTCTGGGCTTTGTGCGTTCTTTCAAATTTAGATTAATCGGATTTATACATAGTATATACATGTATGTCCAATATTAGAATATGCTTCTGTAGTCTGGGACGGTTGCACGGTTTATGAACACAATTCTTTGAAATACTTGCAATATGACGCCGTCCGAGTTGTCACAGGCCTCACACGATCAGTTTCAATTGAACGCTTATTAAAAATATAGGCTGGGTATCACTTGTTACATGTAAAATTAAAAAAAGATGTTATTCTTTATAAAGAAAATATGGAGCTTTACCTGACTACTTGCAACATATTTTCCCATTAACTGTGTCTGAAACAACTCGTTATTCTCTAAGAAATGACGAAAAATTTACTACAATAGCTAGACATACACTAATATATTTCATTATGCATCATTTTTACCATTCTTCTGTTGAATTATGGAACTCATTTGAATTTGAAATTCGAAACTCGGTATTTTTAAGTATATTCAAGTCAAAATTAAGAGAATAAGTAAGACGTCCGTTTCTTGTTCTTGTAGTTTTTTGAAAATGACAGTGCATTGTTGTTTAGCGTTCTTTACATAAATCATCGTGCATATTTTTTTTTTGGTACCACAGTTTCTTCTTGTTCTTAAGACTGAGTGACTTCGGAAAAAAGTGTTTTATGGAATAATTTCTTTTCTGCAATACCTCGCCATATTACCCTTCAAAATGCTCACATTGGTTTACAGTTAAGAATGATGCTCAAAGCACAGTTGACGTATAAAAACATATAAGAAATAAGTTTTACCAACTTGAAGTTATATCTGTTAGTTACAAATACAAATTAAGATGTGCATAACCAAAAGGGTGGGTTTATTATTTTTGACTATGATAGTCAAAAAGGTTTTGACAGATTTCCTCTATAATTCAATGTTAACGAAACTGTTATACAGACCGTTATTTTTGGTAATAACTATGGCAATGTTTATTATTCTTGGAGTATAAATCTTTAATGTTTTATTTAAATGTATGATGGTCACTTTAAACGGTAATTATCACTTAAATCTAAACTTTCGTAAAACCTTTATAGTACACACCGTCGCTAGAGCGGTTGAATTTGGCGCCAGGTGAGATGATAATAACAATTCCTGTATTCGTAAGCGCAATTTGGTGTCCGGCTCAAAACTGCGCTAATACACGACCGGGAGCTATTCGACATCAACAGTATCCAGCTCCAAAATACAGGTAGTTTTTAGGTGTCCGTAAGGACATCTAATACCTGATTCTTAAACCGAAAACTGATTATTCTCACCTGAAAATCGTCCGACACAAAATAGTTCGACAATCAGAATCAAACATTTAAGAATGTACGTATATTGCCAAAAACACTTCATGCTTGTTGAATAATTCATGCTAAACTCTATATAATCATTTATCATACAGAACCATTTTCGTCATATGTTGATATATATTTTCTACAGATAGTATGCTCGGAGACAGATTGTTTTATTTATACTGTAAACAGGCCCCCTTCACATATTATGCGCCATCGAAGAAAATAGTCTGGGCAAACATCGGCAGATTCCGTAAACCAATGCCGAGGTGTTCCGAGAACAAATAGACTGACCTTGACTATTAGTGTCGTCTTCCAGCGATTATTACAAACCAGGGTGAATGAGATCAGTAAGAAAGGAGAACGGCAAAAATCGGTCAAGATTGCAAATGGCGTTAGCGTTATTCGCGGTAAGTCAACCTTGGGTGATTTGTAAACAAATTAGAATGTATCTAAACTCTTTTCAAATAAAGGAGAATTTCTCTTTTACCGGAAGCAATTATTTATAAATTCACTACTGTACATATAAAATTGAGCTGTTGAGTATGTTATACCTCAGACATACAATGTACGTATTAATATCATGTTATGTTCTCTGTGGTATATCTTTTTATCATAATCATCTTTGATGCTTCCGGATCAACTCGTACCTGAGTCAACTCGTACCTTAGTCATCTCGTACCCGAATTGGTCAACTCGTACGGTTCAAAAAGTAAACTCGTACCCTTTGTAGTCAATCGTACCTTTTGTTTCAAAACTTAAGTTTCATTTACCTTTTGTTTCAAAACTTATATTTTCAACCTAGTCAAAATATGTAAGTGATATCTTTAGCAAATTCGGAGATATTTTCGTTTTGGGTCAGAATCTCGCAGAGGAGAGATATTGCAAAAAAATAACACAATATCTCGGCGCGGGTACAATAAGTTGGACTAATTTTCAACCAGGAACAAAAGGTTCTGATATGTATTAATCATTATTTAATTGAGATCTGTGTTATAGTTATACAGTCTCCCTAGGTCTAGTGGATTAGGCATCCGCCTTGGGAGTAGGAGGTCGAAGGTTCGAATCCCAGCACGGGTCCATTCTGATATAGCTGGATGGTGAGCCGCCAGCTAATTAAATAATGGTTACCATATGCCTACCTACCTGGTGCTTGGCATTAAAAGAATAGGATTCGGGAGGTAAATGTGCTCAAAAAGAAGGTGTCTCATAAGTCAGAAATGGCTGGCCCTTTAAATAGGGGTGACACTATAATAAACATACACTTTACTTTACCTTTATAGTGCTCAATAGTCAATATTGTATAATTTTCAGATGTAAAACAGTTGAAATTAACTAAATTGTTGTTCGAGACGTAACTTATGTAGTCTCCTCAAAATTCAGTTAATTGTTACTGCCACTTGATCAGAAATTCCATTGCTTTGATAAATAAATTCACACTGAAACTTTTTGTACATAAATCGGTACACAAATAAAACAGGAAGTAAATTAACTAATTTTATTAGCGTGTCTACAAACCTAAATTCGATGTCCGAGGGCCTATTTTATCTTAAAGTACCTTAAGTTGAATGATTACGTAGGGTACAAGTTGACTTTCAAAACATTCTCTTCTTTTCTACTATTCTCTGATACATTTTTGCAAAATACGAGCAAAATAACGTATTTCAATGACAAAACTGAATGATGATTGATAAAAAAATATTATTACCTCAAAGATACTAAATAAAAAATGTTAAGGTACGAGTTGACTTTCTCGAAAACAAAATCAGGTACGAGTTGACCAATTCGGGTACAAGATGACTAAGGTACGAGTTGACTTAGGTACGAGTTGACTAGTTACCTCTTTGATGATGGCTAACCGTCATAACTGATTATTATGGCCATCAGGGTGTCCGATAGGCTTTGAAACTCAAGGGGCATTGTCACTTCAGTGTAAAATTTTCAAAAGTCAATGTGAGATTTTTAAACGTCGACCCATTGGTCATAGAGTTTCGAGCCTTGTTCTCTATGTTTGCATATCATAATCGTATTTTTCAGTTTGTGTTAAAATGAAGCTTTACTGTTGCTTTTTCTAAAAATTCTTAAAACAGCAAGGTCTAGCAGCTGATCTCTTTCCAAGGCTTAAATGTACCGTGTTTCCTGTTTGTCGCATGTCTTCCTGACCTCGCATGTCTGTGATTTTCTGAAAGCCAGTAGATTAAAATACAAGCTCCCCCTTCGTTTCTCACTTTCTGTTGCGTCAATGGTTGATGCGGCCTGAGTGTTTGGAATTTACAAGTTGATTGACATGTACGCTAGGTAATAAACGCATGAATGAAAATTCGTACGGGTCAAACATGACTCGTCCGGTGTTTTTATTGCGTGTCAAATACAGGTATTTAAAAATTTTCATGGGCCCAAATCCAGGAGCTTGTGTCTACTAAACACGCTTGCCATGCTTGTATATATTATAAAGTTAACTGTTTCTTTGCTTATCATTTTTCTTAATTCTATAAAACATAACTTGTAAAGATTCTTACATTCTCTTTTTCAGGGAAAAGGCATACTTGTATGATAGACTGAATCCAGCCTGGGTCCTGTCAGTAAGCTTTTAAGCTGTACTTGTCAACCAATGCTTACAGAAGAGGAAATGCCATTGGTACTCATCTTGGACTCTAAAGAAACTGGCACAACTTTTACAGAAACTTAGGACCGAAACGCCTGAGCTGAAAACTGAAGATGAGATTCGATATTGACTATTGCAGGGACAATAATGACAATTTGAAGCACCTTACTGAGTCTCCAAGCATTTTCAATTTTGATGTTGCTTTATCAGTTTCTTGAACCATATTATGATGTTTACCAAACAGACTAGCTATTAACAAGTTCAAACTTATGACATTGACTAGATAATGTAACTAAGACTTAACCTGTCTAATATGTTCTTTAGCAGATGAATTTGATACAACACAGCCAACTTTACCAAGACTGTTCACTGCAACTATTACAGATATATAAGAGAATGCGGAAGCTCATTAGATGGCCAGAGCATGAAACAATCCGAAAAACTATACCAATGGAATTTCACAAATACTTTGGCAACAAATTTGCAATGATTTTCGACTGTTTCCAGATGTTTATTGAAAAGCCACGCTTGGACAAAATAATTTATGTTTAAGTAGAATTATTAACAGCCAATTTACTAAGTTACTGTGTCATTGTCGCCACGGTAAAAAAACTTAACTCATTCTTATTCAGCGAATAAACATGATAAATGACAGGGAAATTGCACTTCTATATTTACATTATACCACGGTACAGAGTAAACTATATCGGTATAATCCTGTGGATTCACGTCACTACCTTAATAACCCTATTAAATCGTAAAAGTTTTCAGTTGGTAGTCTAGCAGATATGAATAGGGTTTTCACATGCTTTAGGAATAGCTTATGCCCTTGGTTTTGTTGAGGAGGGAAGTTTTTATTTATTTATTTGACTTATTTATTAAATTATAATTATTTATTCATTCTGCAGGTATAATGATTTAATACCTCGTTTACTTCAGATTCATTCATTGATTTTAAAATTATGAATATGAAATCTATTTTACATAACAAAATTATACAGTATTGTGGTCGAACCTCTTGCAACTCAATATAGCTGCCAAAATGGCCGTTCAGTGTATGCATGTGCGTCCGTACATCTGAGTTTAGCTTGTCCGAGCTGTTACTATCCATGCATCAAGGTATTCTTAAATAACTTGGCAGAATTGTTCACCACCATGAGACGGAGTGTCATGCGCAAGAACCAGGTCCCTAGTTTTAAGGTCAATGTCACTCTTAGAGGTTAAATGTCAAATTCAAGAATGACTGTTCGGAGCATATCTCCTTTATGCATAAGGGATTTTCATGTAACTTAATACAAATGTTTACCATCGTCAGATAGAGTGTCATGCCTTCCAAGGTCAAGGTCACACAGGTTAAAGGTCAGATACAAGAATAATTCAAGAATTACTTTGTCCAGAGCATTTCTTCTTTATGCCTGAAGGGATTTTGATGTTACTTAGCACAAATGTTCACCACCATGAAACTGAGGATCATGTGTAAGAATAAGGTCTAGGGTCAAGGTCACACTTAGAGGTTAAAGGTTAAATCCAATGATATCTTTGTCTTCTTCATGCATGGAGGGATTTTGATTTAACTTGGCACAAATGCTCACCACCATGAGCTACCCTTGTTTTTAGAATTACTTCCCATTGTTGTTACTGTAAATAGCTTACATTTTAACTTTTTTTATTTCTGGCTGTTAAGAAAAATCAAGACGACTTTTCTGTGGTACAAAATGCATGTTGCATCTAATATTTAGGTATTTTTACCTATCTACTTGATAAGGAGTTGGCCCTTTTTACAGCTGGCCGCTCAACATGTTGTACGTGAGCATCTAGTTTTTGAATGTATACAAGTGTATGCCAGTCCTATGCAGACTCTAATATATCATAAGAAACTTAAGTACAAAAGAATGTATGATTCATATTTGGAGGAAATATTAAAGATATATACATAAAATATGTACAATGTACAATATTATGTAAGAGTCACTCAGCTAGGGCAGGATTGATAAATTTAGGGAGAAATGATGTTGCATTAAAGACAGTTTGATTTACAGACCACTATGGCCGTCATGATTTGATACTTCATGCAATGATTGAAGACATTTAGGATATGGAGAACTGTAACTTTAGATAACTTACTCCCTTTCTGTTAAAACCTTGTCAGGAAAAGTTGGATAGTATTGAACACTGGGAATGAATAAATATCAGGGAGTGCAATGACCAAGAACCATAACTCTAGCTAATTCCATAATTCATGTACAGTACAGCACAGGCGAAACCCCACGCATATGCGTCCATGCGGCATGTAAATAAGAGTCTGAAAGCATGGAGATGCGGCGGGAAATCAAACGCGTGACGCAACATCGCGTATTGTATGCGGCATTCAGTTGCCGCATCTGAAAGACAAAATAGCAATAAAGCGCATTCAAGCGCGACGAGTCCCGCCGCGTGATGTCGCGTGTCGCGACGTTATGCGGCATGTCAGTTTCTATACAGGTAAAAGCGATGAAATAAAAAATATGTACTATATTGTATTGTACACATGTATAAAACTGTGTTTTTCAATAATGATGTACAATGTATTCCATATTGTAACCAATAAAATTGCAGTCTTAAATGTTTTTAGTAATTACATGTGTATACCAGTAAGTTTTAGTAACCATAAAAACATATATGTAGAAACGTGTTTTAGAACTGTGAGAGGTAAAGAAATACCTCAACCCATACGATTATTTTGAATGAATGATCTTAATGCAGAGATCGACAAATACTCACTGTGGGGAATCACGTGACTTTGTTTTGATAGACTTCACGGACAATGGCGGATGATAAACACCGGTAAGTGCCTGATTTTCGTACTTTTTCGTTCATATTACTTTCCACACATATTGATGATATTCAAGACATATCCTATACCCTGGCCATTAAAATTCCGCGTAATGTGGTTCCTTTCCCTCCGCTGAAGTATGCATAGATTGTTTGGAATGCATTCAAATGTAATCGTGGAAAAGAATTTTGTTCGGCTAAATTTCACGGACTATCTAGTATTTTTCCAAACAAAGGCATAAAAACTTATCATGTGACGTGTGTTTTTAAAATTAGTTTTATGTCTTCCCATGATCTGAAATCACAATAAATAAAAGTAACTTGGGTAGTGACTATTTCGGTAGTGTGATTAAGGGCCAATATGCAATTGAAGCTACTGTTAGGGTCAATACACTGTCAAATAAATGTCAGATATAGTGAATAGTGAGGAACGAAGACAGTCATATACAATTCTAACGCACTAATCGCCATTCCAGGTTGCTAATGTCGTTCAAATTTGCGTGGGTAAATAACGTATATAGTCGCAAAAATCGAACTATCAGTAAGGATCGCATCTCACACAATTGTGTCTTAGAAAATGGTAAACTGTTTAATATCGTTTGCGACAGTATATATGGTTTTAAAGTATATATTTTGTTTTAAAAACCGTATAAAGAGTCGAAAATATTAAAATAAGAAAACCGTGAACCTATAAAGGTGAAGCAAGTATATTAATGTTATTTGTCGATTTGTAGGTATAGAAATAGATATTTATAGACAATAAAATCTGATATGATTTGTATGTATAATTTGAATTGATATGTAATTGCGAGTACACATGTACCTATCGATGAAATCCTAAATATAAAGAGTCCTTTATTGTTTAATAAAGAACAAGAGCTGTCTCTCACAAGTGACGAATGCCCCGTAAAGAAGTGTCTCACTGTCTGTGTCTTCGCCATGTGCTCAATAATTGTGCTTTGTTATTTTAAAATCCTTGACAGAGTTACCATGCATACAGTATTCCATCACTTTTAAACACTAAGTATGACCATGACCTTTGATGTAGAGAATGGTTCTTGCACACAACACATTGTCTTGATGTGCTGAACGTTTGTGTCAAGTTATGTTTATATAAAAATTAAAATGAATCAGTGAATGACAAAGTTACAGTCCGGACACAAATGTATGCATATGTATAGGATTCCATTACCTATAAACTCTAAGTGTGACCTTGATCTGTAAGGTAGGGACGTGGGTCTTGCACGCGACATATCGGCTTGATGTGCTGAACATTTGTGCAAAGTTATTATCAAATTAATCAATGCATGCCAAAGTTATAGTCCGGATACGAATGTGTGCATATATACAGGATTCCATTACCTTCAAACTGTAAGTGTGATCTTGACCTTTGAAGTAGGGACGTGGGTCTTGCACGCGACACATCATCCTGATGTACTTGATATTTGTGCCAAGTTATTCTAAAATCCTTCAATGCATGACAAAGTTACAGCCCGGACAGGAATGTATGCATATAATCAGGATTCCATTATAGTCAAGGCTGTTGAGCCTCAAAATAGGCTGAACCCGGACAAAATTCATACAGAAATAAAACTTATGTTTTCTGAAAGTTCAATATCTGTAGTATCCATAAACACAAAGTTCCCAAAAGTTCCCGCCTGGGAAACTCTACAATCCAAGATGGCCGCCAAGATGGCCGCCAAGATGGCCGCCAAGATGGCCGCCAAGATGGCCGCCAAACTTTTGAAAAATACCCTATCACATGCAAGTGCTTACAAGTATCGCATATTCTATCAATGTTGCTAACTATCACTACTATATCAAAATTTATGGGCATATCTCTTGTTCTGATATAGTTTCCATTTCTGTAAAATTATCAGAAATTTGTACTAAAAAATACCTATTTTTTACTTTTTGCAAAATACTTATATTTTGTTTCCATTCTTTAAAAAATTAATAGCAAAAATGCCTGAGAAAGGATATCATTTGTTTAACCAATTCTATATGTGTAAATTTTGATATGTTTCGGAAAGTTCTGAAACTACTAAAACAACAGTGACTTGTACAAGAAGGTATACTGCGCAAGGTGGATGGGGACATGTTACAGGCAGTTCAATAATTCAAACAACACATAACTTTTAATCGCATTGTCCCTAAACGTGTGTATAATTAATACTAAACTATTGAATTATGATTTACTTAATATATGGAAAGTAGGAAATTTCCAATGTCAATGCATAGACTGTCTGGGCCATCGTAAATATCCAGAGTGGTTCTCTATGTACAAACAACCATTTGAAGATGTAAATAGAACTTCAGAAAATAATTATTGTAAAATTCACTTAAAATAGTCTGATTGCTTTTAGTTTGCATTGGATTGTACATAAGTCTTAGATATGAAACTGAATTATTGAAAGAGTGACTGCCCTTTGTTACAAAGGGCTCGACCCGTTATGTATATAAATGTGCCTGAAATTTTAATTTCCAATATATGGTGAAAAAATATTAATAGACACCTTACAGCATTTACCGTGCCGTCAGAACGTCAAAAACGTCGACCATGTACAGTGTGACGTCATGCGTGAAAACGTCAAGGAAATAGACAAAAAATCGTCATTTCAACAGAAAATTTGAAGGTATTTCTCTACGTCGCCGACCACGTCATTTTCATCAGTTATGCTTTCAATTTAAAAACAAAATAAAACAAAAACAGATACCATCTGCAGTAAATTGCTCGTAGTGTCACTCTTAAACACGGGAAATTATAGAATGCGTATCATTTGCACAGCCATTTTTTACGTCGAATCGGCGCGTACAAAGTATATAAATTTCATTCGTGTGTTTAGATATTCTAAATGTCTTATATCGTATTTTTTTGACAGCAATAACATTTGGTCTTCAGCATGCATGCAGGTCTTTCTCCATCGTAACAAAATCTCGACACTAGATATGAGCGTCTTGTTGGAAAACTGTTTGAGTTTTAATATTCCCTCAGGCTACCCTTCTTTCAAAATATATTTTCGTCAGCCGTCGGGTCTACGAAGAATTAACTTAAAATGTTGCGTTACAATGGTGTCCTAATTGTATTCATGCCTGTTTCTTCTGAAAAAAAAACACTTTAATTTTCCAAGTGTTTTCTTGATCAAAATTAATGTACATTTGCTTACGGGATATATTATAGTCTCTACGAATATGTTATAGGTGTTCTACGCATTTTCTTTAACATACGTTATATAAAAATGCGTGAAACTAATTTTCCAAGTTATGTATTAACAGGGAGTTACGTTTTATTATTCATTAAAACCTAGTTTTTGGACTTGGCATTCAAGGCATGATGATACTTTATTAATTCTCTTTAACTTGACATAACACTTTATTTTTGTCGTTTTTCGTAAAATATGTAGTTTTTAGCCATTTTTTTGGTTTTGTCAAATGTTTTGATTAATTCCCGGGCAGAGATGAAAATGTGCAGACTGAAGTAACTAATAATAACACACTATTTTAGGACGGTGATGTATGCGAAAGTACGCTTTTTGCAAATTTCAAATAAATATTGCATTTTATTTCATGCATATCCCAATTAATAATGATAACCACATTCGTCTTCAATGTGGCAAATGTTTTTACTTGCAAATGCATGAGATTGTATCAATAAGATATCCTTGTACGCAAATTTGAATTTTATTCGCTCGGATAATTTCTATTAGTGTAAAATTCTCACCAACTAAATTGGCAGGTGACAAAATATTTTTTTTTCCGCATGTCATTGCTAACATCGTTATGTAAATTCATAGTCTGCACTTCTTTTGAAAACCGCTCAAGCTTATTCGCTTGATTATTTTAAGTCTTATGATTCATGACAAACACGTTGAAAACATAAGTGAAACACGCTTTTATGTTATGGTTTGTGAAATACACAGTGAACATAATGCATGATTCATTGAGTTTTCGATTAAGTTGAATCATGACTTCAGGTGTGGTGTTTGCTTAATTTTATAAGAAATATGTTAGTTTGATTACGAAGATATCATCCGTGGCTTAATGAGTAGCTTTTGAACAGTCAGTCAAATCAAAGCAAACATTCAATTCAATTCATTTATTTAAAGTCGACTCAAAGTTGGCAGACTTTGAAATTCATTGATGTACGAATACAGAAGTGTATTGTTCCACCCGACTTTTAAATACACGTGTAAAAATGTTTTTGTTATCGACTTAGGGCCCCTGAGTATACATCAATGGTAAGCAACCTCCAGGCACTAGAATCATCAGTGTCAATTCCTTTTCCTCACTCTTTTCACGATTATATAAAATAACATTCAGTATCCGATGATATTTATGTTTCTGAACACAATTCGTGCTGTTAACTAATAGTTATTTAATTCTATTAGCGGTTTGTATTCATGTCAAAATACATTTTGTTCACTATTCGTTTTTCACGCAAGCCATTTTAATATTTATTCCGAAAAAAGATATCTCTTTAATTTCAAAGAGATATCTTTCGTTTTTATAATGATATCTTTTTCACGTTGAGAGGTGTCCTTGTACCACAGACATATATCTCCTGTACAGAGACAGAGATATCTCTGTAAGTAGAAGAGATATCATTTCTTGGAAGATATCTTGTTACGCAATAGAGATATCTCTGGAACTGAAACAGATATCTCTTAAAGACGATCGCGGTTTTGATTTGATTTGAAGCAAATTTTATAAAGGTCCGTCCATAAGAGCAAATATGTTAGCTTGAATTTGTGGATGAGACCTCGGCATGTCTCCCATCATGCATATACCTATCAAATGGTTTTTCTGTTTCCAAAATAGGAGAGATTTACCTGACTGCAATTTCCAGCCAGTATAGCCCAAGGTTGAATTTGATTGGTTGCCAAAGAGTAGGCCAATCATGGCGACCAATGAGATATAAGTGTGATTGACCTAGTTCTCCCTAAATATTTTGATTTGAATTGAAAGAGATTTTATCAAGGTCCGTCCAAAAGCTAAATTTTTAGCTTATGTTTTGGATGAGACCCCGGCATGTCTCCCTTCATGCCTAGAAAAGTATAATTTTGAATCCGAAAAGAGGAGAGATTTACCTGATCGCGGTTTGATTTGTATTACGTCAGTGGCAATATACACATGGCCTCCCCTCCAACACCACCCTCCCACCCGAGACAACAGCTCATTTTTCTTAATAAAAAGGCTGGTGACCTATCATTTTTAAATTAGTTTTCAATAAAGTGATGTTTGAACAATTCTTCTGCAAAAAATTAAGAAATTCTCATTGCTTGAACATTAAGAAAAAAAACTTTGACAAATGACTACAAATTTTACATTTTGTTTTTCAGAAACTAATTCTCTTTATATTTTTATTTCAGTTTGAATACATTTTGAAATCTCAATTCATGTAGTTTCGTGAAACAGGATCAATTGCTTAACATTTTATATAAAAAACAATGGTGAGTTGCCAAATTTAGAGTTTTATGATTGATAAACATGAGATAGGGGTCATTTTCACTGCTTTCAAGGGTATACTTAAAAAGTGTCCATTACTTATAAATAAGACTGGTGACCTACCTTTTTTTATTTTATTTTCTGACTTATTAGGTATTACCCTACCAACAAACCAAATTTCATAAAATTCTCATTGCTTGAAAAATATGATGAAACTGTAGCGAGCGTCTTTAAAAGACAAGAGATATAGTTCAAAAACTATTTGTGAGAGATATCTTTCAAAGCAACAAACACATAATAACTGATCCCCGTACTTTATTTCGTACTCGAAATTGTTCGTCTAGGGTCAGTGCATAACCAGGCTGGTAACATTGCCCAATCTGGCTCCAAAAAGCGTCTTCTTAAAAACTGAAAGCAGTTGTATTTAAAAAAATGTATTGTCATACAGATTGTATTATATGACATAGACAAACAAATCATATACTATGAGAAGTCAAAATTACGATAAATCGCGAATGTGAATGGCTTGGTATTTTCACAGAGAGTTATGAAAGGTCTTAGAGATATAAATAATGACAATAGAGTGTGAATAAACTAATTTCACAAACAATACATAGCCACAGTCACCTGAAGTTTGGATCCCCACCCCCATGATCCATCCCAGTAAATACAAGCAGTGAATGTAAACAAATAAAAGAAACTATAATGGGTAACTGAAGATTTAGAAGAGGCTACTTTACAGGCTTACATCATATAGACAGTCAGATGGAAGATATGTATTACCATTACTTAACAAACATGGCAGTCCAGTTTTGATGGACAAAGAAAATGTGAAATACTTAAAGACACATTCGTTGGAAGAGCGCACATAGCAAATGAAAGATGATGAATTCATGGTAGAAATGTTCTCGTTTTTGACCTTTGACCTCTTCATTTGACATTGACCTTTGATTTAACTACCAGATTCATGTGCGTATGCGTTCATCAAATAATGATGGACATACCTGTAAAATAATTTGAAAATCGATTGAATGGTTACAGAGTTATGTGGGTATTTCAGAAATTCAATGAAATTATCAAAAAATGCAGAAAATGCCCCAACAATCATTTTCCCGACCTGAAATCTTCGGGAACTTTATGATTCGTGCCTAAGCAAGCCATTTCCAGCCTGCATGCAAAAAATAATTTCTGTATGAATTTTGTCCGGGTCAAAATTTCAACAGCCTGGACTATTACCTTCAAACACTTGGCCTTTGAGGTAGGGACATAGTTCTTGCACGCGACACGTCGTCTGAACATTTGTGCCAAGTTATTTCAAAAGCTTTCAATTAATGACAAAGTTACAGCCCGGACACAAAGAAATGTAAGGCAGGATATACAGACGGACAGACGGACGGTGCGATTTTAATATGCCACCCTTCGGGAGCATAAAAAGATGACATCTATCAACCAAGATGAAAAAACGTTAAAACAGCAGTTTAATCTATCATTACCTGGAAGTTGAACTGCCTAAACAATTACAAATTGTCTATCTAAAATTGATTTTAAATTAAATGAATACATAAAATAACCACGAGTCTTACAAATACATATGTTACACAAGATTATTATGCACAGAATGTCGGAAAAGGTACAACATAATTTCATGCGTGTAGTGTATCATACCAGTGCCGTGTAATCTAGCCTAAAATTGTATCACGTGTAATCTAGCATTTTTATCAAAATGGTGATAATTCCTTAAAATTCAAGAAATGAAATCTGCTCACACCCATACAATGTAACAATAATATCTAGCATTTATTTTGGCTAAAAAACACGTCACATGCTAAGTTTTTATGCCTTTGTTTGGAAAAATACTAGATAGTCCGTGAAATTTAGCCGAACAAAATTCGTCCACGATTACATTTGAATGCATTCCAAACAATCTATGCATACTTCAGCGGAGGGAAAGGAACCAAAACACGCGGAATTTTAATGGCCAGGGTATAGGATATGTCTTGAATATCATCAATATGTGTGGAAAGTAATATGAACGAAAAAGTACGAAAATCAGGCACTTACCGGTGTTTATCATCCGCCATTGTCCGTGAAATCTATCAAAACAAAGTCACGTGATTCCCCACAGTGAATACTACATTGAATGAAAGAGTACGACCAAGAAGACAAATGTTAAGAATAATATTAAAGCATCGTGATCACTTTAAATGTTGATAATTGAAAAAAAGGATGCTTAAAAGAATCACGACAGAACTAAGTATTTACTGTAAATTAACGCTGAAATACATGAGAATGGGATTTCCTTATCCACTACTTAATGGACATGGTAGATTTATTTTCACGCAAGTAAGCAGAAATAAGTGTAAATACAGAATGGGGATGAAAAACTTAATAATCAGCTTTTTCTCGAATTCTACTTCAAAACTGCTATAAATGGATAGAAAATGATCTAACTAAGAATAAGAATACCCACAACCCTATATTTATTTTTTAAAATAGTTTTACAGTCATTTTTTCGTATGTATGTGATGTGCTTGCTACTTTTAATTTACGTAAAAATAGCCCGGAAGCGATGAGAGATCATTGCAGCAGTTAAGTATAAGGTATCTATCACCGGTATTGGCTGGAAATTTGTATCTCGTAGATGAAAACGTAGTACCGGTACACAGTAAAGTTTTCTTATAACGAACTCTCAGGGATCTATCAAATGTGTTCCTTATATCCTTGAGTTCCTTATATCCATATATCGACGTTCCTTATATATATCGAACTAAAATACATATCGAACAAGTATTATTTTAGTCAAATCCCAACCATCAACTTACAGTTGCTTTTGATTTTTCTGCCACCTTTTGAACAGTTATAAATATCTATAACTAGTACCCTTTTCTATATCCGTATGTAAAATAATTGCAAAGATTAATAAAGCATAAAAAAGACGGTTCATGTTTTCATTGGCAATACTGAAACAAAATAATTTTGTATTTGATACAATTGAACGGAGCCGATTTTCGCTCAGTAGCCAAAACTTGAATATTTAACATGTTTTTTTCTCCCAAAATGGGATATCACCCGGTCTGCATGCTTTTAAAGAAGCGCTCATAATTGTTTACGAAAAATATTATCACTTGAACATCGTACTTAGCAATTGTGTTGGTATTCTCTTTTAACTAGTTTATCAAAAGGTTATACATGTGAAATGTAGAAGACTATATCCGAAGTTTCCTTATAAACGGAGTACGATATAACCGCATCTTTTTACATTTAACAAAAAAAAGGAAAAATCGGGCCCAAAAGAACTGTTCATTATAGCCGAAGTTACGTTAAATCCGGAGTCGCTATATATGGATTTTACTGTAATAAGGTAAACTGCCCATCTGTTAGAACGACCCAAATACGGCTGGAACGGGTGTACTTTCCTTCTTGATGATTGTAATTCAGTTCAAATCATATTTAACTGTTTTGAAACCAAACCTTAGCACGAGGTGCTGATGTTACATGTGTGTATCACAATGTTTGATGTTTCGTCACTAAATTTTACTTTCAACAGTGCAATCTTTAAAAAAAAAAAACATCTTTATTATTTTCATTAAACATCAAACACCTATACGTACAAAAGCCGGTTGTGATCCCGGTTCATAGCTCTTAGGTAGTTGGTAAAATGTTGGTGTCTAACTCCGAGTGTAGGAATCGATATGCATGTACGTACAGAAACCGGTTGTGCCCCCGGTTCGAGCTCTCACAATGTAGGTGGTTGATAAGTGGACGTACAGTATTTAAGCTGTTACTTGTATTTTTGTGAAGTTTAGTTCTTACATTTATCTACTGATCATGTGGATGCAGTCAGCGCTGAGAGATTGTTGTTTTGATAAAGTAACAATTTTCATGCTAGCAGCAATTGTTCTTTTCAATCAGTGCAGATCATGACCAGTTCTGCACCGTACGAAATTCACCAAATTGAAAGCTGGAAATGTCTACTTTAGAAACTTAATGTAGTACCGTACATTTAAAAGAGTTGATGCCGATTTGTTGTACATTCAGACGGCAAATAATTGTCAGTTCTTATATTTATAACAAACATATTGTTTTTGTCGCAAAGTATGACGAAAAAAAGTTTTTTTTGTTTGTTATCGTGCTTTTTGGGTCCACCACCCTCGTTCGAGGTATAGTCGGTGCGACCCGAACGAAAAAAAGGAACATACGTATACATTGTAATAGTTAATTCAAATGCAGTAAATCGACAGTTTGCGGTTATCATCTGTTTCAGTATTTATTTAAGATTATTGTGTCTTTGTATCTCAAATTAGAGTCCAAGAACGAATAACTTATTTAGTTTACCTCGATCAGTTTCTATAATAATAACTTATTAATAAAAGAGTTTTAAATACTTGACACTAAAATAATCCTGTCTTAACTGCTTCGACAATAAATTGCCAATAATATCTGTTTTAATCCGATTATCTTACTGTATGGTTCATTAGAATGAAAAACATGCTGACAGTACTGTATACAATGGCAATCATCACCCTTTGTTAATATTAGCAATAAGTGTCTACTCAATTAAGATGTGACACTAATTATCCCCAACTTCAAGGCAAGCGTCGGAATCAATTTTGTTTAAATACATACATCAAAACGACGACAAATTATTGATAAGCAATAATATTATAATTCTTGCGACAAACAACGATATCTGTAATAAAAGGTTTAGAATAAAAGAACAAAGTCATGAAAATGTTACAACTTTTGATTATATACAACAATTATTTTTTAAACATACTCGAAAGATAGTAAACTGCAGTAACTCATGCAAATATTCTATAAAATTATATCTTATAAAACCTTAAATAGAATTACATGTACATTTTGTACATTGTGCAAAAGGCAAAAGGAAAAATTAATCCTTTTCGCCGCGTCACGCGGCATGGTACTTGTCGCATATCGCAAATGACACGCGCATATAGATGCCGCATATACAATCATATGCCGCGTGATGCGACATGGTTTTATTGCTCCCGCGTTGTAAAACCTCCCGCGCTATAGCGCGGCAAAAACGGAATCCGCCTGTGCTGTACTGTATCTATTACCCTTCCATGAACACAGAAGTTCATATTGATATGAATGGGCAAGCTGGTGATATACACTTGCCATAGATATTCATCCTGTCATTGTACCCCACACTTAACACGAGTGTTCGCATTAAGTACATCAATGGAGCAATCATATTCAAACTAGAATGCAGCTCTGCAGTATTGAATCATCACTGTCCTCTTATTACAATGTTACAATACCATTTAAGATATGTATGCTTTGGGAAGTGGTCACCATTATCGTATAAAGGACACCTCCAGTGCCTTCAGCGCTTTGATTGAAATTTGTGTCGGTTTTCTTTTGAAAATGAGAAGTCAGCTCCAAAGACTTTGTGTACGAAGAGGTAAACATATGGACTACTGATCGGCACCGGTAAGTTTTCGTAAGGTGTGATGTGGATTCTTGAAATGCATCGTGAATTGAAAGAAGTAGTAATTTTTCCACCATTGGAGTCTGGTATCTTGTGGTTTATAGAGACATACAGTGAAAAAAGATTTTTTTAAATGTGTCCGTTGAGCGACTAAACCTGTTCAGTGTGTATACTGAGTTCTTATAGTATGTAAATATGAAAAAAATAATACAAGATAGACACAATTTGGCCAAAATCGCTCTCCTGAATCCAAGTGTTTGTGTATACACATGGATTGGCAACTTCCGAAAATCGATAATGCGATATCGGAGTAGATGCTACCCATCATGCCCTTGCGCGCGCTCGGTGTTTTTCGGAAATTTTCCGATTTGTGATATTCGGCAGACTTAACAAAATTTTCAACAAACAAAATCGATAACAGTTACGCGTTACGAAAAAAAATATAGATCGGAATAAGACAAAAGTTGCATTAACAAAGAAAAATACAAAATATTGAGCCATACATATTGAAGTAGACACGATTGAATTTGATTTATTGTTTACGTTTTTCCCCGATACGTTCCAAGATGGAGGACGGCGGGAAGTTTCATTCTACATCGCGCTGACAAAATTTTCAACGTACAAAATCGATAAAAGTTACGCATTACGAAAAAAAGGTATACGTTGGAATGAGACTAAAGTTACATAAATAAAAAAACTAATGAGTCATAAATATTGAAGAAGACACGATTAAAATTGATTATTTTTTACGTTTTGCCCGATTCGTTCCAAGATGGTGGACAGGTGGACGCTGGGAATTTTCGATTTCGGCAAACCTCGAATATTGTCCGTCGATGCTTAAATCTCGCATAAACTCTGGCCCTCTGCGAAAGGTTGAACTTGTATAGGAAGATACAAGAGTTGCCAATCCATGTGTATATAGGTCCGTGTTGATAATGAGAAAATCTAGTTTCCATACAGCATCGATCGGCAAAAGTCTAACGGTTACACAACACTAATACACGTCTATGGCGCATTTTTAATATAAAAAAAATAGTTTACTTTTCATGCAGGTATCTGGTGTCATTTAAAGCTGCTCGCTCTCAATTGAGGGTGTTAGTAATACGATAACAAATTCTGACAAAAATCAATAGATTTAGCATAAATATGCATAACTGCAAGAAGTCTACTGTTAAAATATCTCTTGCCATCGAAAAATCGATGCTTGAAATCACTACTATATTGTGGTCTTTTAGGAAATACCATGCTAAAAATAACCGGGATTTCCGAGCGTGCGCACTTTGCAATTCACGTGACTTTTCATTTTCACAACAAACAACATGGCGGAAGCGTCTACGTCTAACACCGAGGAAGTAAGTAGAATGAATCGAAAATGATGGACAGAGTTCATTTCAAATGATTGCATTGGTAGAATGATAACAATTGTAATGAGGTGTTGTCCGTTATCATGTTATAGAACAATAGTCGCCAAATGATCGGTTGAAAACTGAAATAATAGACTGAGTGCGGGGGCCGTCTCAAGCTATGTAGATGGAACCATGGTTTTCAGATTAACAAGAGCCATGTTACACACGGTTAATCCCCCCGCCGGGAAGAAGTTACCTGAAGGTTGTAGTTTCTTTTTTTTTTGGGAGAGGAAATCCTTAAAAAGCCGTATATTATTGTTCTCTGAGTACATTTTCAATAAGTGGAAAAAGAATAAGGCAATGAAGAGAAGGTTTGCAAAGATATAATGTTCATTATCAGTATAGGAGTATATTCTATTTGACAAAAGTAGGCAAGGTAGAGTTATTGTTTTTGCACCTGCACTTCCTACCAATGTGCTATGTCAGTGTATTAAGTTTGAAGAAAATCCCTCACTTTTGAGTTTTTGGAGTTATGCTCCAAATTTTTTCAAGTAAATCTGACAAAGGGGAATAACTCTAAAAGTAGGCAAAGTAGAGTTTTGTTCTTACACACGCACTCCTACCAATGTGCTATGTCAGTGTATTAAGTTTGAAGAAAATCCCTCAAGTACTTTTGGAGTTATGCTCTAGACAAAACTTTTAAAGTAAATCTGATAAAGGGGAATAACTCTAAAAGTAGGCAAGGTAGAGTTATTGTTCTTGCACACTGCACTTTCTACCAATGTGTATGTCAGTGTATTAAGTTTGAAGAAAATCCCTCAAGTACTTTTGGAGTTATGCTTCGGACAAGTAAATCTGATAAAGGGGAATAACTCTAAAAGTAGGCAAGGTAGAGTTATTGTTCTTGTACACTGCATTTTCTACTAATGTGCTCTGTCAGTGTATGAAGTTTGAAGAAAATCGCTCAAGTACTTTTGGAGTTATGCTCCGGACAAAATTGGGACGGGCGCACGGACGGACGGACGCACGCACGGACGCACGGACGGAGACCATTTCTAATATGCCCTTCGCCTTCGGCGGGGGGATAAATTATTATGCTGAAAGCTCATTCGGAGTATTGTGGAAGCTCAAGATTGTTTAAATTATGTAGCGACGTCCGCCACTATAGGGCTACACGGGATTGTAAAAATGTGACATGCAAAATATATCAAACTAAAGTGGCTCAATATATTTACCAAGATAATTGATTGTGTCAACTTTGAAATAAGTTTGACTTGTCCACACAGCTGATTAATGACGTCAAAATAATGTGCTAAGCATTTTGATGACGTTTCCCGCGGTTTTCGACATTTTATTGAAACAAACTCATATAACAAGAGGAGCCATCTGTAATATGATACTGGCAACAATATTTTGTGTCCTTATGTCAAACACATGTATAAAAAATGAGCTATTTGTAAAATTGGGTTTGATCTTGAGATTCCTTGTCGCGAAAATATGTGACAAAGGAAAAAAATGTTGATTTGTCTCTTCATAATTGCAATTTAGTTAATAGGATACAATATACAATTATAGACTAATTTTGAGGTCAATATATAGTTTTGCGGACCTGTTAAAAGTGATATAGACCGCGGACTTCGTCCTCGGTCTATATCACTTTTAACAGGTCCGCAAAACTATATATTGACCGAAACATTAGTCTAAAATTATTATATCGTATACCTCATAAAAAGTAGTGAAAATTACACGAAAATATTACAGAAATAACGTCTTGAAATCCGTGCAGGTTTACACATCATTTTCCAGGTCTACAAATACTTTTGCAGACCCGGCACGTGAGCGCTATCGGCCAATCAGGATTAAATATTTGTGACAGGTATACGATATTGCAAGATATTGTTGTCAGTACATGTTACTCATGTTGACATTTAATATGATGCTTTGTGTTGTTTAGTTTTTACGTTTGGATGTAAATAGAATTTTAGGGAAATTTTAGCTATTTTTCTACCCCTACTGTCCTAACATTTCTTCACATTTGTAAAATAAAGACGCTTTAATAACATTTATATGTGCAAAGTGTTATTGAACTGCATTTTGCCGTTGAAGAGATTTTGATAATTTCATTTTCTACCTTCCCATCCACTTTGGTTTTGTGGAATAAAAAAGATAAATCCCCCCTCACTGGCTGTATCTGCGTCTGAATCGTTCAGTTATGTCGTCCATCGCATATATATGCATTAATTTCAGTACTTCACGATATTCACGGGCTTTTTATGAGAGATGTTATTTGTAAAAATTAGAAAATTCGAAAAAGCACTGAGAAAAGACAACAAAGAAAAAAAAGGCTCCTCTCGGGTACCTAACCATACTACTTGTACAAGGGCAGTGCCTTACCGTCACGGCCATTCTGACTTCAGAACCTGTACGTTATAACTTTGGATATCAACTTAATATCAAACCTGACTTACCAATTACATAGAATAGTATGAACTTCTATAACTACACTTAACCGATTTAGAAACGCAAAGATTTCCCCTGTTGAACATTTCTATTTGAATGACGCTATTGTTTTTATTATTTGTTTGTGTAACAAACAAATTTACTTACCGTTTTCCGAAGCCTACTCCTTAAGTACCAAATCTGAAAGTAGCTCCGGCACGTCAGTCAGCATATAATCCCAAATTATGAGTCTTCATTTGAAACCATATGGCCATTGCAGACATGAAAGTTGTACATTTTGTATTGTTTAAATATATTATGTTATAAACTCATGCAGCAACAGCTAAATTTTGTAAATATAACTAAAATAAACTGTTTTTGAATAAGAACCGCGGATGTATTTCATTTTACAATGATGCGTAAAAAGTCGGGACGATTTACTATATATATATACACCCTATAGACTTAACCCGCCGGCCATTTCTTAAACCTTGTGCGGAAAGAAAACATATGTTTTGGAGTTTCTGTGACAACAAAATGTCTAACCCTGATCGTCATTTTAAAGAATGAAATATTTTGAACAGCCAGGAATATTTACGCGCATGTTTACACATTCTCTTTTTACGATTATATCCATCCATTCATAAATTTTATTGCGCTGCAAGGGACGTAATTATAACTTTCCGTATTGCTGATATGTTTATTCTGCGGACCTTGTGCGAGCTAGTCTGCGTTCCTACATGTATTAGAAATACGCGTGAGCACCTTAAGCAGAAAACAAGTGTTAGGATACGTTAATGTCGATGTTTAAACGATTTGTTATATTTCATAGGTGGTGATTGTTTTAAGTAGAAGGCAATTTACCCTATATTCGACTGTAGGCCTCGTTATCTTGAAACGCATCGAATGAGCTATTTTGTTAAAATACATATCGATGACTGCAGAAAAAGCATTTGAACATCTCAAGCATATTCGTTCTATAAATGTATATTGGAGCTACGCATTTTTACTTTGTCAGTCCGCACAATAAATTGATCCCCTTAATTATTGATCGGTTTTATTGCCTGCTTGTTTGTGTTATCGAAGCACCTAAACTACTAACTAGCTGCTCGATCAGTGTCTGATTTTAGACAGTAGAACTGTAGGTGAAAAAATTTTGTTGAGTACAGAAAAAATCCCTCTGTCTATGTGTACTGGGAATAGAAACAGAGACAATTCGATCTAAAATACGATTTATAACTGTTGCATTCTGTTCATATCTTATTACCAACTGGTATAGCCTTCACTAATGAAGATTACAGACTGAAATAGCCGTCACAACAAAAAAAAAGACAAATATTTTGAATACACAAACAAATCCAGCGTCTTAAGCGCTTTGATTTCATTGTAGTCATGTTTAGCGATGAATTATTGAAACTTTTACAAGAATTCAATTTTATATTGTTTTTGTTGTGTATGAAATTTGAATAAATTTGAAACACGATAACACTGTTAAAATATATATTTTGCCACTTTTGCGTTTTTAAACCGGTTGAGTGTATAAAAGTGCAGTCACGGCTCAATGCGTAAGATCCTACTAAAGTGTACTGTTATATATCTACTGCGCGTAAACTCCACACTTCAGCGATTCCTAAGACTCCCTCATTTCAAGATTGCTACTTTAAAGAAGGAAACCCCGATAGACTATTGCTTGATATTGTTGTTTGCTGCTCTACTATATCGGTACCAGCAGCGGACCCCACCTTTAAACAATTTCTGAATCTTAAAAACAAACTGCTCAAATTGTCACAAGACTCATTGGCATGGGAGCTATTACCTTATCTTAATGTGACTTTCAATTCGTGAAAAGTTCCCCTATTAAATGATAGTAATACACATTAAAACAATGTACGAAATAAATAATTAAGAATTCAAAAATGTGAAAAAACCTTACCTTCTATAAAATGTTGCTAACTAACTCCTTGTCGAGACAAACTACATTTGAAAGTTTTGTCGCTAGTGTTAAGTAGAGCACTCAGTAGTCACTATAATATGACCGTGTAATTTACAAACTTAACGTCGATCTGGTCTGTCAATCGAGCAACTAAACATTGGCCCTATGATAGTATTTGCAAAATATAAAATATGGATACTAATCCCTGAACTACATTAAAGGTAACGCTTTTTTTCAATCTGATTAAAATCATCTCGTAAAAACGCTACGCTATCGTGCACTTTTGATATGTATAAGCACAATAACATGAATAATGTAAGCATCAGTTAATTTAAGTGACATTATGTGCATCTTACTGCACATAGTGTATTTTTGGTGACAGTTTTATAAAAGCAATTTTCGGTTGCTGTGCATTTAAATGTGTTAAACTAATGATAATGCCGCATTAGTATTTAAAGTTGGTGCTTTAGAAATAAAAAAAATGGACTAATAAAATAATAGTTCCTTTCTTCGCAGTGATCTCCCTTGTGTTATTGTTGTTGTTGGTAGAGATTTCGGCAGTGGAAGGGAAGCAACTCCTGCATGCAGTTTTTTTTTTATATTGACTCTCCAAGTCAAAATAGGAAAAGTAATATTTGGAAAGTCATTATTTCGTACTGGTAGCAAGAAGAGTTTGGTGTATTGGGTTAAAAGCTATTATTTCCTGTACCCTTTAAACACACACCTATTTCAGCTGGATTTTTACTTGAAAAAAATGAGCATAATTCCACTTTAACGTTCTAACACGGAAACTGAACCCAAGGTCCCATTTGTACACATTAGAATGGTATTTTTTTGTCATGTTACAATCCAAGAGTCCTTTCCAAGATGTTAACCTCACTTAAAACGTGCATTTGTTTTGTTCCTTGTGGTAATTGTGATTCAAACTGAGGAGTTTGTCAGTAATGTCTTCCATTTGTACGAGTGTCTGTGACCAGTGAGTGTTCAATATTGTTTCTCAAAAAATGGAAAAGGAATGTTTATTGCATATAAAAGAATGATAAACTCCAAGGACAGCATATATTACTTCTAGATGCTCTTGTAAGTTCAAGCATGTGCACTAGTTCCAATAAAGTTATATAATTATATTATCTTTATTTCCCCATTTGCATAAGATAGTATAATTTAATTCATGAAACAAGCGAAGATAGTTAGTTAACCTGTCTAAAATACTGTCGAAATGGGCGTCAACCCTCAACATAAGGGACAACAAGAAAAACTGTGATTCAAAGTATCACAGCGGGCCAACAAACAAAACTGACATGTAAATATTTTGAAACTTGATTGGTGACGGTTGATGTTGTGGCATGGCCCCAAAGGAATTCAAGGAGACCCATTCTTAATTGCATTGTTTGACTAATGCATTCGTTTTACCGCCGCATTGAACTAACAAGGTATGATTATCTTTAATAAATTGTTATTACAGATTGTCGAAATCACAGTTGTTGGTAAACATTATTAAGATATTTGCCGCCACACCTTCTCTCGGTTTTTAGTTGTATTTTGAGAAAAGAACACCTGCACCAGTGTGCTCACATGAAGGAAACCCTTACTTTTGGCGCAAATTAGTCTATAAACACCTATCTAGGCATGCAAATAAATCTAAGAAAAAAAAATCAACTGGGTCAATATATGAACGTTATATTATAACCACGATTTCAATAATATCGTGATATATTCCCTGTGGCTCCACCTTTAATTACTTATCAGTCCCTTTGTTCCTGGTTAAAACTTAAGTTTTGAAAAAGGTACGAATTGACTTCAAAGGGTACGAGTTGACTTTTTGAGCCGTTGACCAATTAGGGTACGGGATGACTAAGGTACGATTTAACTTAGGTTCTAGTCGACCCGGAAGCTTCTGGTTAACCAAGCAGAAACTGACACGACACCATATCTACTGACTGATGTGTAGTATAAAAACTTTACTGTTATCGAATAATATGAATCGATTTATTAAAGATTTGTAAACAAATGTATACGTCACTGTCTAAATTCGGGGGTAATACAGTATATAAAATGACGTCATCTTTGCGGTGCTTTCTCATGACGTTTCCCGCAATTTTCGACATTTTATTGAAATAAACCCAACAAAAGTAGAGTTTTAGACATAGAATAAACAGAAAAAATGTTGGTTTCGATAAAATATCACGATGATTTCATTCGTGAACAATGACGTCATCTTTGCGGTTCTCATGACGTTTCCCGCAATTTTCGACATTTTATTGAAATAAACCCAACAAAAGTAGAGTTTTAGACATACTACAAACAGAAAAATTGTTGGTTTCGATGTAATATCACGATGATTTCATTAGTGAACACCAAAAATGGGTATTTTCATTCGTGGCTGCGCCACTCGTGAAAATATCACTTTTGGTGCCCACTCGGAGAAATTATAACGTGATATTATAACGTGATATTACACCGAAACCAACAATTATCCTCTATTTCGTTGTGGTATTCTTCCGTTACGCATAGAGACTGGTCGGTATGTAGGGGAATCCGTTGATGACAGATTGTGCAGGTTTTGTGACTCCAATCTTGTAGAACATGAGCTACATTTTCTGTTAGATTGTGATCTGTATGATGATATAAGAAATCAGCTATTAAATATTCTTAACCATGATGATTTTAGTGATATGACAATGACAGACAAGTTAATAACTTTTTTGACTTTATAACCTAGTAAAACCGCAAAGTTTATAATGAGATCATTATTTGACTAGAAGAAGTGTAATGTATTGAGCATACTCAGAAAATAGCTCAATCTTGCCATATCATTTGCATCTAATATATAAAACTTTTGCTTATACATTGTATAAAGAATATATTTGATGTAAAACTCTATTAATAAGTGTTTTAAAGGCCCACTGCGCCGGGTGCTTCTTTTTGTTATTTGTTGTTATGTTCTATGTCATTCTATGCACATGTCACTATAATAACATTTACTGACTGGCTGGCTGGCTGGCTGGCTGGCTGGCTTGCTTGCTTGCTTGCTTGCTTGCTTACTTACTTATTGGATAAAGATAGTGCAAAGTCGAGAGCCGCCATGGTCTACAGGGTAAGGCGGACTTGAGAGCAATTTATACACTGTCACCAACAAAACCTCTGTGAAAAATACGGCCTAAAACAATCAAAGAAAACATTCACTTCAAATACGAGTTATATAAATAACGCTGTCAAAAAAAGAACAACATGAAGACTAAAAGGGCCAGTATCGCATTCCTGGACTGTTTTGAGTAAGTTTTGTGAAAATCGTTTGGAAAAAAGCTAACAGAGTTCACTGAGACCTAAACCTTGACCCATTGACTCAAAAAACAGTAAGGGTCATCAACTCAGCAAGACAAATCATTCTACAAAGTTTCAATACTGTTGTTGATAATAACATCTCAAAATACTAAGCGGAAATGATTTTCAAAATTCGGGTCACCGTGACTATGACCTTTGACCCGCTGACCCTAAAACAATTGGGATTATTTACAGGTTGTTTGCAATCTTCTTCAAGTTTCATGAAAGTGAAATGAAAATTGTGACATGTATAGTGTTATCAAGGTAAAGCTAACGGAGGTTACTTTGACCTTAACCTTTGACTCACTGATCCCAAAAACAATAGGAATCATCTACTCAGTAAGACCAATCATCCTACGAAGTTTGAAGTGGATGTAATAGATCTCAAGATATTGAGCGGAATAATTATAAAGTTCGAGTCTCTGTGACTTGACCTGTCACCAACTGATCCCAAAAAGTGCAGGGATCATCTGCTCAGTAAGACCAATCATCAAATAAAGTTTGACGACTGCATGTGGGTGAAATAGATCTCAAGATATTGAGTGGGAAAGAGTTCGGATAACTGTGGATAACTCGGATAACTCCAAAAAACAATAGGGATTATCTACAGGTTGCAGGCAACCTTCTGATCAATTTTAATTAATGAAAGTTGAATGAAAATTATGATCTGTAGAGTGTTATCAAGGAAAAGCTAACGGAGGTCACTGTGACATTGAACTTTGACCCACTGGCCCCAAAAACAATAAAGATCAGCTACATGTTGCAGGCAACCTTATGAGCAAGTTTGATAAAAGTGGGGGGTGTTTTTTTGGGGAGAAAAAAAAAAAGAGAAAAAAAAAGGGGAAAAATTTTTTTTTGGGTTTAAAAACAAAAACCTGTTACAGGCAACCTTCTGAGCATGTTTGATGAAAGTTAAATGAAAATTGTGATCTGTAGAGTTTTATCAAGGAAACGCCATCGGGGGTCACTGTGACCTTAACCTTTGACCCACTGACCTCAAAAATAAAAGGGAACATTTTCAGGATGCAAGCAACCTTCTGAGCAAGTTTGATAAAAGTCAAATGAAAATTGTGACCTGTGACCGAACAGACGATGAACAAATCACCAGGGCATAAGCTCTGCTGACTAGTCGTTGTTATTTTTAGAACACTCTGACGTCATCAGTGATTTTCAACTTTTCAATGAAGAGGAATTTATTACACTACGGGAATGCTGTACTCGGCTCTTATGGATCTGGCACTCGGGCGCTTGCGCGCTTAATGTGATCCACACGATTGCGCACGAGTGCAAAATCCACGAGAGCCGAGTACAGCATTCCCGATCAAGTTAGTGTAGTATTGACACTTTTATCACATGCCTCCACTTATTTTGTTTTTATTTCAACCAAAAATGACAATTAATTCCTCTAAATTGAAAAGTTGAAAATCACTGATGACGTCATAGTGCCCTAAAAATAACCACGACTTGTCAGCAGAGCTTATGCCATGGTGATTTGTTCGTCGTCTGTCCGTAAACTTTTGGAATATAAGTTCAACGGCATATAACGATAATCGCAGATAACATAAATACGTTTTCACAACATGTAAAGAACTTGGTACATAATTTAATAAAAAAGCATGATAATATATTTTCATGACTACAAAAGACAGTACCGGCGTTCCATAAGAAAGGTCTTATCAACCACATAATATACATGAGTAACCTTACAGTGGTTATGGACTTTAAGAAAATACGAATTATTTAACAGCGTACATCTAGAATTTAAAAAATGTCACGAATTTTAGACGTTTGAATCAGTCGGAGTCTTGTCACGCCGAGCTTATATTTAAAGCCCCAAAAGCACCTAAGATGTAAAAATACTTGTAGCCCTTTCATTACCTAGAAACATATCTTACCGGGAAAATTGATTGTTGTCTGTACGAAAAACGTTCCTTAATTCATGGCTCAAATTGAAAGTACCTGTTATAAATATAGCACAGTATTTTTATCA
Source organism: Saxidomus purpurata (assembly GCA_022818135.1). Taxonomy (NCBI): domain Eukaryota; kingdom Metazoa; phylum Mollusca; class Bivalvia; order Venerida; family Veneridae; genus Saxidomus; species Saxidomus purpurata. The sequence continues at coordinate 28,517,201 of JAFMSR010000018.1, forward strand.
ATGATATTGCAAAAAAATAAAAAAACTCTCTCTTAAAACGCCTTTACATGAAGAAACGATAAAAATATTAAAGAAATGTATATTTATGTCCACATTGTTTTAGCCTAAATAGAATACAATTCTATTACTATTCTGTCCGTAAAATTATTATCTATTTACAAGTATATAAAGTGTTAAGTGGACTTTAAGGAGTATGTATAAGTATTAAGTAGTCAATTTAAATATGAACACACTTTTAACACATTAACCATTCCGAATTGAACAATCTCATGACGATTTGGCGATAAGATTGGGTTTTAGTGCAATTAGGGTTCGGATGCACTGCAAAAAATAATTAAAAACGGCATAACTCGTGACTGATATGTGCTCCGTACAATTATGTTTACGTGTTCGTAAACTGTAGTACTAGAATGAAAATGATGAAAATTCACTCATTGTTTGCAATTTACTTGAAATACATACCTAACAAATTTCAGCACGATCGCTCCACCTAATTTTCATACCTACGTCATAAGCAGCCGTATTAAGATACAAGTTCTGGAAACATTTAACATCCTCCTATTAATCTTAAATAGTGTTCATCTTTTATACTGTTACAGCTGCAAATTATTAAAAAATAATTATATAAATATCGCCATATCAACTTTTACAAGCCTGACTGCATGCATCAAAGTGATGGATTGCGCTTTTAGGTCGAAAAAGGGCCATAATTCTGACAAAAAAAACTTCACTGAGTTATGTACTCTTGTCTGTTGATGTAGGTAATAATGATAAATAAGTATTGTAAGTTTCAAAGCAATATCTGTAGTGGTATTGAAAAAAGTGAGGTGGTACGGAAAACCTTACCAAAGGGTGACATCAACGCCGCAGCTCCCATTTTCTTCGAAAAGTTGACCTAAAATGTGCTTAGTTTGTAGACCCAAACATTGAAATTACGGCTTTTGAAATCAACAGGAATGAAAATTAAGACAATTCAAATGCAATTAACTCACATAGCTGACGTATATTGTCGAGTAAGGTATACTTTTTACAAAGAATTAAACCCGTAGCCCGCACCATAGCCCGCATCACAGCCCGCACCTAGGCTGGGAACCATTTTGCTCGGTTGTGCAGTAAACTACGAAAAACGTTTTGTTATTAAAAGGTGTGTATTCTTTTTCTATTTGAAGTTGATAAAAATTACAGATAAATTGGTAATAGTAAGTTGCATTTCTTAAGGTACTGATCAGACATGCTCAGCATGCATTTGAAATAAATGTAATATATGAAATACCGAATCATTGTGATTAAAATCGGTATGTTATCTTATGATGCGAAGGGAAATAACCAGTACGCCGTACAGACCAAACATTTAATACCAACCAGAGTTGTCGATATTGGCACGATCCAGATTTGCCCACAATATCTGACCTAGATGTAGTACATTTTTTTGGACACTAGCAATTCTTTACGGTGCTACATGTACTTGTCATATTCTCTTGCAGCATCATTTCTTTGTCCGAAATTATCAGCTCTTCTACTGGCAGCATTCTGGTGTCTTTCTCGACTATCTAAATAAACATGACCAGACTTCGAATAAAATATTTAGATATTTTCAAACTAACTTGACTGTGAAAAACTAGATTTTTGAAATATGTAAACAAGTAATGTATGTAGAATGTAACCAACTGTGTTTACAACCATTCCAACATCATTTCGGATGTTCCTGAATCGGATATACGTCATACGAAAATCATTTTGATTGCAATTGTTTAAATTGTTGAAATTAGTTAAAACTGTGCTCAAAGGAACAAGAAGAGGTTAGGACGTAGTAATGTTTGTATTTTTAACTACTTGTATAAAAGCCTTATCAATGTGTAACTTTTTTTATTTAAACTAATTTATATATGTGCGTAACAAGTTCTTTCAACTTAGGTTAATCGATCTCGAGACTCATTGGAGATGGAATCAACCTCGAAGAACGAGAGCGAGAAAATGTGGAATTATTTGTGTCTTGCCTAAGGACATTACCGACATGGCCATGGTAAGCATCGAAACCGGGACCCTTCGATCCCGGGGCGAACGCGCTACCACTACGCCACGATGGTACCACATGTGTAACATGAAGAAAACAGTCAACTAAAAGATGAACAATAATCTAATAAAAAAACCTGTGTAAGAAACACTTAAGACAGCCATAACCAAATGCAAAAAAAAAACCATTGGATTACCTTCTATCAAATTCATAGTTGATCCTTAGAAAATCACATGGCCCTATGGAAGTTCGACAGATTACCCTCTGTCTCTATATACAATTTAGTAAACTTTAGAGAAAAAAACTCTTATCAGAAACCATTAGAGAGATTCTGTAATAATTTCACCGGAAGGATTCTTATGTTACATTAAACCACACGTTTTGTGTATTCAAGAAACACTAAATTCGTCAATAAAACAATGTCTCATTTGTCTGTATGTCTCTATAGTAAACTTCTTCTCAGAGACCATACGCTAATTTTTGCAATTATTTCCAAAGGAATGATACATGTACTTCTATATGACCATCACCAAATTTGTATTGAAAACCTTGTCCGATCGTATTTTTGGGGGCGGTGCGTTAAGTTGGTAGGGTACTTTCCGTTATATCCGTAGAGAAAATGTAAAATAAGAACTTCTTTGTTGACGCTATGTTGCATGTTAAAAAAATGTTTTATCAAAATTTAAAACTTCGTATGGGTTCAATGTGTCCAGATGCGGCAAAGGAACTCAGTTACATGTAACCCATTCTTACCTAGATTTTTACAATTGGAATATTCTGGCTTCCAATCTGGGCAAGTCTATTTCTTTAAATACAGGTGTTTTGCAGACTTATGATTAAAAAGAGGTCACAACTTGAATTCTGAGCAGACGACATTGTATTTGTCGTCTGCTTCGGAGAGGGTATACATGTATATTTTCGTAGACACTTGGCACATAATGGGTTAAGCGATTTCTAGGGCCGTTATAACCCTCTTGCTTTCTTCAAGTCAGTTGTATTTTGTTGCAATACATGACATTGTTGTTATTGTTTTCATGGAAACAAAATCATATATCAAAAGTAAAGGGAACATTATCATTCGCTGAACATGAGTATATATATCACGACATCTGTCCAAGTTTGTTGGTGATTTATTTTCTGTCGCCGTTGGCGTCAGACTGTGGCACAATGCGGAATTGGATAGTACCGAGAAAATTGTCTGCAAAGGAAAACGCATGATTATTTAAGTACGAAACAGCATTCAGTTGTCAATGAGGTACACGTGTACTTTGTTCTTTAAAGTCTCGACTCATATTTAAGCCTTACTTAAAGTTTTAAATCTTGACTCGTGTTTTATTTAAGTCTTACCCAGATATCGTCGGTGATGCTGTCCTTGCGATCAGTGCAGATCATGATCAGCCGGCTCATACGTACAGTCTGGTCATGACCTCAATTTTTTTTTATTGTCGGTCACCACATCCTTGAAACAATTCATGCTTCTGTCAAAACTGAAAATTGATGGATGTCACGTAGGTGAATGTGTCGTAGATTTAGGGTACCAGACTGAAGTCTGAATACCACAGATGATGCTTGTGCCAAAGTTTATAACAATCGTGATAAACGACTGGAGATATGGAGCGCTAATTATTAAAAGAGTTCTGCATGCTTGGCATTTTTACCCCAACTGACGTCTGAAGTTGTTTTTATCTTCTGACTAGCCGACATTACATAACATCCTTGATTTGTTCTGCAGACACAAAATCGGTCACAAGATCAATATATTAAGCCAGTTAAAACCTATGTGCGTATTGAGAATGTTCGAACCGGGACTTATTTTGATAAAATGTTCATCATTATTGCGCATGCTCAAATGTGCTTGATATCTAATAGGCAAACGTCACGACTGGCTAAAAGTTCCGCATAGAGAAAATGAGGCGCATTTGGTAAATTATGACTATATCAAAGGGCAACTTTGTTCCGATTTCCTTTTCGGTGCCTCATGCAGTAAAGCCGTTTCTCTTCATGCACGGGTTGGTTGAGCAAATGTCACAGTCCTTACAATGAACGAGTATAATGCCATAAAAAAGCCACGGGCTGTTTATAAGTGCTCACAAAAATCTCATGCAATTTAGCGTTTACATGCGTTATTTTCAGTCACACGGCGATGATCTAGGGAAAAGGATAGACGCGCGTTGTAAGGTAAACGTTTAAGAACTATTTATTTATTTTGCTTGTAATGATTAGAGGTTAGCCACCTGAAATGCTTCTGAACCTGCTTGTAAAATATGTAAATATTGGATCTGGAAGAGTCGCTTACATGATAGGGCACATGGTGTTTAGTTAGTTGACTTATTTTGTTATTTTCACCAGTACAAATGTACCAGTCACGTGTACATGGATAAACATGGAACATGATGGAAGTTAAATGGCTCTGATGTACTATTATGAATATTGCCGAACTTGGGAATCGAACCAGAAATGTACGAAGTGACAGGCTAGTGGCTAGACCACGACCACCGAGCCCACCAGCTCATAGAAACATTTTATCAGGTCTAGAATGACACGAAAATTTTATAGACAGTCTATAAGATTATAGGCAATCTTTAAATTCATTGTTTTCAGTGTAAGCATGTATACAGTTTTAGATTTTCTTAGCTCGACTATTTGACAGGCTGATGAAATTGCCCGATCGGGCTTTCGAAAATCAGCTTTTTTAAAAATGATTTTCTTCACTTGGAAAAGGTGTGAACACTGTAAGTTTGATAAAAACATCTAAAAACAGTTTAAAAGTACAGAATTATTCATGTTTTCCTGCAAAAATTTGTCTCCGAATTGTCAAGAAAAGACATTTTTGGCATTTTCTTTTAAACTTATCGACAGAAAGTTCTAAAACAGCTCAGATTCATAGAAAATCTTAAGGTACGCCCTATTTCCCTCAGTGGGGGGAGTGCGTGTTTTTTTTAAAATCCATTTGTCCTTTAAAATTCAAGATTTTTTGCAGTACATACATTTAATTAATAATGCTGAAATAGCAAATATATATTACTATTCACTGATCAAATATGAGAAATGACCTTCAGGACTTAATGAATACTTAAAATTGTGATTATCTAAATATTAAAAGTAAAAATCCTGTATCCAATGTTAACAACACATCACTTATTTTCTTTTATATAAAATAGAAAGATGCTGTTTGCTAATGTAGACTGTCTGGTTTGATAGAAACAAAACTACTCTTTAAATTCAAATTTGATCTTTTAAATTTACATGTTTCCAAGGACTGTGTAAAATGATTTTATGGGTTAATCTCATGATTCAGTAAATAAATAAATAAATAAGTTCTTTCATAGCTCCTAACTGTACGCAGTAAATAAATAAATAAACATTATTATAAATAAATAAAACGCTTATTAGCTATAAAAATAACAATTGTATGCAGTGAATAGATAAATAAATAAATCAATCAATAATAAATCAATAAAAACCACAGGAGCTTATAATCGTATTCAATAAATAAATGAACAAATAATTAAGTTAAAACCTCGGGAGCTTACAATCAAATTGAATATCTAAATAAGTTAATAAATAAATAAATAAGTGAATGAACGAGTGAATGAATGAATGAATGAATGAATGAATGAATGAATGAATGAATGAATGAATGAATGAGTGATCTGATGCTTACATTTGATGCAGGATTTTTACAGCAAGTCGATGTACAGACTCATATTTCAGTCAGTAAGGTCCAGTCTATGTGGCTATATTTTGCGCCACCCTGTGTATCTCTTGAACGGTTAGAATGAATTCGGAATAAGTTTGCATATATGTTTGTCAGTTCGTAACAATATACTACCTTCCATCTGTTTATTCGGACTTAAGTAATATTTGAATTTTAAAGCCAATTAAATTTAATATTGAAATTAACAAGTGTTAGAAATTACAGCGATTGTATCGGATGATCATAGTCTGCACCTGTCTACATGTACACTGATCGAAATGACATACTCAGCTCAGTGTTTCTTGTTTTGCAGGCTGCACTTTTTACTGATTATATCCGTACATGTATATACATGTCTAAATATGTAATTGCAAATATGTGTTTGATTGAAAAGTTAACAGGTACAAAATATCCATTTGAAAACCTACAACAGAATCATAGTGCTGATGCAGATGACTGTCCCCTGAACCACCGTTGGTGATCATGGTCTAAACTGGTCGCAAAAGTAAATTTACTCGGTGCAAGCAATGAGAAGGTAACTTGTGGTTAAAACTTGTCGGAAAGGGGAACTCACTTGTTGGAAGGAAGAGAAATGTTGAAATTATAGGTTTGTTTTATTTATGACTTGGTTTATTATATTTGATTGTATATATGCGTGTTTGATTACAGAACATCCCTTTGTAAAACCTACAACAAAATTATGGATCTGATGCGGTCGACTCTCCGCTGAATGGTGATCATAGTCTACACTGGTCGCACTGAAGGTAAGTTAACTCGTTGCAAGCAGGGTAAAGGTAAAATGTCCACTTTTCATATTTGACTAGGTGCATGTTTGATTTTCTATGTGTTTAATTGAAAACTTGTTTACAGATACAGAATCAGCCGACTGTTTCCAGACTCAAAAGATGTGCATGGTGATTGTGGTCTACACTGGTCATGAAGTCAGACTCACTTTTGGCCAGCCAGTTAGTTTAAACATGGAAATATTACATAAACATGTACCTGATGCAGTCGACTGTCCGCTGAATGGGGCTCATGGTGTACATTGGTCGTAAAGGAAAGCTTAATTGTCTCAAGCGAGGAAAAGGTGACATTACTACTTTTGTCATATTCTTGGTCGGCTTATGATCGATTGCATGTTTACAGGTACACCATACATATCCCGTCTTTAAAAACCTACGACAGATTGTCCCCTGACGGGTGGTCATGGTCTACGCTGGTCTTGAAGACACACTTTCCACTATCCGGTTAGTTTAATCCTTTTTATAGATTTCACATCTATTATTAAAGGTGACAATAGTCTACACTGGTCGCACTGAAGGCAGACTTACTCGTTGCATGCAGGGTAAAGGTTCAGTTCTGCTTTTTTTTAAATTCTTGGCAGGTTTCATGTTTGAATGTCTATAATGTATGCTTTTTATTGTAGATACTGGTACAGACTATTTTATCGTAAAATCTACAACAACTTTATGGTGCTGTTTCAGAAGAATCACAGATGTTCATTGAGCTCATTGTCTACACTGGTCGTGAAGGCAGGCTTACCTACCATTAGCGGGTAAGTTAAATTTAACATTGATTAGACGAATTGTTTATGGTCTTATGACGTCAGATCAAGTATCTATCATTAACTGAGGGTAATGGGTTCGAGTTTAACTACCGGTTATGCTTATTTTGTAAGAATAATGCCAGCTGTTACAGATAATACTGGTTTGGCACTGGTCCTTCCCAGGAACGTGTGTTTGTGTGTGAAGATTGCACAACAATATAAAATAGTTACGCGGCGGCAGTGTATGATGTTTTTCACGATGACCCAATTTTGTGCGATGTCTTTTGCCGTTTTAAGAGTATTATAAGAAATTTAAAGGCAACGTATGTAACATGTGTACTGCAGCATTGAGGAAATGCCAGTGCCTTTTAGTAAATTTGATGAGCCGTGACATGCCAGTATTTCCATTATGTAAAAAAACAACAATTTTTACAATGAATAAAAAATAAAAGTAACAAAATAATTCCGGACACTATAACACATGAACAAAACTGGAACAACATACTCATTGTTTTTTACAGAGTTATAAAGTAAAATCCCTATAAACAGCTATGGGACGTACATTTCATGAAGTATCTTACAGATATCCTCCGAAGTGCCGGCATAATTATTTTGATACACCCTGTGCAGACACGCGCGTGTCTTTGTGTCTTTGTAAACAGTGCACTGTCATGTTACTTTCAATTTAACCAGATGTGATGAAAACGTCAGCAAAAGGACTGAGCTTTTACACGAAGGTAGGATTTTCATTGGTCAACATCCCCAACTATTTTAACCATAATGATAACAAGACGAATTTTGATGCAAAGCATCAAAGACGCCGCGCATGTTTTAGAAGCATGACTTGGACAGGTTTCTCTATAAATGATCATTACCTCTGTGTACTTTTTGTTTATGAATCTGATTCATAAAAATAAACTTTTTATTAGTAACTAGCATAATACTAAATCCTTGTGTTACCTCTTTTTCCACAACATTAATTATTTTCGGATGCTAATTTTACACTGGCTATTTTTAGATAGACAAAACTATTTATAACCATGGCTCCTCCCACAATTTCCCTGACTACAGGTCGGTTTATAGGAAGCAGAGGCAAAAAAACCTGTGCAAATATAATTTACACCGGGTCCAAATATTGTGAAAAATAACTATTTGTAAAACAGATATACCAGCCCCTCCCTCCCTGTAGCTGGTAATGTGGATTATTCTTTCTTTCTATTCCCGAAGCGTATACACTCTAGCAATATGGCGGAAAGAGATGAAATCCACATGATTAATTATGCTGTGACGTATACATTTTACAGAACTACCATTGGCTGAGTATTGTTTTTATTTACAAATGATAGAATGGAATTCCGTTAGGGCCTTACGTATTGCATAGTTGGGTGAACGGTTTTTCTTTACAGTTTCAATATTATAGTCTAATATGTAGTAATTAAAATGGGTTTTCATTGATTTTTCGCGTTGGCGCCATGTATTCTATTATCTGAGTGGTTTAAGATAGCAAAACATCTTCCGAATCTTTTTTTTGAGCTTTGATGAATCGGGTCGTAAGGTCCGTAAACAAAGCTATAAAAAACCCGTAGTCTGCGAGTTTGTGGAAAAGTTATTAAATACTCATTAAATGTGTCCAAAGTTTTGTAATAAGGGAAGAAGACGTAAGTATTTTGTACTTTATTATTTCTTAATGACTTAATACAATTTAATGATTCATAAAAGTCATTTTTCATACATACAGAACATAGTTTAGATTTACAATAATAATGTTGGCTGCTCCCTATTTGATTATGCAACCCCATGGTCCAAAATTGAAACCTATTCAATACTGACGCCGCGATCCCTCGCGGCGTCAATAATCTCATCGTGTATAGGAAAACCGATATGCGTTTTTACAAAGAGTAAAGAAGGATACTATCAAATAACTCGTCATAGCTTTCTTTCTGTTTAACATAAAAATGTGTCATTATCACAAATGTTAGTTTAATTTGTCTGCCATTTCATGAATATTTTTTTGTCAATGTAAAGTATTAAATCAATGGTCCTTTTTACGTTTAAAAACAATCACCGACCGTTTTTACGGGCATTGAATTATAGTGGAAACGCGAAACAATGCCAGTTTAGGTGCGAATATTGCATTTTAATTCAAATTTTCACCTTTTTGGTAATATAACAAAACAAATGTCACTATTACGATGTCTCAATATTTCATTTTACTTTTTAGCTCGACTTTTCTATGAAAAGGGGAGCTATCCTACTCGCCCCGGCGTCGGCGTCGGCGTCGGTGTCGGCGTCGGCGTTGGCGTCACACCTTGGTTAAGTTTTTCGTACCACCCCACTTTATTTCAGAAGTATTAGAGGTATGGCTTTAAAACTTACCATACTTGTTTACCATCATAACCTCCATCTACAGACAAGAGTACATAACTCTGTCAAGGTTTTTGACAGAATTATGGCCCTTTTTTTACTTAGAAAGTGTATTGAGCTTGGTTAAGTTTTTCGTACCACCTCACTTTATTTCAAAACCATTGGAGGTATTGCTTTGAAACTAACCATACTTGTTTACCATCACGGCCTTCATCAACAGACAAGAGGACATAACTCTGTCAAGGTTTTTGACAGAATTATGCCCCTTTTTGACTTAGAAAATACATTGAATATTGGTAAAATCCACTTATTGCCTTAACCCTTTGAGATATTGCTTTGAAACTTTTAATGCTATTTCACATCATTACCCCCATCTGCAGGCAAGAGAAGGTAACTCTGTCAGGGATTTGTTTTAAAAATTAAGGCCTTTTATCGACTTAGAATCTTGGTTAAGTTTTTCGTACCAGTCCACTTTTTGACTGAACTGTTTGAGATATTAATTTGAAAGTTGGAATACTTGTTTACCATCATGATTCCCAAACATGGGCAGGAGAAGGTAATTCTGTCAAGGATTTTATATGAATTATGGCCGTTTTTGACTTAGAAACTCAGTTAAAATTTTCATTCTTGTCCACTTGTTAACTTAACCATTTGAGATATTACTTTGAAAGTTGGAGTACTTATGTACCATCGTAAGACCTATCTGTAAGCAAAAGAAAATAACTCTGTGAAAAATTTTCTTGATTTGTACTTAGAAATTCCTAGTTAAAGTCTTGTGTGCCCTTAACTGTCAAAGTTTTGTTTTATTGGCAAGCACTAAAAAAGTCGAGCACGCTGTCCTACTGACAGCTCTTGTTAGATATATAATAATAATTATGTTTAATGGATATCTTTGCAGTCCTTTTTAAGTTTAACTCAACTAACCTGTTATGTTTAAATAAGAATTTACCGCTTCGGCAGTACTCGGTATTTTACGTAAGGCACATACTTTTAACGCCGACACTAATAGTTTGTCACTTAGTATGTTTTTAAAGTTACAGGGGTCACGCGCAAGGGTCACTCTGTCTGGAAAGATACGCATGGACTTTTTTTGTTTGTTTGTTTTGTTTTTTTTGCTAACGAATGGTCGGTTACAAGCCGTCTATTAGGATATCAGTATGGATCTCAACATGTCTGTTTTTTGTCTATGAAAAGATATTTGCACGCGGTAAAGACAATACCACAGAGGCCTATGAGCGAATGAAAAAATTTAACTCGTGGTCAAGGTCGTTTTCAATGTTGTCTAAAAGTGTCAACATTTGCCTAAGATATCTGATTTTTCAGTATTCATGAGCTATCGAGCTATCGACATAGCCTTTAATTAAATCCATATAGATGAAAAGTGCTGGACGTGCGATAACTGTTGATTCTTTGGAAAGGTAAAACATGCCCACATTAGCAGGCTACGGCTCCCGAAAGGATATATTAATTATTTCAGTGTATACTTGTATAGGATTAAGTTTAAATGAAAGAAAGAGCAGTGGCTACTATGTAAGAAACACCCACGATGAAGGATGCACCAAATATTGGTCATTAAAACGTAAAATTTCTCCTGCAGAGACAAGCGGTCATGGCGAAGCTTTCAAAGATATCGACACAGTCAGGACTGGTATGTAACTATAATTCCTACTTATTCTTCTTTCTGTAAAGTGACATGCATCTTAAATAGTGTAACGATTAACAACACAACAACAGGATGATTATGATGATGATGATGATGATGATGAAGATAAACAGCCAACTACATCTTAAACATCAATAATAATAACTGATGATAATAATTATGATGATAATAATATTTATGAAAACTATTTTATAAACTACTTTTTGTTGTGTATATTTCAGCTGATTGTATTGATTTCTGTATCATATATAGTGACGTGTCTAATTACCTCTATTCTTATTCCAAATTCCAAATGCCTGAGCCTGCAACGGTAGCAGTTACTGTACCATACCAGTGGTGATGGCAAAGATTCATTCATTCCAAAGACATGTGAGTAACTTTAACTTCTTAATTATTCTGCTGCTTCTTTAGTTGCTGTTGTTGCTGTGGTTGATGATGATGATGATCATGATGATCATGGTTTCATTTAGGATGCCTGTCACTTTACAGAATATTTACATATGTTAGGATGATAGGTGCAACAACAACAACATCAAACGTTTGATTTATGTATCATATATAGCGACATGTTTATTTACATCTGTTTTCATTCGTTTTCATTCCAAATGCCGGAGCCTTCAGAAATAGCAGTACCATACCAGCGGTTACGGTGAAGATTAAAAGATATCGGCACTCTCGAAGCACTCATTGTGTTTAAGCATCTGTCTTTACTTGGCCATTTCGAACAGTTATATTGTGTTGTGTCGTATGTTTTACTTAGCTTTGCGATGTAACAATATATCACAGTCTTTTCTCATAGTACCGCGGCTTTCATGCCATTTTAATAAAGAGAATCTTGGTGAGATGTTTTCGATAGCACCTCGAAACGATTTTTACAAGATCAGTTCTGTTAATCGAAAGCTGTGCAGACTGTATGTAAGACAGTTGTTAGCGAACCCTTACCATAACCTTGGATACCGATCTTATTAGTCCGAAATCGGGTCTCTTGCCTAGTATAACTCTGTTATACGACTGGAGACCTTAAATATAATTTTGCTTTGGTCTCATTGTGACATGCTTTGCTGTAGTCTACAGAAGTCGTGATAAAGGTGAGACTAAAAAAATATCGAATAAATAGTATTGAGTGCACAGGTCTACCTTGCCTTATTTTTTAATTGCCCCGATTTGTTACATTTCTTTGTATTGGGCTTAACTCTAAAAGTGCTGGAAACATTTCGTTCAAGTCACATACATGTACAATGAAACGGGACATTAAGGGAAAGGGCAGTGCCCAAGAACCACAACCTTATATTTCCTTTTTTCTCCCTGAAATGAATTTTCTTGTCCGGAGCATAACTATAAAAGTAATAAAGGGACTTACTTGAAACTTCATACAGTTGTAGAGCACATTGACAGTAAGTGCATTGTATTTGTGTATTTTCCGCTTTTGTTACATATTCTAACATATAGCAGCTGCTCTTGATTTACCAAGATGTCATACTGGCGGAAATGACCTTTATGTGTACCAAACACATTCCTAACTTTGTTTTTGACATCAATGAGTGCATATTAGAAATGGTGTTGTATTTTTTTCAGTGATATTACAAAACAAATAAGAAAGGCTTTCTGGCAACTCTTTTTCGTGAAGAAACGACTTGAATACGAAATAAAGGCATATGTGAACATTGCTTTAGAGTGAATAGATTCTATCAGTATCCTATCAGTTTATTTATTTTTCTATATCAGTAAATTCAATGTGATCCTTTGACTTTTAAGTACTGAAGACAATTTGTTCAAATTGCACACACTAAGAGAGGACACTAAAAGAATGTTCAGTGAGCAAGAACCATTACTCTACCTTGCCTATTTTATTAGCTCGACTATTCGAAGAATAAGGAGACTATTGCACTCGCCCCGGCGTCGGCGTCGGCGTCGGCGTCTGCGTTGGTTAAAGTTTTTAATGAAGTCAAATATCTTGAATACTATCAAAGGTATTGACTTGAAACTCAAAATATATCTTTACCATCAACATCTACACCTGAGGAAACAATCCCCATAACTCTGTTTTGATTTTTGACAGATTTATGCCCCTTTTTAACTTAGAATTTTTGGTTAAAGTTTTTTATAAATTCAAATATCTTGCATATTATCAAAGGTATTGACTTGAAACTCAAAATATATCTTTACCATCAACATCTACACCTGAGGAAACAATTCTCATAACTCTGTTTTGATTTTTGACAGATTTATGCCCCTTTTTAACTTAGAATTTTTGGTTAAAGTTTTTAATAAAGTCAAATATCCTGAATACTATCAAAGGTATTGACTTGAAACTCAAACTGTTTGTTTACCATCAACATCTACACCTGAGGAAACAATCCCCATAACTCTGTTTTGATTTTTGACAGATTTATGCCCCTTTTTAACTTAGAATTTTTGGTTAAAGTTTTTTATAAATTCAAATATCTTGCAAATTATCAAAGGTATTGTCTTGAAACTCAAACTATATCTTTACCATCAACATCTACACCTGAGGAAACAATCCCCATAACTCTGTTTTGATTTTTGACAGATTTATGCCCCTTTTTAACTTAGAATTTTTGGTTAAAGTTTTTTATAAATTCAAATATCTTGCAAATTATCAAAGGTATTGTCTTGAAACTCAAACTATATCTTTACCATCAGCATCTACATGTACACCTGAGGAAACAATCCTCATAACTCCGTTTTGATTTTTGACAGATTTATGCCCCTTTTTAACTTAGATTTTTTTGTTAAAATTTTTTATAAATTCAAATATCTTGAATACTATCAAAGGTATTGACTTGAAACTCAAAGTATGTGTCTACAATCAACATCTACACCTGAGGAAACAATCCCCATAACTCTGTTTTGATTTTTGACAGATTTATGCCCCTTTTTAACTTAGAATATTTGGTAAAAGATTTTATAAAGTCAAATGTTTTGAATACTATCAAAGGTATTGACTTGAAACTCAAAGTATGTGTCTACCATCAACATCTACATCTGAGGAAACAATCCCCATAACTCTGTTTTGATTTTTGACAGATTTATGCCCCTTTTTAACTTTAATTTTTTTATGGACTTAAAATGTATGTTTACTGTCAACATCTTCACCAATGTTTTTGATTTTTGATATTTATGCCCCTTTTAACTTAGAATTTTGTCACAGTTTTTACCAGACTAACATGGAAATACTCGAAATGGCTTTCTTTTGAAATGTCATAGAATAATTATGCAGCATGCAGCGGTCATGCTTTTTTAATTCTATACATTTCAATTTTGAAAAGTTACAGAGTTATTCATGATCAAATTTACAAGGTTATGTATTTCTTTGAAATTATCCCCTCCTCCCTCCACTTGGCTTACAGAATCCAGAGTAAGGCTTTGAATGTAATGTACATTTACAAAGGTCTTTGAACAAGTTTCATATCTTTGACCTTAATTCTTACAGACAATTACACAATACTCCTGTTCTTTGACAAAAAAACCCATTTTACCAACAACCTTTCGAATAGTCGAGCGTGCTGTCATGTGACAGCTCTTGTTAAGCATGGTGCTTTATGAATTGTCTCCCTATATCATGTAAATTAACTCTTGTTCGAAATACAAAAATTTATAGCTATAAAACTCAAACAGTTTTACTCAGATCTACAAGCTTATGTTAAAGTGCCTATTTTTCCCTATAAATTTTATACTTGCTAATTTTTTACACAATGACAAAAAGCATTGAAAGGAAGTGCAGTGCCCAAGAATCATTTCTGTACCTTTGCAGTTTTAATCATCTGTGTTTTATATTTTTGTTACTCGAGAACACAATACACACAATTGCATGTGCAGAAAACAATTATTTAATCTTACCATTTTTGTATCATCTCCGTATAATTTAAATAACATGTTAAATAGTTTAACTATTATGTAGCTTATAGTTTAGTTCAACATGTGTGTGCAAGTCTTTCAGAAAGGCACATGTTTCGAGGAACATCCACAGTTTTTACTTTTAGGTAAAATTTACACGTCATTTAGCGACTTAATCATGATTTTTTCAATACTTTACTTCCTTATAAGATATTTATTATGAAATGCATAATACACATGGATCAATATAATAAAAAGTTTTGGATATAATGCCAAAGTTGTGTATTTTGTTCTTATTTTAGACCATTAAATGAAAATGAATATACACCTGTTATCCCTATGAATCAACCTTAATATTCTTCCAAACTGAAGGGGAAGTCACTGACTTAAATTGTATGAGATAAGTAACTTCCCTTTTTCTGCAATCGATGACGCCATTTGCAAAAATCAGGGAGGTCACTCTTATCTGCTTAATTTAATCACTACCTGAGTAACTTCCCTCCTTTGATGACGCTATTTGCAAAAATCATTTACCGACTTAATTTTAAGATACACAGAATTACTTCCCTTTTCTCTGGTTACTTTCATGACGCCATTTGCAAAAATCAAGGGAGATCACTTACTGAGGTAATTAGACACCCTGAGCTTCTCCACTTTGCTCCGATGCCGCTATTTGAAAAAATCAGAGGTTACTCCTATCGATTATTACAAAACACAGAGACACTTCTCTTTGTTCTAATGACGCCATTTGCAAAAATTAGCGTACGTCACTCTTACCGACTTCATTTGTAAACACCGAGTTACTTCCATTTGCTCCGATGACGAAATTTTGCAAAATTCAGGGGAAATCACTCTTGCTGACTTATTTTCAAAACATCCAGATTAACAGATGCTACAATGACTAAGGGGGTCACTCTTGCCGACTTAATTTCAAAATACCCAGAGTTACTTCCCTTTGTTTTGATGAAGGCATTAGCAAATATCCGAGTAGGTCACTCTAACCGACGTAATTTGACACCCGGAGTTACTTCCCTTTGCTCCGATGACGCCATTTGTTAAAATCAGGGGAGGTAACTTTTACTGACATTATTTCAAGAAATCAAAAGTTACTTCCTTTAGTTTTGGAGACGCCATTTGCAAACATCAGGGGAGGTCACTCTTACCGACTTAATTTATAGTCACCCAGAGTTCCTTCCCTTCGCTCCGATGATGCCTTTTGCAAAAAATCAGGGAGTCACTTTTATCATACTAATTCAAAACACACAGAGTAACATCCCTGGGCTCAAATGACGCCATTTGCAAAAAAATCAGGGGACGTCAATCTTACTAATTCAAAACGCCCAGAGTAACATCCCTGGGCTCCAATGACGCCATTTGCAAAAAATCAGGGGACGTCAATCTTACTAATTCAAAACACCCAGCGTAACATCCCTGGGCTCGAATGACGCCATTTGCAAAAAAAATCCGAAGGACGTCACTCTTACCGACTATCTCGAGTCATCCAAAATTACTTCCCTTTGTAAAATGACGCCATTTGTAAAATTCAAGGAAGGTAACTCTTACCGACTAAATTTCAAGTCGCCCATAGTAACTTTCCTCTTCTTTGATGACGCCATTTGCAGAATTTAGGGTAGATCGCTCTTAATGAGGTAATTTAAGACATCCAGAGTCACTTACCTTTGTTCCCATGGCACAATTTGCAAAAAAACAGGGGAGGTCACTTTTACCGACTTTATTTATAGACACCCAGAGTTACTTCCCTGTGATCCGATGACGCATTTGCAAAATTTAGGGGAAATCACTCTTAACGACGTAATTTAAGAACTGAGTTACTTTCATTTGCTCTGATGACGCCATTTGCAAAATTCAGGGGAGGTCACTCTTACCAACTTAATTTCCAAACACCAATATTTACTTCCCTTTGCTCCAATGACTCCATTTGCAAAAATTAAGGGGATATCACTCTTCCCGACTATTTAAAGACACCCAGAGTTACTTCCCTGTGATCTGATGACGCCATTTGCGAAATTCAGGGGAAATCACTCTTGCCGACGTAATTTAAGACTCTCCGAGTTACTTTCCTTTGCTCTGATGACGCCATTTGCGAAATTCAGGGGAGGTCACTCTTACTTAATTTCAAAACACCCATATTTACTTCCCTTTGCTCGAATGACTCCATTTGCAAAAATTAAGGGGAGGTCACTCTTCCCGACTTAATTTCAAAATACCCAGAGTTACTTCCCTTTCTCTTGATGACGCCATAAGAAAATATCAGGGGAGGTTACCCTTACTGACATAATTTCAAGACATCAAAAGTTACTTCCCTTTGTTTTGTTACGCCATATAGATCTATATCACAAATTGATGAACAATATGAGTGGATTGATAAGACACAAATGTAACTAGAACTATCACTGAAGGTGATGAATACCCCCCGAACACCCCACTGACACAGTATATAAAATTTATCTAATATTTGATGCTTTAATTATTGGACCTGCACAACTTGAGGCTTCTGTGAAATATAATTAAATTGTGACCATAGGTTTTGGAGATTAAAAGCGCACGAGATTTTACTATCTCCAGCTCCTGTGACCTTTGACCTAGTGACCCAAAACATGGACCATGCACAACTAGGCATAGTGCTTATCACTTCTGTGAAGTATCATTAAATTCTGACCAGGGGTTTTGGAGTTTTAGCGTCCACAAGATTTTACTATCTCGAGCCACCGTGACCTTGACATTTAATCAAGTGACCCGAAACATCGACCATGCACACCTAGGCATTGTACTTATCACTTCTGTGAAGTATCATTACATTCTAACCAGAGGTATTAGAGATTTAGCGTCCACAAGATTTTACTATCCCGAGCCCCTGTGACCTTGAACTTTGACCACCTAGTGACCCAAAACATCGACCATGCACAACTAGGCATTGTACTTATCACTTCTGTGAAGTATCATTAAATTCTGACCAGGGATTTTGGAGATTTAGCGTCCACAAATTTTACTATCTCCAGCCCCTGTGACATGGACCATGCACAACTAGGCATTGTACTTATCACTTGTGTGAAGTATCATTAAATTCTGACCAAAGGGAGATTTAGCGTCCACAAAATTTTACTATCCCGAGCCCCTGTGACCTTGACCTTTGACCTAGAGATCCGAAACATGGACTATGTACAACTAGGGATTGTACTTATCACTTGTGTGAAGTATCATTAAATTCTGACCAGGGGAATTGGAGATATAGCGTCCACAAGATTTTACTATCCCGAGCCCCTGTGACCTTGACGTTTGACCTAGGGACCCGAAACATCGACCATGCACAACTAGGCATTGTGCTTATCACTTCTGTGAAATAGAGAATAATAGGTTGGTAGCGTGGATGGAGAAAGTTTATCTGGCAAGGCTGAGGAATTTATCGGGTGATCCTGTCATTCTTTCTTACATTGAAAACACGCCTTGAAATGTCTGATTTTATTGTGAAACTAGCTTTAACATAAGTAAAGAGTATGCGGACTGGACACACGCAGGCAAAAAGTAGTTCTCATTTCAAATTTTATTTATGTCAGAATATTGTGCATAACGAAGAACTATATCATGTTAATCATAATACCGCAGGTAAATCTGATTGATCAAGAACCTTTGTATATGAGACCTTTAACACTAGAAGTGGAGCCTCAACATTTTTGCCTTTTCTGATTGTGTAAACTTTGTTTATGTTCAAAACAAAATGGCCGCTGTGCAACCGTTTCGATTTTCTCAACGACGTTTGTAAGCATTGCACACGTTTTTCGGAAAAATAATTCAAATTCAAAGACCTTAAAACTTACATTGATGCTATTTTTACCTTTCTTTCTTCCCAAACAAAACGGGTTACGAACATAAGATCTCATTTCAGTCGATCAAGCTCCTTTTCCATGAATGATTGAATTCCAGTTTTTTTTAATGAAAACAGTCAATGACACTAATACATGTAATAGGTACTCTTCAAATTAATAGTTTTCCTTTCTGCAACTGAAAATCTGAAAACGAATGTCCTTTTTCTATCATGTGTATGCACGGTTTCAATTGTCTTACTAAAATAAAGTGAAGCCTTTCTCTAATAAAACGCTGTTTATCCTTATTTGTGGCACATTAATTAGCCGAAGTAATAAATTGAAACTGGGAAATCTTTCAATTCAATACACTGGTACAAATAATGGCTACCAAAACATTGCTGCCCCGGTGACGTAGACTTGAACTGATGACGTAATAAATTCGAAATGAGACCAGTTAAACGGAAATAATTTATTATGTGACTGCAAATAATACAAAATTTCATACTAGGCTAGTGAAGAGCTTTGCTTTTGAGTGGAAAACAAGCCACACGATTATTTTTCTTTCAATTAAGTAGGTCTAGTCCGGCACACACAGGTCACGTGGTCAACTGCCGAATATCAAAAAATTTATCCGGCACCCTGTTATCGGGCCGATAATGCTGCAAGTTACAGGATAAATATCATTAAATTTTGACCAGGGGTATTGGAGATATAGCGTCCACAAGATTTTACTATCCCGAGCCCCTGTGACATTGACCTTTGACCTAAAGACCCGAAACATAGACCATGCACAACTAGGCATTGTACTTATCACTGACCAGGGGTATTGGAGATTTAGTGTCCACAATATTCCGTCTACAGACAGACGGACAGACAGACAGACCAGACAAGCTGAATCCAGTATACTCCTCCTTACACTTTGTACTCGGGGGGTATAATTAACTTCAATTATATTAATATATTGTAAAGTTCACAGGTGCACGCTCCACATCAAGGGTTTTTGACTTCTCGTCTTTTAAAAATTATATTTACTAGTATCGCATTAAACATTTTCTGCTGTGACACCTAAAGCACATTTTCCTGGTTTTCTGACATCATCTTATCGACTTATTTAGCTTAGGAAAACGAGTATATTATTACTCACTTTCACTTTTGAACTAATGCATAACATAACATCATCCATCGAAACAAGTTTATTCGAAAATATCTCCAACAACTTAGTAATAATTTTTTAAAAAAGCAAATTTGATCACATTTATAACCCCTTGATTAAAGGGAAGTAGTGCACCCCGCGATGCCTAAATACAGTTATTTTAGCTAGGTCAGTAGTTATGACTATCGACCGCGTAGCATTACAAGAGAATGAAAAAAGCTTATGACAATTTTCATGTCAATCTGACGAACAATAATGGCATTTATAAGTCAGTGGTAATCGTTATGTCCCTATATTCCAATTCTGCAAACACTTGATAGAAAATATTTAAAAATGAATATAAAGGTGGGGATGTGCAACTGGTAACCAACCTTGAAACCTTGGTTTCATAAAACATCGAAAACGGAAAGCATCGAAAACATGAAAAAGACGCTTTAAACGACGCCGTCCTGTCTCCCTTAATAACGCTCGGATATTTTGACTAAACCGAGCTAAAGATAAAAACAGTGAAAAAAAAAATGAACCCTGTTCAAACTTGACCTTTTATTTCACTGAAAAACCTAATCACAAAACATAAAATAAAAAAATTTGCTGCCAGTATAAATTCACTATGATCACTGTTCAACATTATGGTATCGTTGAATACATGGACGTGACTCTGCGGCTTCTGATTTTCGTGGGAAAATGCATTTTTAAAGACCCATGATCATTGTTGATGTTGCAATTATATTTCAGTATGTACTGTCTCCTGACATAATATA
Source organism: Saxidomus purpurata (assembly GCA_022818135.1). Classification (NCBI taxonomy): domain Eukaryota; kingdom Metazoa; phylum Mollusca; class Bivalvia; order Venerida; family Veneridae; genus Saxidomus; species Saxidomus purpurata. Next base: position 28,538,081 of record JAFMSR010000018.1, read on the forward strand.
TCATGTAAACGTTCAATGATGGCAAACACTACACCATAGTTCTTTTAGATCTTGTCTAAAATCACTGCTTATAAAGCAATATACAACAAAGTTAAACCCACTGTTTAAAAAGAAGAAGATAAGTACAATGTCTTTGTTAATTTCAGGCCAGTCGAGGTAGTCAAAAACATGCTTCAAAGCATAAGGAACCGTAGAAATGCAGTGTAAAGCGCTAATGCAGACGACATAAGGAACAGTAGAAATTGCTGTGTAAAGCGCTAATGCAGACGACATAAGGAACCGTAGAAATGCAGTGTAAAGCGCTAATGCAGACGACATAAGGAACCGTAGAATGCAGTGTAAAGCGCTAATTAATGCAGACGACATAAGAACAGTAGAAATGCAGTGTAAAGCGCTAATGCAGACGACATAAGGAACCGTAAATATGCAGTGTAAAGCGCTAATGCAGACGACATAAGGAACCGTAGAAATGCAGTGTAAAGCGCTAATGCAGACGACATAAAGAACAGTAGAAATTTAGTGTAAAGCGCTAATGCAGACGACATAAGGAACAGTAGAAATGCAGTGTAAAGCGCTAATGCAGACGACATAAGGAACCGTAGAGATGCAGTGTAAAGCGCTAATTAATGCAGACGACATAAGAACAGTAGAAATGCAGTGTAAAGCGCTAATGCAGACGACATAAGGAACCGTAAATATGCAGTGTAAAGCGCTAATGCAGACGACATAAGAAACCGTAGGAATGCAGTTTAAAGCGCTAATTCAGACGACATAAAGAACCGTAGAAATGCAGTATAAAGCGCTAATGCAGACGACATAAGAAACCGTAGAAATGCAGTGTAAAGCGCTAATGCAGACGACATAAGAAACCGTAGGAATGCAGTGTAAAGCGCTAATGCAGACGACATAAAGAACCGTAGAAATGCAGTATAAAGCGCTAATGCAGACGACATAAGAAACCGTAGAAATGCAGTGTAAAGCGCTAATGCAGACGACATAAAGAACCGTAAAAATGCTTTGTAAAGCGCTAATGCAGACGACATAAGAAACTGTAGAAATGCAGTGTAAAGCGCTTATGCATACGACAACTTTTGGTATATTCCTCACATCTCCTCGTTGCGATACACTGCGACCATGAGTCTGTCCGTGCAAATACATTTTTACTAGCATACATACGTTGCTTGCTGTAATGATAATCAACAGCAGCAGGGCTGTGTAACACGTGTATTAAACAGTACGTAGTATGTCTAAATAGTACATATCTATCAGTTTTGATTCCTCAACTTACATTCTGTAACGACAATGCTCATATTTGTACTGTTATCGTAAATTTCGTATGTGTCAATTTCCGATGTGATTAATTCTAAAATATTTAAAGCAAAGGAAATAAACACTATGAGACTGAGCACAATAATGGACCGCCTTTTCATGTTACATGAACTTTGATTCATGCGTATGGGAAAGCACACATACAACATCCGTTCAAATGTTATAGCGACCGTTATCCATGCAGAAACTTGCGGGACGACCTGTCAAGCGAACAGAAAAAGCTTGCACACAACTTCCTGGCTATACCGTGGCCGTATTCCCACAAACAAGAGCACAACTACTTCAGGTCCAATGATTAACAATAGGAACAGGTCGCTCAAAAGATGATACTTCACACATTGATAGAGGGCATTGATACTTCACACATTGATAGAGGGCATTGGGGCATGATAAAGTCCTTACTATAGCGACTTCTTTTATACCCCCCTTTGGTAAAAACCCAACCTTGGTCATTTTAGCAGGCGGACAGTTTACGTAACAATCGTTCCTTGATATAACCAGTATTAGACTCAGATCCTCCGCAAGAAACTCTCCACATAAAGAGGTATGGTCGGTAGCAGGACTCGAACCCTTGATCCTGAATCTATGAGAGATCTCAAGTCAGCGACTCTAACCAATCGACCACGGAGGCGATATTATGTAAGATGGTGACAATAATTATTTCTACGATTCCGTTAAAAAGCTGGATGTTTTGCCTTTGTTGTAAGGTAAGATACTCCGGTCCAAAACTGGTGTAATTTTTATGGAATAGCACGCTTTTGGAATTTTTTTATTTCATACATGTAATTGGTAGAGCGACGTGTTCGACAAAACTTGTGCACGAAACTCGATCAACGTCATGACGTCTACTATTAGCGTCGTTCCTTAGAGACAACGTCAACGTTTTAACTTACAAGAAGGCGCATTATGTTTCACATGTGAATGAATACAATGGTTTTCAAGTATATCTTTTATTTAGCATCTATTTTGAACGACTGTTATTTCTGGAAATATGTATAATGTATTTTACCAGAAATATCTCGAATATCTAAAATAAAACATGGAAAGAGGAGGCATTAAGCGTAAGTAGATCTCACGTTCTTTTTTGCAAAATGAATATTTGAACGTAAAAAATTATTATTTCTTCTATTTGAGGCTTCTTCCTTATTCTTGTGGAAAAAAAAATTGGTACTAGATATTTCAAGCAATTTCTTTAATAAGATATCAAATGTTTTGAACTTTTTGTGAATTCTTTTATATTCTTAACATAATATTTATATTTCATAATCTTGATTTTTAAACAATATACAAGTCTTTGTAAAAACTAATGAATGCATTTGCAATGCAGTGCTTTAGGACACAACACATTTTTGTTAGAAAAATCTGCTTACTTTTATAGATTTTTCAACAGGCACTAAAATCTAAGCAAAACGGCTAGTTGAGTATCGCAATTTATTTACATCTCGGCGAAAAATGAAAATGTTTTACATAAAATAATGATACGGAACTCTGTTTCTTCTTGCTTTAAAATAACGGTCGTTTAATGAAACTTCAAGGGAACAAATAGTTTTTGTAGTTCAAAAGCACGACATTCATTAAAAAAACTAGACAGTCAGTTCAAAAGCTCTGAAGTATGTTTAAAACAGCTCTACAAAAGCTTCCGTTACATGTATGTTCTGCTGACTGAAATAAAACTTGTCTTATCTTGCTGAGATTTGAAGTTGTTTATTAATATAAAGGAAACCAAGAAACAATACTATTAAAGTTTATTAAGTGTAAAAATAAACAACTCTCTATCTGATTTCTCAAAACTACAGCATATTTGTTTGTTATAGACAAAACTGTTTTTCTAAAAAGATGAACGGTATAAAGAATGTCTGATATTTTACTTACAGAGTTACCGTCCCTGGACTGTGATGCCGAGGACCAGTCCATATTTGGCATTTTTGATATATATCGGAGGAGTACACTGCATACTGGGTAATTTTTAAGACATTTTATTTGATTTTCTAACAAAGACAAACATTTACTGTGAAAAAAGTTTTCACGATTTTTTTCGACTACATATTTTTCAAAGGGGAGGTAATTCGAACATGTTATTCATGTCTTTCAACAATTCAATATAGTTATAGTTGTAGATGCCAACATGTTGCCTTAGTAAATAGCACTTGGAACAATAATTTGGAACTATGTTTAAGCAAATGTACTTTTCACAAAATGAAATTCAGTTTCGGCCTAATACCAGGCGATGTTTCAATAAGTCTTCAAGTTGGCGAACATTTGTTCATAATTCGAATTCATTACGAATTTTCTTGTTTATTATGAACAACATAGTTCTTTATATTTTGGAGTGAAACACGATTATTTAACTCAGATTTACATATTTCTGTTGTTTCAAAGGCTGAAAATGTTTAGAAACCTTTTACTACAACACGTAAAGTTGGTGTATAATAAACAAGACATTTAATGGTACAATTTCAGAAAGAATGAAAGAGAGAGTGCATCAAGTCTTTGTTTGCGGACGAACACGTCTTCAAAAGATGTTAAAGAAATAAAGGTAGAGGTTATTAAAACTTTTTACAAAACAAGCTCTTTGTAAATCTGAGCCAAAGGTTAAATTGAAGTCACAATCGTAATTAAAGGAATATGGAATATTCATGCAGATATGAGTATAATCCTTTAACAAATCCGTGTCAGTTAGGTAAGCCCCGTTAGCTCAATTGGTAGAGCACGATACTTGTAATCTCGGGGTAGCGGGTTCGATTCCCGGGGCTTACCAACTAAAATTACTAACAGTCTTTCGGATGATACTAAAACCGAGGTCCCATGTATGGGTGCTATACACCTGGCATGTTAAAAGAACCAGGGGTGTCTCTGGAATTGGGACGCTTTCTGTATCATGCACTATCCTCCTAAACCTAAAATAACTAAACTCTTCTGGGGGCGTTGGTCATATACGATACGTGTCAGTTAGACGCACATGTGATTGATATTTACACATTCGTGTCAGTTAGACGCACAGGTGATTGAAATATCGGTATTAACTTTTTACAAATCCGTGTCAGTTAGACGCACAGGTGATTGAAATATCAGTTTTAACTTTTACAAATATGTCAGTTAAAATAGTTTAGATGATGATAATCTAAATGTAGTAACATAATTTACATTTTCTAGGTACATGCAAAAGAAGCTGTTACTAAGGAGACAAGATCACGTGATCCAGTGAGTGCTGCAGACATCATTGTGTATAAAATGTTAAGTAAGTACTTTAAATTGACTATAACCATTCCGATTAACCGAAGATTATGATGTCCCCTGGAGATATCGAATTTACATTGGGTTGCAGAGTCGAAACGCGTGAATTTCGTGCCATTCGTGATTCCTCGCGAGCTGACTACTTAGAAACAGTCAAACATCACTGTCCAACGGCAGGGTAAACTTTGGCAGATACGGTTCACCATGTATTTCATATTTATATGTATGTACAATTCTGCAAAACTTTGCTAGCTAAATATGTATTACACACATGTTTTAACAGTGACAGAGTAAATTGCAAAACATGTAGATCTATAATTTATTTTTATAATTGACCACTTTCATTGTCTTTTTTATCATTTAACAAACAGAGAGCTGGTCAAGTGTTGGAAATCCACTACAAAAATACAAACCAATAAAACTTATTGATTCCGGGTGAGTACTATTGTAAAATGCGTAGATTGAATGAATAATTCGTTCGAACATTTTGGCTTTATTCGAACGAGAAAATATTCCAAATTTTCTTAGCTTAATTTGTCGTTAGTCTGTGAGAAGTGTAACTAGAGCCTTAAATAATTGAACCATTTACAAGCCTTCTCATGTGAATAAAGTAGACATCGTGCATTGAAGATGGATTTGTAAACTCGCGAAGACACGTAACTGCTAGTCAAATATTAGTTAAACTCTTAACCCGTGAAAATGGACTCGTCCCGCTTTCAGTGGCGACAATACCAATAATGGTTCAAAGGGGTGTTCATTAAATATTGAATGTCTAAATTAGAAATAGTGCTGATGATGATCTTATTACACAGATGTACATGTTGGTCATGATCTACACTGGTCACAAAGACAGAATTACTTGTCTAGCAGTGTGAAGATGCTACAGTTTACAGTAAATCCTAGTGCGATTCAATAGCAGAGAAATATTTCCGTTTTAGAATTTAAATTTAATTTTGAGCCTTTTGTATCATAAACATGTTTTTATTTTATTTTCACGTAGGTCATTTGGTAACGTGATATTAGCACATCAAAAAACTGCATGTGGCAGCCAAGTTGCAATAAAAGTCATAGAAATAAATATGATGCCAATGGACAAACTACTCAACGAAATATGCATAATGAAGAAAATCCGCCATGACAATGTTATCAATGCCATTGACATGGTGTTTGCTGAAAAGGCAAAGACAATCTGGTTAGTGATGGAGTACATGAAGGGAACCTGCTTGGCTGGTATTGTCACACGAAATGTTTTGAACGAAAGTCAGATTGTTTATATGTCAAAGGAATGTTTGAAAGGACTGAGATATTTGCATGGAGAAAGCATTGTTCACCGAGACATCAAAAGCAACAATATATTGGTAGACGTTAACGGAAGGGTGAAAATTGCTGACTTTGGAACGAGTTTTATATGCAAGAAAGATGAACTGAGACGGGTTACATCAGGGACGCCATGCTGGATGGCACCGGAGGTCGTTTCTAGGTAAATTATATTTATAATGACTATAATCATTTGTAAAATATATTTAATAGCTAACTAATTACAATGTTCGTTGAAGATTTTTTATGTGCATATAAGATATTTGGTTTTCTTGTTCTTAATAATCTTTATGAACAAGAAATTAACAGTAATGGTTATATCGCTTTCATCACAGAACAAATGAGAACTAGATCTACACTTTTGTTAAGTCATAGGCTACAGATTTAGAGAATACACTGAGAAAGAAGATATCAGTCTTCATAGAGAAGAATAACAATTCAGCTCTGTCGTGAGTAAGGCATTTACATGTAGCAGCAAACACCTTTGTGACCGTGCTGTATAGCGTCCGCTAATGCATCCAAAACAATATGAACGACTGTAATAAAATTATGTTCTCCACTTTGCTTACTAATATTTTATTTACTGTTCACGATGATAACGTAAAAAACAGCTTTTACACAGCAGGGCTTAAATATCTATATATACCTTTTTTACAGGATGCCTTACAACTTTAAGATTGACATCTGGAGCTTTGGAATCACTGTCATCGAAATGTTTGCGGGCGAACCTCCTTACGTCAAAGAGTCTCAAATAGATGCCAAGAAGATGATTAAAAAGTATGGAAGGCCGAAAATAAAATTGTTCAGCACCTTATCCGGAGAGTTACAGGATTTCCTAAATAGATGCCTTGAAGTTGACATGAACGTGCGAGCAACTGCACAGGAACTCTTAGAGCACAGGTTCTTATCTTGTGAAAGTGAAGTTGTGACGGCAGCTTACTGCCAGAAATGAAATTTTAACTCAACAATATTACAAATATTTGAAGTTTTGATAATATGTCTACCAAATATATCATTTTTCTCGTTCTTTGATTGTTTTGTTATAATTACAGTCTTATTATAGTCTTATTCAACAAACTTTATAGTATCCAAGCCATGAAAAAATCTGTCATTACACGTAATTATTTCAAAAGCAGAACAATAGTGTAAAGTTCCTGGCTCGAAATGACATTAAAAATGCAAACATAACTCTTTTTGTTAATTAGTTCCTCAAAGCACTATTCTACTTATCTCACCAAATTTGTATTGAAAACCTTGTCCAATCGCATTTTTGGGGGCAGTGAGTTAGGTTGGTAGGGTACTTTCCGTTTTATCCGTACAGGAAGTGTAAAATAAGAACTTCTGTTTAGAAATCTCAGTTGACGCTAAAAATGTTTATCAAAATTTAAAACTTCGTATGGGCTCAATGTGTCCAGACGCGGCCAAGGAGCTCAGTAACATGTAACCCATTCTTACCTAGATTTTTACTATTAAATCTTCTTGCTTCCAATCTGGACAAGTCCAGTTTTTTAAATAGAGGTGTTTTGTCGACTTATGATTAAAAAGGTAACAACTTGAATTCTGATCAGACGACACGAACATAATATATTTATGTTTGTACCTTCTGCGTCGATAGACACCGGTAACATGTGTAATTAATGCAAAATCGGTAAAACACGAGTTGATAACCTAGGCATATGAGTGAGATCCTCGTGGCAAACATTTATATCTCGTATATAATAAGGCTGATAGGCGAACATTTTGAACTTAAAAAGTTATCGTATTCACAAACAATACTTCAGTGCATCTGGAGTGACCGTGATGGGCACTCAACAAAACCTAACCATTTGGAGTGAACCCCAGCGAAACTAACCTTTGTGAATACCAACTGTGACTTATCTGAGCGATCCATGGTACAATTAGGCAATTACTCATACTTACAACTACTTAACTCACTAAGGGTTAGTTTGAGTTTCGACTTAGAATAAGGGCCATTGAGTGCAGTGATTAAGTACTTTAACTCTAGCTTACCCCACTTTTAACTATCTCCCTTTACTTAATATGCTTGCCCGGAACTTAACATTCGAGCATGCCCAATGTGAAAGGGAGACATCCGTTTTCGATGCGGAGCTTCAAAAACAACTTTTCTTATTTTAGGCTTAAATGATGGTGATAATGTTGGTCATTTTAACAGGCGGATAGTTTACGTAACAATCGTTCCTTGATATAACCAGATCCTCCGCAAATAACTGCCAACTTTCTCACATAAAGAGGCATGGTCAGCAGCAGGACTCGAACCGTTGACCGTGAATCTATGAGAGATCTCAAGTCAGCGACTCTAACCAATCGACCACACGGAGGCGATATTATGTAAGATGGTGACAATGATTATTTTTACAATTCCGTTAAAAAAGCTGAATGTTTTGCCTTTGTTGTAAGTTAAGATACTCCGGTCCAAAACTGGTGTAATTTTTATGGAATAGCACATTTTTGGAAAATTTTTATTGCATTATATTCAATTGGTAGAGCGACGTGTTCGACAAAACTTGTGCACGAAACTCGATTAACGTCATGACGTCTGTTATTAGCGTCGTTCCTTAGAGACAACGTCAACGTTTTAACTTACAAGAAGGCGCATTATGTTTCACATGTGAATAAATACAATGGTTTTCAAGCATTATCTTTTATTTAGCATCTATTTTGAACGACTGTTATATCTGGAAATATGTATAATGTATTTTACCAGAAATATTTTGAATATCTAAAATAAAACATGGAAAGAGGAGGCATTAAGCGTAAGTAGATCTAGATCTCACGTTCTTTTTTGCAAAATGAATATTTGAATATAAAAAATTATTATTGTCTTATCTTGCTGAGATTTGTAGTTGTTTATTAATATAAAGGAAACCAAGGAACAAAACTATTAAAGTTTATTAACTGTAAAAATAAACAACTCTCTATCTGATTTCTCAAAACTGCAGCATGTTTGTTTGTTATAGACAAAACTGTTTTACTTAAAAGATGAACGGTATAAATAATGTCTAATATTTTACTTACAGAGTTACCGTTCCTGGACTGTGATGCCGAGGACCAATCCATATTTGGCATTTTTGATATATATCGGAGGAGTACACTGCATACTGGGTAATTTTGAAGACATTTTATTTGATTTTCTAACAAAGACAAACATTTACTGTGAAAAAAAGTTTTCACGATTTTTTCGACTGCATATTTTTTCAAAGGGGCGACAATTCGAACAGGTTATTCATGTCTTTCAACATTTCAATATAGTTATTGTAGATGCCAACATGTTGCCTTAGTATATAGCACTTGGAACAATAATTTGGAACTATGTTGTAGCAAATGTGCTTTTCACAATTAATGAAATTCAGTTTCGGCCTAATACCAGGCGATGTTTGAATAAATCTTCAAGTTGGCGAACATTTGTTCATAATTCGAATTCATTACGCATTTTCTTGTTTATTATGAACCTAAATAACAACAGAGTTCTCTCTATTGTGGAGTGAAACACGTTTATTTAACTCAGATTTACATATTTTTGTTGTTTCAAAGGCTGAAAATGTTTAGAAACCTTTTATTACAATACGTAAAGTTCGTGTATAATAAACAAGACATTTTATGGTACAGTTTCAGAAAGAATGAAAGAGAGAGTGCATCAAGTTTTTGTTTGCGGACGAACACGTCTTCAAAAGATGTTAAAGAAATAAAGGTAGAGATTATTAAAACTTTTTACAAAACAAGCTCTTTGTAAATCTGAGTCAAAGGTAAAATTGAAGTCACAATCGTAATTAAAGGAATATGGAATATTCATGCAGATATCAGTATAACCTTTTAACAAATCCGTGTCAGTTAGGTTAGCCCCGTTAGCTCAATTGGTAGAGCACGATACTTGTAATCTCGGGGTAGCGGGTTCGATTCACGGGGCTAACCAACTAAAATTACTAACAGTCTTTCGGATGATACTTAAACCGAGGTCCCATGTATGGGTGCTATACACCTGGTATGTTAAAAGTACCATGGGTGTCTCTGGAATTGGGACGCTTTTTGTATCTTGCACTATCCTCCGAAACCTAAAATAACTAACCTCTTCTGGGGGCGTTGGTCATATACGATACGTGTCAGTTAGACGCACATGTGATTGATATTTACACATTCGTGTCAGTTAGACGCACAGGTGATTGAAATATCGTATTAACTTTTACAAATCCGTGTCAGTTAGACGCACAGGTGATTGAAATATCAGTTTTAACTTTTACAAATATGTCAGTTAAAATAGTTTAGATGATGATAATCTAAATGTAGTAACATAATTTACATTTTCTAGGTACATGCAAAAGAAGCTGTTACTAAGGAGACAAGATCACGTGATCCAGTGAGTGCTGCAGACATCCTTGTGTATAAAATGTTAAGTAAGTACTTTAAATTGACTTTAACCATTCCGATTAACCGAAGATTGTGATGTCCCGTGAAGATATCGAATTTACATTAGGTTGCAGAGTCGAAACGCGTGAATTTCGTGCCATTCGTGATTCCTCGCGAGCTGACTACTTAGTAACAGTCAAACATCACTGTCCAGCGGCAGGGTAAACTTTGGCAGATACGGTTCTCCATGTATTTCATATTTATATGTATGTACAATTCTGCAAAACTTTGCTAGCTAAATATGTATCACACACATGTTTTAACAGTGATAGTAAATTGCAAAACATGTATAATTTATTTTTATAATTGACCACTTTCATTGTGTTTTTTTTTTCATTAAACAAATAGAGAGCTGGTCAAGTGTTGGAAATCCACTACAAAAATACAAACCAATCAAACTTATTGATTCCGGGTGAGTACTATTGTAAAATGCGTAGATTGAATGAATAATTCGTTCGAACATTTTGGCTTTATTCGAACGAGAAAATATTCCAAATTTTCTTAGCTTAATTTGTCGTTAGTCTGTGAGAAGTGTCACTAGAGCCTTAAATAATTGAAGCATTTACAAGCCTTCTCATGTGAATAAAGTAGACATCGTGCATTGAAGATGGATTTGTAACCTCGCGAAGACACGTAACTGCTAGTCAAATGTTAGTTAAACTCTTAACCCGTGAAAATGGACTCGTCCCGCTTTCAGTTGCGACAATACCAATAATGGTGCAAAGGGGTGTTCATTAAATATTGAATGACTAAATTAGAAATAGTGCAGATGATGGTCTAATTACACAGATGTTGGTCATGATCTACACTGGTCACAAAGACAGAATTACTTGTCTAGCAGTGTAAAGATGCTACAGTTTACAGTAAATCCTAGTGTGATTCAACAGCAGAGAAATATTTCCGTTTTAGAATTTAAATTTAATTTTGAGCCTTTTGTATTATAAACATGTTTTTATTTTATTTTCACGTAGGTCATTTGGTAACGTGATATTAGCACATCAAAAAACTGCATGTGGCAGCCAAGTTGCAATAAAAGTCATAGAAATAAATATGATGCCAATGGACAAACTACTCAACGAAATATGCATAATGAAGAAAATCCGCCATGATAATGTTATCAATGCCATTGACATGGTGTTTGCTGAAAAGGCAAAGACAGTCTGGTTAGTGATGGAGTACATGAAGGGAACCTGCTTGGCTGGTATTGTCACACGAAATGTTTTGAACGAAAGTCAGATTGTTTATATGTCAAAGGAATGTTTGAAAGGACTGAGATATTTGCATGGAGAAAGTATTGTTCACCGAGACATCAAAAGCAACAATATATTGGTAGACGTTAACGGAAGGGTGAAAATTGTTGACTTTGGAACGAGTTTTATATGCAAGAAAGATGAACTGAGACGGGTTACATCAGGGACGCCATGCTGGATGGCACCGGAGGTCGTTTCTAGGTAAATTATGTTTAAAATGACTATAATCATTTGTAAAATATATTTAATAGCTAACTAATTACATGACGAAATTTCATTTGCATATAAGCGTTTACAATAAGTAATATTTGGTTTTCTTGTTTTTAATGGTATTAATGAACAGGATATTATCAGTAATAATTATGTCGTTTTCATCACAGAACAAATTAGAACTACACTTTTGTTAAGTCATGTACGCTACAGAAACAGATAATACACTGAGATAATAAGAGTTCAATTTTCAAAGAGAATAATAATAATTCAGCTCTGTCGTGAGTAAGGCATTTACATATACAAGCAAACACCTTTGCGACCGTGCTGTATAGCGTCCGCTTATCCATCCAAAACAACATGAATGACTGTAATAAAATATGTTCTCCACTTTGCTGACTAATATTTTATTTACTGTTCACAATGACAACGTAAAAAAATGCTTTTACACAGCAGGGCTAAAATATCTATATATACCTTTTTACAGGATGCCTTACAACTTTAAGATTGACATCTGGAGCTTTGGAATCACTGTCATTGAAATGTTTGCGGGCGAACCTCCTTACATAAAAGAGTCTCAAATAGATGCCATGAAGATGATTAAAAAGTATGGAAAGCCGAAGATAAAATTGTTCAGCACCTTATCCGGAGAGTTACAGGATTTCCTAAACAGATGCCTTGAAGTTGACATGAACGTGCGAGCAACTGCACAGGAACTGTTAGAGCACAGGTTCTTAACTTGTGCAAGCGAAGTTGTGACTGCATCTAACTGCCAGAAATGAAATTTTATTTCAACAATATTAAAAATGTATTAAGTTTAGATAATATATCTATGCAAATATATCATTTTTTTGTTCTTCTTTGTTTTGTTATAATTACATGCTTATAGTCTTGTTCAACAAACTTTATATTATCCAAGCCATGAAAAAAAATCTGTCATTCCACGTCACAATTTCGAAAGCAGAACAATAGTGTAAAGTTACTGGCTCGAAATGACATTGCAAATGCAAATATAACTCCTTTTTAGCTCGACTTTTCTATGAAAAGGGGAGCTATCCTACTCGCCCCGGCGTCGGCGTCGGCGTTGGCATTGGCGTCACACCTTGGTTAAGTTTTTCGTACCACCCCACTTTATTTCAAAAGTATTAGAGGTATGGCTTTGAAACTTACCATACTTGTTTACCATCATAACCTCCATCTACAGACAAGAGTACACAACTCTGTCAAGGTTTTTGACAGAATTATGGCCCTTTTTTACTTAGAAAGTGTATTGAGCTTGGTTAAGTTTTTCGTACCACCTCACTTTATTTCAAAATCATTGGAGGTATTGCTTTGAAACTAACCATACTGTTTACCATCACGACCTTCATCAACAGACAAGAGGACATGACTCTGTCAAGGTTTTGACAGAATTATGCCCCTTTTGACTTAGAAAATACATTGAATATGGGTAAAATCCACTTATTGCCTTAACCCTTTGAGATATTGCTTTGAAACTTTTAATGCTATTTCACATCATTACCCCCATCTGTACGCAAGAGAAGGTAACTCTGTCAGGGATTTGTTTTAAAAATAAAGGCCTTTTATCGACTTAGAATCTTAGTTAAGTTTTTCGTACCAGTCCACTTTTTGACTGAACTGTTAGAGATATTAATTTGAAAGTTGGAATACTTGTTTACCATCATGATTCCCAAACATGGGCAGGAGAAGGTAATTCTGTCAAGGATTTTATTTGAATTATGGCCCTTTTTGACTTAGAAACCCAGTTAAAATTTTCATTCTGTCCACTTGTTAACTTAACCATTTGAGATATTACTTTGAAAGTTGGAGTACTTATGTACCATCGTAAGACCATCGTAAGCAAAAGAAGATATCTCTGTGAAACATTTTCTTGATTTGTACTTAGAAATTCCTAGTTAAAGTCTTGTGTGCCCTAACTGTCAAAGTTTTGTTTTATTGGCAAGCACTAAAAGAAGCACCCCCCCCCCTCCTGACAGCGGTACTTAGTTCTTCAAAACACTATTCTACTTATCTCAGAGTTGAAAAAAAATATAATGTTTGTCTCGAGTGAATGCTTAAACCGTAGCAAAAAAAGATGGACGTTTGGTGTAAGTTTTAACTTACGACGGTGCAAAAAATACTTGTAAAAAAGATACACGAACTGCAAAGTTTTTGATATTTTGTTCGTTAATAACAAATTGCTTAGGCTGGTTAGTGTTTGAAATTATTTTTTGTCCAATCGCAACGCAGTATTCGCTGCACTTTAACTTGCGTTAATCAATATTTATATACTGAGTCAGTAACTTGGGAAATACTGCAGATTTACAAAAAAATAATTTTAAACACTAAGTAGGTAAATGTTCATTCTGATGCATTTACTCACAGACTTTAGTTTCGTAAATACATCAGAATGAACACTAACCTATACGTAAAGACGACATTAATAAATGCCTAAAATTGTCCTTGTGCAAGAAACCAGGAATACTTTTGTTGTTAAAGTTTCCAGAAAATAACATGATTGATTAAAACTACCTTGCTTGTATCAACACTGTAATAAATGTCGTAAAACATGTGACCTTTATAAAAATTTAATTCAGTTCATTCAAATCAATGGTAAAACTTGTTTCGAGTTTTGGTATCTTAATACAACCTTAAATCTGTAAGTAAGGACGGCCAAAGGGACAATATGAAACAGGAAATTTATCGAAAACTTTTGAACATTGCTTGTGTATACATACAAATGATAATAAGTTATTACAAAAAAAAATAGAAAGTAAATAACCGTGTTGAAAAAATTAAGAGAATATCTATTTAGTTTGCAAGAATTTAACAATTTGTTTTCTAATTAATGAACTGGAAACCACTTGTACATTTGTATCAAGCCAAATCACATTATCATTGGATCTAACAATTACTAGTAGCACCTGTTATTACTAAGAAAGATGTCTTACCGAAGAAATTGACTGATATTTGTACAAAAAGGGTCCCAATGAGATACGTCAATATTTTAAGGTGGTATGCGATCTTTGTCCGACGTCAAACGTCAAAAAGCGAGTTTTCACCGATTGTTATGAAATTTTGCCTAATGGTTCCATAATATATTGCTCGCATTGTGTTTGTTTTAATCTTTCTATTTTTTTTTTTCATTTCGTTTCCTATCAACGTCGGACAAAGGTCGCATACTACCTTAATCTATTATTACTCTATCAGTAAATTCATTATTTTCTACGGCTATATACAAAGTGATCACGGGGCTTTAATTGTAATAATTAAATGACAAAATGTACGTGTACATTAAAGTAAATAGGTGAAAGAAATGCTATTTATATATCATTGATCACTTGAACACTTGCAAGGTTCAATAAATCTTTTTTGTTTCCATTGATTGTCGTATTGCTTAAAAACAAAAGAATGTATTAATAAAAGTTCTTTAACACATCGTATTTCTAATTGTTAATTAAGCACAACTGTGTCACACTTCTATTTTGAAAATACTTCTGTACTGTTAGGCACTGGAACTCTGGTATGATATTGGTGACATCCGATTCATAAAATAAGTAAATACTTTCTCGTGGAGTCGGCATCTGAAAATGACATTCTGCGGAGAGGCGTCTTCTTGGGCTAAGATTACACTGGTTTTAGTGGTTCTCGCTTTGGCGCTTCACTGTACAGGATATGGGACAAACTACTGGATGGCAAGGTTGGTTACATATCTCACAATATATCATCATTGGAAGGAATATGTGTGTATTTTTTAAATAATATATAGGCGGTTTTTTTATAATGATCTTTTTTACAATTCGTGTTAAGATTTGTAGTGGGTATAGAAAGAGGGGAAATGAGGAGACGGGGAAGAGAGTCAGGTCCTTAAAAAAGTTCATTTTCTTATTAAACTTTCGTTTCAAAAATCAAATTAAAAGTAAAGAAAATTTTAACTTTCGAACACACGTACATATCAATTCCCTTCTGAAGTATGGTACGACAATGTTTCAATTTTGATGTAAAACTTTTAAAATGGAATAAAATGGAATGCTTTTAAATCATCTTCCAATAATTTGCTTAAAATGAAATACTACAATTGTGGTTGTATTGTAATTGTATTGTAATTTGTTAATTGTAATTATAAACGTTTGATTACTGGACAAATTTATATCAATTTCTCTTGAGAATGATTTGTAAGTTTAACACTTCCGTAGAACGGCTAGCTTATTGCCAAAGTCACCAAAACCAAATATATTCGTTATAAAGATGAACTCGCAATAGTTGATTATTTGCACACTTAGTTGTGCAGAATTTCTTAAAGGAGTCAGACATTTCTTACGTCTGCCTTATACTTTGTCTTAGTCCATATACCTCCCGATTCCTACCTTTTAATACCATACACCAATTTAATGATTAAAAAGTTATAATTCTTAAAATAACTGGCTGCTTTCAACCAATGATATCCGATATTCGGCCCCCGCTTCCAGACTAGGCACTTTAAACCATAAGACCAAGGGAGACAAAGTCAAACGGAGTCCAAGTCAGTAGCCATTGTATGTATGAAATAAACGTGTTTATTTGATGTTTTCCAGTGAATTATAGAGTTTTCTCAGTGAAATAAAAGGGTAATCCACAGTTTTGAAACAGGGATTACCATTTTATTTTTCACGTTGCAACTTACCCGGTTTACGTCAAAAGATACCGAGCGTAATTAACGCTGGAAACCAGCGACGATGACGTCGTTAAAAGACGCATTTGCGCCTTTTTCTGAGACGTTTCCCGCGATTTTCTATATTTTTAAAAACAAACTCAATAAAAGTAGATTTTAACCATAAAATAAACAGAAAAATTGTTGGTATCGGTGAAATCACGTTAATTTCACTCTGAACACCAAAAGTGTTATTTCACTCGTGGCTACGCCACTCGTGAAAATATCACTTTTGGTGCCCACTCGGTGAAATTATAACGTGATCTTACACCGAAACCAACAATTATCCTCTATGTGTTACTCTAAACTCTCTAAATACAGACAAAATATCTCACATTTCATCATATAAACTAGGAACACGGCTCGGGACAAATATAACATCGGTGTAGGTCTATGGAGGATGACAGACTGTTCTGGTTCCTACAATGCACCTTGTAAAGACCAAGATATCCTGGACACGTATGACAAGCGTAAGTGTTTTCTTTCTCGAGATAAGGAGGATCGTTACCTTGTCACGTCCGTTTTTATAGTAGTAACATATTAAAAATACATAACGGACGTGACAATATGACGATCAACGGAAATCGGCGTAGTTATATCAAGAAAAAATATCGGAATTATTAGAAAAATATTCGAGTTTATGATAGTAAGGTCATAGTGGGCCTACCACGCAATATACTATCATCCAAGTACTTTACGATAGTTCTTGAATCAATTACTTGTACATGTACAAATGCTATACGCGGGGAATTTTCAAAATATGAACACACATATCGGATATTTTTTTATCTGTAATTATTTCTTATTATTAAAAGTTAAATTGTACTTCAGACGGGTAGAAGCAACAAAACAGGCCCAGTAACACGGCTTGGGGCAAATATAACCTTGGCATAGGTCTTTTGAGGACCTTATGCATGAACCTACATATATACCGCGTGCCTGTACTAACTTTAGTATTCTTTATTCCAGCTTATGTGAAAGTGGTGCAAACCTTGGAATCATTGGCTTTGATATTAATATTTGTCCCAATGGTTTGCCTTTTATTCTACGTTGGGTCACCAAGGTCAAGGACACGTGGTATGGCCATATCTGTCATGACCATCCTATTTATTGCAGGTAAGATTTAAAATTGTATCTATTTATCTCACGAAATAAAATTGAAAAGGAAAAGACGTCCGAAAAAAGTTTTTTTCATATTGACAAAAGCGGACGATTTGATTTATCGATCATTTGAAGATCGAAAACACCTGCAATACTATAATAATTGAAAACTGGAATCGTAATCTGTTGCTCTTAATGTAGTATATAGTAATTGTATACGTTCCTTTTGCTGACGGTTTCTAATATTTTATAAACTTATATTCCTTGTTTGTAAGGTATGTTATGCTGGAATTACACACTCCCATTAAGCGTTATCCTTACTCACCTATTTTCATGACAGAAATTACACAATTGCAAGGGGAATCTGACAACCAGCAGACCAATCAACCGACCAGCCAACCAATTTATCAAACAATCAACCAACTAAAGCAACAAGCCAATCAATCAATCAACCAACAAATTACCAAACCAACCAATCAACCATTAATTAATTAATTTTAATTATAATTAATTTAAAAATTAATGAATTCGTTCATTCATTGAATTAATGAATTAATGAATTCATTCTTCATTCATTGAATTCATGAATTCATTCATTCAATCAACCATCAATCAATAAGCCAATCAAAGAATCAGTCAATTGATCAAGACAAAAAGCAACTAAACAGTAAACAAACCAATTAAAGGAAATCCAAGCACAATCAACAAAGACTAAAGCAAACAAAACCATGTTTATTTTTCAGCTGCTTGTAGCATTACGGGTATGATAGTATGGATAATTAAGGTTCCTGATGACCACTATCCGGGCTGGTCTATGGGACTGACCGTGTTTGCTTTTGCCTTGTGTATAACGGCTGCTGTCATTTTAATACCAGACATCAGAGAATATGACTATAAAGATATGCTCAAGGTTTGTAGCACAAATCATTTCTAACTATCAGCATTAAAGAATTTTATCCGACATTTAGGGTAAGACACCTTTACAAATGGAAACCATGTGCAATATGATATTTATTATTCGAGCAAAAGATGAAAGGTCTTGTATTGTATAAAACCAAGTATGCCTCCAGTTTGTGTGCGACATTGAGAGCGTTTCGCACTTTTTTGATTTGCAAATGTGTTTGTGTGTAATTTATGGAAGACCACAATGAGATTGTGATGCATATACAAACTTGTATAAATTTCTATTAGTGCTGCCTTCTTTAAATAAAGATTTTTATTATAATTATAATTATTATTTTTTATTATTTTGTTTTATGTTTTCCAGTGAATTATTATAAAAATAAAGATTTCTCAATGAAATAAAAATGACAATCCACAGTTTTGAAACAGTGGATTATCATTTTTATTTTCACTGTTTTTGCAATCTTTAACCCGGTTTAACGTCAAAAAGTATACCGAGCGTAACTAATGCTGGAAAGCATGCGACGATGACGTCACTCGTGAAAATATTACTTTTGGTGCCCACTCGGTGAAATTATAACGTGATATTACACCAAACCGACAGTTATCCTCTATATATTGTGTTAAATCAGGAAATATGTGATGACCGCATATTCCGTTATTTCAAAGTTCTTTATTTTTAAACTTAGCCATGATACATGTACTTTGTAAAATATATTTACAAACTACGTATGATGGCAATGTCAGATCAAGGAATACTTTGTGTACCGAACGCATGTCCTTAGGGGAAAAGGACCTTAAATTTCTGGTAATACTATAAACAATAAGCAGTCTTTTTGGTTTCGATTATAAACTCCTTAAAGATCTTGTTATGGTTCGGGAATGTTCTGTCAAGAGTGAGGGTAGTAAAAGTAATTAATTACCTTTTTTAGGTCGGTGGAGAGTTCGAGAACCTGCCTGTGACGACCGAGTATCACCCTCCTCCAGCAAATGGTGACGTGAAACAACCAGTAATCGAAGCTCAAGGACTGAATGCTCCTCCTGTCTATCAGTTCCTAAACTACGACAGAAGGCGGAAAATCGACGGGTTTTAAACTGTGATATTGAGGTCTTCACCAATTTTCATGGAAACTGTTCAGATTTGTGTTGTTTTCAACAACAGAGTCTACTGTTGTTTCATTTTAAAAAGTGTTTCTGTGAATGACATTAACCTTTATTCCAATGGCTGTTAAATGGATTCCTTTGGTCATTTCCCGTTGGATATATTATCACATATAATTTATTATCATTATGTCATTTACCAATTGTCATTTATCATTATTCTGTTACATGTATCGTACAGGCTACGGCTCGTTGATTATTAAACACAGATTGCATGCAAATGAATTATTCTTTGAAATACCGCAACACTGCTCATACAGGTCGATATATTTGACAGCCAGCCTACGGTGATATCATGCTGTCGTCAATGTTTTCACACATACTGTATTAGAAAGGGCAATATCAGAGTTAGTCCTCGTTTGGCGTCAAAGCGTGCAGTTTAACGTAGGTAACGACACGTGGCTTCTGGAAGTCTGGAAGCTGCATGTAGAGGTTTTCTTACCAAATCCTGTACTCAAGAAAAGGTGTGTCTCTTTCAAATATTGCTTCAAGAAAAGTCGTGTCATTTCTATATACATTTGCCAATGCATCGTCTCTAAACATAGCATCACTTCAGTCGGCTTCTGTATGTCAATGGTGCTCTTTGGTCCACTATAGTCAATGTCAGTTGCCATAGCATTAACTTCCGTCAGATCGTCGTCGGGTTCTCTGTGGTTCTCAACTAGCTCGTGACAGTCTGTGACGAAATGTGTTTTCCCTTTACTACCCATTATTGTCATATTTCACAGGTCGAGAAAAGGAATAGTTGTATTTAGTATGACATGGACGCGGCCAATTTGTTAAAGCCAAAATAAAAAAAACAACATTTTTTTTTATTTGAAAATTACATCTCTTTTTTTGAAGAAATAGTTTATTGGCTTACCAGAAATACTTTCGGTAAAAGTATCAAGAATGTAAAGATACTTCTCACAAGTTCGTATTGAATAAAAGGTTCCAGAACACAAGGGTGAAATCATTTCAGGAACCATAACAGTCGGATTAAGAAAAGAATATGTATAATACATGTTGTGTTCAGATCCAATTAAAATAATTCAAAGGTAATTCTGGTGTCGGATTAATTGTTCCGTTATCTCACTATTATCTTGAAATATCTAAACTTGCAGACGGGCAATTAAAATTTCAAATAAATTTCAATCAATAAATTCATTATCCTATTCGAGTAATTTTAAAGTCCCAGGATCACATTGATTTTACGATATAGAAAGAAATAAATTTACTGATATGATAATGATAGAACCATGCCCTATTGACTCAAAAGCAATGTTGACAAATGTCTTTCTTTCGTACTAAAATCCTTTTTCCACGAAAAAGAGTTGCCTGAAAGTCTTTCTCTTTTTTTGCAATATCATTTAAAATAATTACAGTACCGCACTATATTTCTAGCGAGTACATTGATTAAAAAAAAAAAAAAGTTAGAAATGTGTCTGGTACAAATAAAGGTCATTTCTGCTGAAAAGACATCTTCTTAGGTAAAATAAGAGCTACTAGTAATTGTGATCTTGGGACTTTAAAGTGTCAATGTTGAAATAATCGAATTTTAAAATATACGAGAGTGCCAAAGAAATGCTATTTATATCACCGAAAGCATTAACAGTTACATGGTTGAACAATTCTCTTTTGTTTTCACTGATTGTTTTATATGTTTCACTTCACATGTTGCTTAAGAAGAAATGACTATTTAAGTTTTTAATCATATCATTTTACCAACTGTTACTAAATTAAAACGCACACCTATGCCCGAGTTCTATTGTTAAAAATATGTCGATTGTAAGACATTGGCGCACTCCTGTATGATATTGGTAACATTAGGATTGATAAGATATAAATTAGAAACGTGCCTGAGGAGTCAACGCATAAAACATGGCGTTCTGTGGTGAGGCGTCAACGTGGGCAAAACTTTCACTGCTCTTAGTGGTAATGGGTTTTGCGTTTCACTGTACAGGATATGGGACAAGCTACTGGATGAAAAGGTTGGTGTTATTTAAGATTTGACAGTTGACGATGCGTGTATTTATGTGTGTCTTTTGGAAAATTACAAAGCTAAAGATAAACCTTTTTACCAAATAAAAATATACATGTAGGACTCGTAGGGAGAAGAGTGAGAAGGGGTAATTGAGAAGGTTGAGTTTATTGGCTCTGTTAAGAGAAAAATAGTTGTGTTTTTTGTTTTCAAATAAAAATTCGATCTCTTTTCTTTCACAAAAATGATTATTTCTGTAATACATTTGCCTGCAGATTAATATACCCTAGATTTGTTTGTATACGTGTTTATTAGGTCCACCACCTTCGGGCGAGGTATATATGCGGTACGACCCGTATAAACCCCAGACAGACAAACGACTATATATGATGGGGATCCCTGTTAAGGATTCGTCTCTTTAAACTTCCTCTTCAAGGACAGGGCAAAATCTTAAACCACTAGCCCAAGGGAGACGGTGAGGCGGAGTCAAACTCACTAGCAACTGTATTATAAAAAAAGACGTGATTGTAACTCTAAAAACTTTAAATACAACCACAAAATCGCATGATGTAATTTTTATTACTTACACCAGGAACTCGGTTCGAGACATATATAACTTTGGCATAGGTCTTTGGAGGATGACTGATTGTTCCGGTGACTACGACACACCTTGTAAAGACAAGGAAATCCCGGCCACTTATGACAAGCGTAAGTTGCTTTTTCTTTTATCTAATTCTGTTAGTAAAATATCAAGATTGTGACAATCATTCAGGAAACTGTAATACAAAAGTTTTGGCTAAGTTTTTATTATGTTATGATAATACAAGAGGCCCCAAATATCGCTCACCTGTGTTCAATCGCATTTTCTGACATAGAAGTGAAAGCTGTAGAATGTATGCATGATAACTTGGAACTTTCTAAAGAAAGTGAATTGAAACTCCATTGAATTAATGAAGCGTAATTATGGTCAATCAGTTTTGACACTGTCAAAGGAAAAAAAAAGATGAATAGGGGAAAACCGACTGTAGAAAGGAAACAGCCAAACTTCATGACTGTAGCTTCACTAAGAAGAAAGTAGTTTGAAAGGTCATAGTCAATATCATCGCGGATGAATATTAAAATTTGTTTGCAAAACTATACACACGGTCCTAATTTCGATGCTGTAATTTCAAATACACAGAAAATATAGATCAAAAGGACATGATCATTGGTAAGCACTGAAAGTTGTTTGTAAAACTTAACACATCGTCCAAATTTCATAACTTTAGCTTCGAAAACAAGAAAGTAGGTCAAAAGAGCAGGACAAATTTTGACCTAAGTGACAAAATTACAATTGCCATTGGCAGTCCACTAGACCATTATACACACTAACTATCTAAGTTCTGGACCTTGCAGTTATGGAGAGGAAGATTGTATAAGTTTTCCCATACGAATCTACGAATTTTCAGAAAATGATTAATGATCCACGGTGCGGAGACAATTTTGACACAGGAGCATAATTTGGACAATTTTGGTGTCGAGGATCACTAGCGATAATGCATGTTAAATATTTTAGCTTTACTCCTAAATGTGTTGGACAAAATATTTTTACAGTATTTTCTTACATTGTATAACAGGTCTACATAAAACAAGTCACCTATTGGGCGGGACCAATTTTGACCAAATGTCTTGGTGACGGACATTCATCGACCATAAAAGCTACCTTGAGCTAGCGGCCCCAGTGAGCTTAAAGCTCCTATAATTGAAATTGTATGCATTGAAACATGTTAAAAGTCCCATATAAGTGACTTTTGCTTATATCACTGTTTATATTCTAGCTTATGTGAAAGGGGTGCAAGCAATGGAATCGTTGGCTTTGGTCTTTATATTTTTCCCGATGCTTTGCCTCATATGTTACATAGGGTCGTTTAGGGCAAGGAAGCGTATGATGGCCATAGCTATCATGACCATTCTATTTCTTGCAGGTAAGATTACATATTGTGTTGTATACACTAAAAATTAGGAGGTAGAACATATATCATGTAGCGGAGTGCTTTAAGAGAAAAAAACACGTAGTGACACACTGCACTCGAAGCCCAAATAGCGTCCTTCAAAACAAAACCAGCTGCTGTTAGCCGAAATATACAGCTAGATAGTGATCGCAAACATTATAAATGTATCATGAAAAAATCAACTTTTTAAAAAATAATTTCACCTTAAATTGTTGAAACTAAGACAAAAAACTTCTGCTCTTAGAACGACGAATTAAATCGAATACTATTAAGGTTTGTTGATAGTGAGTCATAATTGAAAAGAGTCGAACAGGAAACTAAACAGTAAACCAACCTATCGAAACAAATCTAACAAAAGCAAACCATATCAAACGAAACCAAAACAAAAACTCAATCGATCAACTTACTAATCAGTGACGCGATTGTTCGATCAATCAATCAATCGATCGATCAGTCCACAGTCATTTCGTTTATTGTTTTTTCAGCTGCTTGTAGTATCATAGGTATGCTTATATGGATAGTGAAGATTCCAGATTACCACTATCCCGGTTGGTCTATGGGATTGACCGTGTTTGCCAGTGCCTTGTGTGTAACGGCTGCAATCCTCCTTATACCTGACATCAGAGAATATGATTATAAAGATATCATTAAGGTTTGAACTACAAATTATTATGTTATTAAACGTTTCCTCTGACGTTTCTCCTTGAATTATTTTATCAATGGCAAACAAATACATTGTACAGATTTGTTTGTGCTAGATGATATTTATTATTTGAACAAAGCAAAAAAATGTAATTAATTGTGTTGAACCAAGACTGTATCACAGTACATTACACTTAATGTTTTTTTCCAGAACTTGAAACTTAGCCGCACTTGATCTGAAATATATTAAACCCAAACCAAGATTTTTTTGTACAGAACGTACGTTCTCAGGGAATAAGGACCAACAAACGCTGCAGGTCGTTTTCTTTTGGTCCGTAGTGCAGCGAGAGCATGTTCCCATCAGAATTAATGTGTCTTTGGTTTGATCAGCAACAATACTTTTGCGATAGTATTCCTAAGCAACACTCATTAATTCCGCATTGACCCTCTCTCTTCGAGGTTGATTCCGTCTGGAGTGAGTCTCGAGAGCGATTCACATTAGTTATAAGAAAATTTGCATTCGGAAAAAAAATATAAATAAATTTAAAAAAAAAAAACACTTTAAAATCAACTATTTCAAGACGTTCTGACAAGAATGTTACGTCTAAATTATATTTCAGGTCGGCGGAGAGTTCCAAAACCTGCCAGCTACTAGCGAGTCAAATGAAGATATGTATCGGGACGACATGAAACCAGTCGTGGAAGCTCACAGAGCAAATGCCGCTCCTGCCTACCACTTCCTTAACTACGACAAAGGGCGGAAAATGGACGGGTTTTAAAGTTGTGATTTTGAAGTTTTCGCCAATTTTATGGACATAGTTGATATTTTTGCTATAATCATTGACGCAGTCTCCTGCTGTTTCAATGAACATTAAATTTCATTCTAGTGACTGTTACATGGATTCCTGGAGTCAGTTTTTGCTGGGTATTTCAACAAATAAAATGTAATATCATTAAAAATAATGTCACTTTTTCATTGATATTTTGTTTTCTAAAACTAAAAATTATCACTTGCATGAAGAGATTTTGGTATTATATGACCTTTTGGTGATCCCACAATTTTTAATTACATGCTGCAAAAGGCGTTGTCACATCGTACTAGCTGAATGAGAAAGAGCAATATCAAATATCTAGCTTCAAAGTTATCCGTAGATTGGCTGGACAATGAGCTCAGTTCACCCGGGTGAATAACTTCATTTCGTAACATTTCACCTCTATTAAATAACGACACAAGGCATCTGAAAGTTGTGTGTACAGGTGATCCTTCTAAATCATTTCCTCAGAAAAGATCTGTATGTTTCACACATTGCTTTCGAAAACGACGTCTTATTGTATACTCTTTGCCCAATCGTCGTTGAAAGGGCATTCGTCACTGAACATAATATTTTGAGAAACGTGGATGACATTATGTCAATGCACGAGATACATACATTGTTGTAGTATTATCTCGTCAAATGGTCGTTGTTCTTTGGTACTCGACTGGCTCGTCACTGTCATTGTAGAAAGGTTTTAGGTTTTGACAGTACTTAATTTCCATTAGCCAAACTTCGAGTTGGCCTACACCGTTCTTATAATACTCACTTTTGCCATTTTTTGTCAGATGGCCTTGACTTTGAAACTGTTATATCATACTTTCAAGGCATTTGCATGCAGGGTCGATCATGTACATGTAAAGTTTGCATTTTGCACTTAATTCTCCGTAGATGAGCGCTTTTAATAACAATTGTACTTTTTTATGCCTTGAGGAAAACTGCAATTAAAATTTAATATGACAGAAAAGTTTACAAGAATATAAAAAATGTACCAGTTTCAACTTTTGGTAAGTGTATTAAAAACAAATAAAAACAGTTTTTAAAAGACTTGAGTTAATTTTCGAAAAACAAAATTAGAAAAGACACGTATCTAAAAGTCAATATAACTAATCAGGTCTTAAACTGGGCTTAAAAAGCGAAAGAAGTTTTAAGCATTCTGCAGACCCGTGAACGTATTGAATTTCGAAAATATTTATTTATCTACAAAATCTTTCAAAAAATGTACCGACCAAAACAATAACAGGAAGGTTCATTACTTCTGTTTTGTTTTCACTGAATATTGAACCTTCTTATCAACAGACGTCCTGTTCAAAAACAGTTAAAGTCCTTGAACTTATGTCCTTGAACTGAGGTATCAGCCAACAATTTCCAAGTAAAACTTGTTCCGTTTAGATGAATGCATTGCTAGGCACAAACAGTGCTGTCTGATACTGGAAACCTTAGCTTGACTATACAAATAGTTCTCGTGGATTCAATAACTTAAAATGACTTTCAACGGGGAAGCATCATTTTTGGCAAAAATATCGCTGTTTTTGATAGTTTCAATGTGCTTTTGCGTTTCAATGTGCAGGTTATGGAACTAACTACTGGATTGTAAGGTTGGTTTTGTTTTCAATGTCGTACATAATATGCGTTATGTAAAATGTAAAAATGGTCACAAGTGTGAAATAATGTTACCCCACATGTAAAATATTTCCAGACATGTGAAATATATATACACTTCTAAAATATTTACATAATAGGGTAAAATTATTTCACATGTGTGGTTATTTTCTCATTTGAGGTGTCCTACAGTGTTTTAAAGTTACATTTATTTAGTGAAAGATTCATGAAATGAATGTTCCGTTAATCTATCTATAGGGTTCCAAAATTATTAATACTTATTTAGTTTTATTTCAATCTCAGTTGGGTTTATTTAAGTGTGATAATATGAGATTTCTTAAAAATCATCGAACTCATGAAACTGAAGTGCTGTATGACGTTTTTCAAAAGTGACGAAACTTTTCCGTAGGAAATGTTACAAAAAATGTCAAGTAATAAAAATCAGTTACAGTACAGTGCCAGGTAACTAATCAGTGTTTTAAAATAAACGTTCAACTTAAACAGATGCTTAAAGCAATCTTACAAAATCAATAGCCACTTTCTAAAGTAAAAGAGCTACTCGATGTCTCATCCCTTTAATATAATATACATCAGGAAAACGGCTCGGAACAAACTGAACATTGGTGTAGGACTTTGGAGGATGACAAACTGTTCTGGTTCAAACAATGCACCTTGTAAAGACATGGAGATTCCGACGCATTATGACAAGTGCAAGTATTCTTGAAATACTCATGACTAACTTTTCTTAGTTAGTTTATACTAATTTATTTAAGCTCGATTGTGAAGAAAACTTTGAGCTTATCGAGTCACTCTCGAGTCCGCTTCCTGGAAAAACCAGTACTGGTGTCATATGAGGAGGTACGGTCGTGACCTTGGTAGGGCTCGAACCCGCTACCTCCGGGATGAGCGGCAGACACCTAAACCTCTACACCACCGCTCCCCTTTTCTTAGTTCGTGCCTATCAATATGAAAATTAATCACAACATTTCATCTATGCCTGCAAAAGCTAGACAGACCGGACCAGTACGAGGACGCTACCAGTACGCGGACACTTCCGTTTTCGGCGTTTTCTAAATCAAAGAATCTTCCTTTCATTATTTTGATATTACATAATTTTATTCGTACAGTATTAGTTCTTCTTCCGGTATAATAAATGTATACTTACATTTCCCGATTTTCAACTGGCAAACAAACAAAAAGAGAGGAACCCAAAAGGTAAATGTGAACAAATCATATTTTTCGCTAATATAGTGATGATATTAATAACGATCGGGTTAAAAATAACCCCATTGTATTAAAATTCGAAGTTTTAAATGATGATAACTCTTTTTAAAAGAAATTGTATAAAAAATTCCTAACGAAGCCGTAAATGTGGCGTCAATTGTGAACTGCATGACGATCATTAAGGTGCATCTTCACAGTTACACTCCAAAGTTTTTCTTCATTTTTTGATTTGTTGGATGCATAGTTCAAGTTCTAGAAAAAAGCAATAATCCATAAATTAACAGGTATTTTACTTTGCTGGACGTAGAATTAAAATTCAGGTGGAAAATGGATGATGGATCAGTTTAATTATGCACACGTACGACTACGCACTACTCACTCTGTTTCCATGGCTTACCTCATGTGACTTTTAAATCAAACGGAAGAAATATTTTTTTTTCAATAAATAAACACTTGAATTCTTAAAAAAGAATCATTAACAAATCTTTTCAAGGATCTAGACTCCTCGTTTGATTTAGTTTTCTTCCCTCAAGAGGGTGTCCGCGTACTGGTCAAATCGTTTGAATTCTAAAGGCCGTGATTGTACCTCGTGCAGAGCTAGACTGCGCATGCGCATTGCGTTGTTTACACGCACAACTTTCTGTAAATTTTAGAGCAAGGACTTATCTGAATAGATATGAAGACCGGATGATCTGAATCTCGACAGATTTGACACAACAAGTACGTTGCCGGAAAAAGTGTCCGCCTACTGTTCTGGTCTGTCTATAGATAACATCGATAAAATGGACATTTTTAACATAACGTTTTAACAATTGAATCTTTGTACAGACCTTAAGCTCATGAGATAAAGTGAATCTAACATGTTCATGAGTTGTATCTCAACCCTCGGGTGGGATTTCCTTATCCACAACTGAATGGACATGGTAGATTTATTTTCTCACCGTTAAAATCGCATTTTCACACAATTAAGAAGGAATAAGTGCAAATGTAGGATGGGGATGAAAAAATGAAAATCAACTTTTTCTCGAATTTTACTTCAAAACTGCTATAGATGGATAGAAAATGATCTAACTAAGAAAATGAATACCAACAACCCTATGTTTATTTCAAAAATAACAATTTTACAGTCATTTTTCGATTTTTATGTCTGCTTACAATAGACGTAAAAATAGTTCGGCAGCGATGTGAGACAAGCGATGTGAGATAAGTTTTTCTCACCTATGGGATACATATTTCCGGCATTTACCCATGTGAGATAAACTATCTCACATCGCTTATCTCACATCGCTGCCGGACTATTTTTACGTTAATTGTAAGCAGACATAAAAATCGAAAAATGGCTGTAAATGTCATTTTTAAATAAACATAGGGTTGTTGGTATTCATTTTCTTAGTTAGATCATTTTCTGTCCATCTATAGCAGTTTAGAAGTAAAATTGAGAAAAAGTGATTTTCATTTTTCATCCCCATCCTGTATTTGCACTAATTTCTTCTTCTTGTGTGAAAAGCGATTTAAACGGTGAGAAAATAAATCTACCATGTCCATTGAGTTGTGGAAGGAAACCATCCTCGGGTGAATATGTCCCTCAAAACTCGGCACAGCCTCGTTTTTGGACGTATCTCAACCCTCGGGTGGGATTTCCTTATCCACAACTCATGAACATGTTAGATTCACTTTATCTCACATGGGTAAATGCGCGGAACTACGTATCTCATAGGTGAGAAAATGCTGTCACATGTACTTATGATTGAATTTATATTATATCTAGCATATGTGAAAGTTGTGAAGGGAATGGAATCCTGTGCATTGATCTTAATATTTGTTCCAATGATTTACCTTATATTCTACGTGGGATGGCAAAAGTCCAGGACGCGTGGTGTAGTGATAGCCGTGACAGCCATCACATTTCTTGCCAGTAAGATACTATGTATTAGTAATCTTTTTTTACATACAATGTATAACTATAACAAGGAAAGGACGGACGGGCTTGATGATATCATTCTCACATTTAAAAGTCGAAATGGAATCAACAGACGCGCTACATAATAGAAATAGTGTGAGCAAAAGCGCACGAGTTCTCTCTTTTGCTGTTAAGATACATATAACATAATAATATTACTGAAAGCGCTTACTTTTACAACCTACTTCCGACTTCAATTAACCAACCAACCAATCAATCAGTCTACTGTCTACGATTTTTTTAGCTGCTTGTAGCATCACAGGTATGATGGTATGGATTATTAAGATTCCTGATGACCACTATCCGGACTGGTCTATGGGATTGACTGCGATTACTTGTACCCTGCGTAATATATAATATAGTAAATTGTTTATTTTACAATAGCTTGTAGCATTACGGGTATGATGGTATGGATGATTAAGGTTCCTGATGACCACTATGTGGGCTGGTCAATGGGATTAACCGCAATTGCTTGTACCCTGTGTGTAACGGCTGCAATCCTCCTTATACCTGACATCAGAGAATACGACTATAAAAATATGCTTAAGGTTTGCACTACAAATCATTTAATAATTCTGGATTGGTCATTCCTTACTAATGACAGTTTGTGTAATATAACCTCTGCTCGTTACAGCAGATTCGATGCAGTCATGACCAATCCTAAAGTTAAAATTATGCTGCTTGTTTGTAAT
Source organism: Saxidomus purpurata (assembly GCA_022818135.1). Lineage (NCBI taxonomy): Eukaryota > Metazoa > Mollusca > Bivalvia > Venerida > Veneridae > Saxidomus > Saxidomus purpurata. The sequence goes on from JAFMSR010000018.1 coordinate 28,568,581, forward strand.
ATTAAGTGTTATTCAGCCGGTCACTTTAATAGTTTTTATCAACCATATGGCCAGGGTGAAAAATCTTAAATTTGACAAAAGCGATTGATGACGTCTTATGTTTTACTTTTCTCATGCACACGGCTTCCTGTATAGAATAATCGGTATCAAATGAGTAGGTAAATCGTTTTGAGGAGAATGAAGCAAGGCTAAATTTCCTATTTGTTTACTTTAGGCCGGTGGAGAGTTCCAGAACGTGGTTGTGGCGAGCGAGAGCCATCATTCTCTATCGAGTGATGACATGGACTGGGATGGCATCAATTCGATGATTGAATTAGGTTCAGTAGAAGCTGCAGCTTTGGACAACGAGTTCCTTAACTACGACAAAATGAACGAATATTAAAAGTTTTGTGATACGAGTTCTTTGAAAACTTCATGTAAGAGTTTTCGAAGGCAAGGTACATTAATGCGAAGAAGTTTAATTTTAAGCTGTACTGTCATTTCTTTTACTGCTCTAGGATTTTATTTAATTTCCAGGAATGGTCTCAATTTAAACTGCTCTACTGCCAGCAGTTATCCTGATTTACCGCTTTAACTGCAAGAAAACTGCCAGCTCTTATACGGCTCTACTGCTTCACTGTCAACAATCACACAGCTATAATGATGTAACTGCTATACTGACAACTTCCTGTACATCAATTTCCTCCATTACTTTTACAAATGTGTACTCCTGTGTATCATATATTTACTATTTAGTGTTTTTACACGACGTTGTAAATCTGCATCATTTCTCATGAATACATTATACTGATCATTAGTTGTGACATGAAACGTACATTTTGACAGCCTTTTGTTCTATCTGTGTAAGAAAGATAATGTCAAAATGCTATCAATGACATCGTTCTGTTTTTAATAACAAATGTATACACATTTTTCTTGAATCAGTGTTCTTTCAGCTTATCCAACAATGAGTAACGCCTTGTATGTTATCTATAAATGTTGAAGTGAATGTATGAAAGTATGTTGTACGTTGCGCCACGATAAGATTCGGAGTCATTGATACTCGCTTATATGTGATGGTACGAATGAATATACCCATGTAATCTCATTTTTAGAGAAATATTTAAAATGGGATTCAAAGAAATTTATCTTAAATTCAATTTTTCATTTAAATGTGTATATTGAGTTTATTGTTTGCAGAGTAATATCTTTAGGACTAATGCTCTTAACATTTCGGAGGAATGCTAAAAAGTTTTGTATTTTTTCACTTTTTTGTAGATATTATTCCTCTTTAAAATCGATGAAATACAATTTATTTCTCTTAGTCATTATTTGGAGGTCAATGTCTATCCCTGTATGAAATGGGTTTATTTATTTGACTTTTTGTCTGGCATAGAGTATGTGATAGATCCACATTGTCTAGAACTCTGGAAAAAACTTCGTGAATACATTCAGTTTATTTTGATGGGGTATGCGAATCTATCCTTTATTTATTTGAAAATGTTACCGGTGGTCCGAATAGGTAAAAAAGAAACCTGGCTGTGTTTTGGATAAGGTTACCCTCCCCCATCCGGGTGCATAGATCTATACACGTAGTCAAGTTAAATAAAACCGTGTATCATCCGAGAGTAACATTTGGTTGGTTATAGTGTACCGGCTATACTTTAGGTCAGATGATCCTATTGCAGTCCGGCTCAGGGATTGGCTGAAAAAAGTACAGGGAAAACCGTAAGATAAAATGAGACATTACCTGATTGGTAGAAAAGGTTGTGTTTACAAATGCAAAAAACTCATTTGAAAAATAAAATGCAATGTCTTCTGCACGCGAATGAATATTTTAGGATTGGTTATCATAATAAATAACACTGAAATCGCCACATGCGGTTTAGACCCCTAAATCTCACCTGACTGAGTGGGGTGGTTGTCTCCCTTGCCAAATTGTAAAAAACTGGGTTGGTCAACCCCATATAAAAACAGCATTTTCTGGTGTCTGAGAGACTAATCTGTTCGAAAAAAGTAATTTCATTGGTCAAAACTCTATAGGTGGGTATGATACAGGGTCACCTTTTGACTAGATTTATAATGTAAGTCAATGGGGAAAACAATAGGAGTATCTGACCATGATGTATCTCTCTACAAAAGTTTTACTCATATGGTGAATGATTATTTCAACCATTACGATCCTTAGATATAAATTAAGGAAAATGTGTTGAGATTTTCTGTACGAAATTATTAAAGCCATATTAGATCTACACGGCTTGACAAAGTTTGATAATTATATTACACTTACTGCATGGACGCCTCTACTAAACTTATATTCCTTTCATTCAATTAGATTAATTGTAGTTCTGGCTGGCACTGGGAGTTCTCCCCGAGTGAACTTGACACGCGCACGTTGAAAAAAACAGATGTAGATACAAGGGAATCCGGGTACTAACCCTAGCTCGTTTACGAATAGATCCCTTGGTTCTTTTACGTGTCTGGTGTACAGCACCAATACACGTTAGACTACCTCTGGACTTCTAACCAGTTCATCCCTAGATCTCCTAGGTTTCTGAAATTTCCAGGATACGAACCGGGGACCTGCGGACTACCGCGCCACCACTACTGACAGTGCATGTCGTCCAGAAAGTATAACAACGATTTCTGTTTTGCATATAAAATAGATCAATTATTTATTTGGTAAATATTAGCTGTCTTGGTCTTACGCGCATGGTGCATTGCACTGGTTCCGACACGTACGGACTTTATTGTGATGAACGAAGGGAGATAATTTGACGACAGCTAGACGTCTGCTTCGAATTACTTGGATATTAAATTCTATGAATTTATAGCTCTAGTACAATGGCTGAAACAGATTTGAAAAGGTCAGTTTTACAATCAGATTAAAATGCCACAAGAACTATCAATCGACTTACCAAAGTTACCAGTAGATCTACATTAAGCCTATCCCATATTCACACAAGTACCATTTGTCAATAAATACTGCAAATGGGGTTTGCGTTTACAAGGGAAGTAACCGATGACAGCTGTAATCAAATGATTGAGTGAGAGAATAGCTTCCAGTTTTGTCAGTTACTTTTGAGATACAATTTGATTTGCTTGACCATTAAAGCTCTCCAACAGAAGCACTGTAATCATGGAATGAAATGTATTTTTATTTCTTGAATTGTTCCAAATGAAATGAAATCTTAGTGGCATAGATCTATCTGTATTCTCAGAAATTAAATATTTATCCATTGATGTTCGAAACGGATCTTAAACTCTGATGTGTAAATTAAAAAAAATAAATATTTTGTCTGTTATGAGATTTAATGTGTGACATTTGATCATATTTGCCTCTGTGACAAAACCCCGTTTACTTACTCTATTTTATCTCATCTCTTCTACTCACAGAAATACATTACTCGAGGCGTTAATACATGTATGTGTGAAAATGAAAAACAGTCGGCTTTCACGTTATATCGATGTTTGTGCAACGACCGCCTCCCGTGCCAGAGAAGAAAATGAAGATTCACATTCTGTAGCCTGCATTCGCATATTTGATGCAACTATTCTTACACGGCCCTATTAATGCAGAATGAAATTCTGGTATTGCATAATGCACGTCCTATTTTGAAAGGAGAGATCGTGGCTCAGTTATTTATTCCACGACTTAAGCGTTGCAAATGTGAAAGATGTGAGCAACATTTAAAGAACCAAATTTGAATTCGTTTTTCTATCAAACTACTATTTAAACAACGACCAGTTACATGTAACAATCACAATACACCATCCTTCAATTTCTCTAGATGGAATTAGCTGACTTAATCTAGTTTTCTATGTCAAATATTTGAAACACGATATAGTAAAAAGATGTTATTTAGTCCTCCCAGACCACAGCGAGTGATGGATTTGGTGGCACCCCCAGTGAAAAGGGACAATGTAAGGGGCAGCAAATCCACGGTACCAAAAGGTATTTAATATAATTTACATAATAATTGCACCATACGTTAGTCCTAGTTTTTTTTCAAGCCAGGGATATGAAATTTGGACTATTTGATCATTTTTGCAAAATTATTTCCAATCATTGTTTCATTCACTTCTAATCTTAAAGCGTTAACTATTTATTTCGTTTATATGTTTGTTTGTAGATGTGCTTATTGGGGTTCTCGTTCGAGATATAAAGCGGTACGACCCGTTGCGTTTATATGAAAGTAGTTTGAAGTATTTATAGCTTTTAAAACTGGACCAAAAATGTATATAAAGCATAATTGCAGGTGATTCTTTCATAAACAAATGCAACTTTCTCAAAACAACTAAGAATGTAACAACAAAAAGTTACTTTTTTGCAGCTGAAGATGAGAGTCTGATGCAGTTTGAAGATGGTTTGGTTGACCGTGCCGTGTCCGATCTACCTAATATTGCTTCACAGGTTTTCTCGCTGAACAAGGACCAGAACAACGAAATAAATAAACAAAGGGGTCTTCTAGTTTCCTTCCAAGTAAGAACAGTTTTATCAGTATTAATTATAATTTCCGTTACATGTATTTAAATAAATAGGAGCTTCACTATAACGTCCATGGGGCCTGACTTATGGTTTGTGTTTCTTAGATTTATATCAATACATATGAACTATTTCATCAGCAATACCTATGATAATGTTAGAATGTGCATAAAGAACGTAGCAGGAGGCGCAAAAAATCTTAACACATTACATGCTTCTGGTATTTAACTTAAACCAATTGTTGTAGTAAGTGGACAGTGTTTAAACTGTAACGATATACCAACCTGTTGATTTGATAAGTCTGATGTCTACTCGTTTTGCAAAATGGTTGCATGTTCAGTATGAAATGCTATGAATGGACGAGTATTATCAAAAAAAGTGATGATTACTGATGAGGCAGACATTTCAAAATTTAAACTATGCATTTGGAACCAAGTTTTCTTAACTCAATTATGCTGCTTAGTAAGAGACAGTGTTGTAAATACATGTGGACAATGTCTACCAATCTAATATTTCATATTTTTTCAGGAAAATGGAGATCGGTAAGTACTCCTTTTTGAGCAAAAAGATTATAAAGGAATAAGGCCATACCAAATTAATAAGTCGGAATGGGATGCCGTAAGTTTTTTTTTAAAACACAAAAATTTGATAAAATATGTTGCTTTGAAAATTAAGAAAATGATCGTTGTTGTATTTTTGGGGTCGCTATTGTACAAATAGTATATAGTCGTCGCATTTTCATGGTAAGATAACGGTTTTTACTCCGTTCGAAAAATATAGTTGTCATAAAGAATACCTCGAACACCTACTTGGATGTCCAGTCACGAGTGACGATTACTCACCGTGAAGAAATGACTGGACATGGTGTTTCGCTATGTCCGCATTTGGGTCGACTTAGAACCTTTGGTTATAACTATGTACTGATTAACTTTTATTTATCAATACTAAGATAGAAATAAGTGTTGAAAATTTTCGAAAATTCCCGAGTTCATTAAGACTCATGTCACAATTTTAATATTTTAGTATTATGTCATTATTTAAAAAACCCAGCAACACAAAATCAATCTATTAATAGAAAACAAATATATTTTATAATCAAAAAAAAAAGAAGCTTACACATATAAAACATTATCTGTTTCCAAACTATTGTAATAAATTTATAATTCGAAGTCAAAAACTTCAATACATGTTTCAAACTGTCAAAAAGGTCCATCTTTTTAATGACACGTGCTTAACTAAGATCAAACAAACATTATATTTTCGTCGGCATTTTTTTATCTCGTTAAACCTGCGGCTTCACCGTTCGGATTAAAAGTTTGGAGCTCGTTGGAAAATGCTTTGAAAATTGGAGTATCCGCGTAAGTGTCTGTCCAAAATAGGTTCAATTTTTGTTTCAGCTGTAAATTTAGTTACAAAAAGCGCTTCCTACCTTAGGCTTTCCAGTTTAACTGATTGAAGAATGGACTGTAATACCCTTCAGCTAGTTTTCACAAAATATTTTGCCAATAAAATGGAATTTACTTTTGTTTTATTTCCTTTAATACCGTGTTGACTACCGGTACATATTGTGTTGACATCTTACTGATTGTACAACACCTATCATATTGTTTGTTACCTATTAATATGGCATTCAAACAGGGCCAACTATGGAAATGATTGTGTTGCGGAAAGTGGTTCTCGGCTGTAACTGTGCATGATTACTATCAAATAACATCAAATACTATCAAATAACATGTATGTTGTAAATATAATGTTCAAGCAATAAAAATGCATGAAAATCAGTCTATAAAAAACTCCTTTATCTGGATGAAGTGTCATAATAATGGTCAATCTCCTGACTTATCACACCACCATTTATGATTAAGTAATATTAGAACTAAGTCACTTTGAAACAACCTAAGACAAATATATCAGTATCCGTCACTTCTCCTGGTAGACTCCAAACTTCTCTCTATCTTCGCTCCAAAATTTCTTCAAAACAAAAACAAATATTAAAATTATATTTTCGCTCGCCGCCTCACAGTTTTTTTTGAAAAAATCCCGATGACCAACTTATTAATTTGGTGTGGCCTTTAAAACACGGAATAAGTAAGCTACATTTCATTTTTTTCAGATTGTGGACACTATGTATGTAAAAAATTAAACCATGTAATAGATTAAAAGACATCCATTATAGAAGTTAAGTTTGTCTTAATCTATCAATTATTTACTTTCTTTCTACAATGTATTTGTTTGAGATTTGAATAGTTCACCTGTCAGAATGTTCGCACAGCACATTTGCACTGTGACATACGTTTCATGTTATGGTGTCAACAATAATTATATGAAAGTTCTCTGCATTTAGGCGAGGAGAAGATTAGTGAAGTTGAACTGGAAATAAAGTGTGTGATGAACAAAATCTTCATGAAGGAAGAAGAAACAAAAGATACTAAAAAGAGGATAAAATACATAGATGCAGGCAAGTCAAAACCTTTTGTCAGTATATCAACTTTTAAGGAATATCATTTCAAAGAGTGACATTCTAAGTTAGATATCAAAACATGAAATATATGTAAACGTAGAGAAGTCGATGTAAGATAGTACACAGTATTTCCAATAGTTCACGTCAGCTTGAGAAATGTAAGACACATATTATCTAACTTGTTGACTGAAAACAGGTTTATCAATGGTATTTGAATATAAAATGTTTTTATAAGATTATTTGAATGTTTATGTCTTTATATCACATCACTCACAATCCTTAATCGGATTCTTAAGTTCGTGTAAAAGACCTGTATCAGTTAGTCCAAGAATATGAAACGGAAGCTCATTAAATTTTAAATAAATTCTGTAATCTCACCTATGGTCTTCTTTTCCATTATATGTACCTAGATAAAACTAATCATATTCTTCGCAAAAATTAATAGCTAGATTCGATACCATGTATTTAAAATGAAATATTTTACTCAAAATGTGACATTTAAATGTGTTTGCAGGTGCCATTGCGCCGCAAAGGCACTCCGGTGACTTATACATGTATATGGCCATCATGGTCCGGTTGTTGTTATATGTATACACTGCAAACTGATGAAAACAGTACTTTTACTAGAATGCTAATTAGTATAATGTCGCAATATTTTGATGCAGAAATTAAGTCATTGATATCAAGAGTCTGCGATAAGGAACAAGATGTCTGCCGTACAAAAGAAAGAGCCGGCCAGGAAATCAGGTAAAAAAAGTTCCATGATTGGTTTATCTGGGCATAAGACATTAATTTTTGTGACAAATATAAGACTTATAGACCGGTGCTGAAATTTTTTGAATATGATAATAGATCCTATTTATTGTTGTACTTAAACTAAAAGTATAATTATTTCGTCGGGGTATTTCGTTACAATGTGGCATTCTTGTTTGTTAGATTGGTCAGGTTTGATTTATTAACTTTTAACGTCTATTGTTATATTCAGGGTAATTTAAGAATAGTGAAATGTATACAGTTTATTATTATCAACAATTGGATCCAAGTTGTTGAAGATTAAGACCTATCCAAAACTGAACAGATCTGAAGACATGTCCATGGAATTTTGGAAAAACAGGGTCGTTTAACATCGAGAATTGTTTTGGTTTCAGAAACCTTGAGACGAAACTGCAGAAGGTACATAGTTACGGTGACAATGTTGAACAGTTTGAGCAGTCGACATCCAAGGCGTACATGAAACTACAGAAGGTTAAGCAAGAAGTTGAGGAACTGAAGATGCGAAGTAAGGGAAAACACAATGTCGCATTTCTCCTGTTTGTTCAGGTTTAAGTATAAATATTTATCTAAATAAGCATTATATGGCGTTGTGGTAATAATATTTTTTGCATATAGACAACTTTAAAGCAGTTTCAAATTAATTATTCGAATACCACAGTAATAAAACGACGCAATGGATTTACATGTCTGTATATAGCGTCAAGTACGTATAATTATAAACAAAAATGATGCCACAGTCACAGAATATTTTAAATGTGTGTACATATTTAACATCCAATGCCATGCAGAATTAGTCCTGGATAAAGACCCGGGGGAAACCGAAAGATTTGTGTCTGGAGCTATTGAGAAAGAGCTCCAGTCTGAGATTGAAGCCTTGAAAAGCCAGCTTCTACAGGCAGGCAATGAAGCTAAGCTTAACATAGAAAAGGTATTATACATTAATGTATCTATTTGTTGAATTGGTGTTTATAGTCAGGTTATTGTTTTTGTGAAATCAATAGATACAATTGCTTCTGATTTATCTTTTCTCTGAAAGGGGTATAATTTTTCAGCATCAATTTCAAAACTTAGATTTGCATTCATAAATTTTTCGTATAATCTAATAAGCTTAAACTAGTTTCTAATTTACACTTATTAATCTGATTAAGTTTTCTTATGCCCTTGTATCTAATGATTGGAAGACTTCCCTTTTTACTGTTTTGAATTTGTTTCTACATTTCAGCTAACGGAGGAGAGGCAAAAGCAGAAGCAGCTGAACCAGACAACTCAAGTGCTTCATGCAAGTATTTTAGACTGGTTTTTGTTATCAAATTTTAATAGTTATTTATCTGTTCAAAGTGTCCGTAATACACCATATAGTCAAGGAGCATGTTTTAAACGAATGTTTTGATAAGATGTAAGAAATATGTTACATGTCAGCTAGTTCGTCCTTATCCGCAGATAGATGTGAAAATCAAGCGCGGATTATCATTTTGGATCAGGGCTTTCAAAAAAAAGTTCTTTAACTCTATTCAAAAGAAATAGACTCTCCCAAGGGCCATCTTGATTTCTTTTTCTTTGTGGATAAATCCGTGCCAAATATTTTTCTTAAATTTATGATGGTCGCTTTGAAGTGTGAAAACTGGCTCAAAGTGTTTTAATGGGAAAATATTCTTATAATTTAATAAGACTAGATTTGCTCAAACCGATCTTTTTCATGATAAAGGATATGCGTAAATTGAATATTTTCTTTTATTTTAGAAACGCAACACAGCACAGTTAACTCGCTTGAAGCGTCAAGTAAAAGAGTTACAGACAAGAAACCGCCAAAAGCAAGCGCAGCTCACACAGCTGCACGCCAACATGGCACAAGCGGAGAAACAATCGGGACAATAGAAACAGGAAGGAGTGAATACGGAATTATATACCTTTCATTATATACCTTTCATTATTTTCAAAGCACTTTGAAAAACTCCCTCTTGGCAGCAATTTCTTGAGTATGAATATATTGTTCCCAAATAGTGCCTTGTCTTTTTTCTGTAAATGTGTAGAGTAAAATGAAAGACAGACGCGTATCAGTATTATATGTAGTTAGATAAAATAAAGAATAGAAACCCATAAGCCGGTATATATCAGAATGCAGGCGTTATTTTGTGATTAATTCCTTTGAACAAAATGCAAACGGGGATAAAAGATTATCTTTGTGATATTGCAAAACTATTGTAACCACATAGAAAAGGACAAGGATATCCAACATTTTTGTTTTAGAACGTTATAGTTCTGCTGTTGGTAGCCTCAAACAAGAATGTAAAATGACAATAATTAGAACACGGAGCTACGTTATGAAAACTTTAATCAGTAAAATAAGTAACTACATGTACCATAAACTAGATCTATGTCAGCACTTAACGTAATGACCAAAGACAGGCATTGCAATACAGAATGGAATGTAGATGAGGATGAATATGTTGAGTAACTTTCAGATACTATAATGCATGAAAAATGAGAATGGACTTAGTAAAACAACTATATTTCACTCCGCCCATTCCTGAGTTCCTCACCAACCCTACAGTATTCTAGCTTTACTTGTCTACTAAAGCGTAATCGTCCAACTTCGTTTCATCCATGCAGAGCTGTCATTTCTTTGCATCACTGGGCTAGCCAATGTTTGCTTTGAAAGCAAGAATGGGACGGAATGATCAATATATCGGTTATAGAGTCACAGATATTGAAATAATAAATTTACAGATAAATTTTGCCCTCGATTACCACTCTGCCAGTGCGTTATATGTTCGTTGAAAAAGAAAAGTATAAATTATATTAAAAAAAAATGTTTGTCCTCTCACATTCTTATATATGATTTATAAGCTACCAAGATTATGAAGGAGTAACGATTGATTAAAGCTAATACATTACATATTTCATAAACTATAACAGAAAATGGTGAAATAAAGTGCATGATCATGTAAGCATTTAATAGCATGAATATTGTACATTAATAAATAAATGTCCATGTAGTAACTATTCGTAAAATGCAGTATTATGCACCATAAATTAAACCGTACCATGTGAGATGGGAGTGTACATGTTAACTGGTGATTTTGGATAAGTAATGTTAGATTTAGAAGAAGGACTCTTTGGGTGGGTGAGTGAAGAGTAAATCGTGACGTCATCCGGGGTAACTGTGACGGTATCAGAGTGGTTCGTGAAATCGTCGGTGCACGGGGAGGTGGGGTTGTTCATTGTGTAGTTAAAACCTGAAAATATAAAATAAGACTATTGAAACACAGGTCATATTCACAGGTATTCTAGCTGGCACTACACTGTTATGATTCGAAAACTTCAAAATCAGCTTTAAGTGTCCGAAATGTCATAATGCAAACGTCTGAACTGCTCTCGATTGTGTCCGAAATTTCATCAAAAATAGCTTGAATTTGAATTGTATTTCTAAATTTCAAATGCGATTATCCGAAGTACTCTTGCTAGCATCTATTAAAAATGCATTTAAAGTCGAAATTCGAAATGCCTTGCAAGCGCCCGAATCGCTCACGCTAGCGTCCAAGCGTCAAAAATACTATAAGGATTGTCCTAATTAAGTCGTTCTCGTTTAAAATTCATTTCAAGTATCTAGCATGTTTGCCCAGTGGAAGAAATGCATTGCAATTTTCCAAAATAGATTGGTAAGCATCTAAATACAAGGGTCGAAAATGTACTTGCTTCCATTGGAAAGTCTAAATTTCAGAAAGTGCTCAAAAAGCATTTGCAAATATCCAAAACGATGTACATGTGTCCATGGAAAGTGCTCAATTACATCGAAATTGAAATGCCCGCTAGAAGGCAGTTGATAAATACTCTAAATGCACTTTAAATGTGTCGTAAGTGCTCTAGCTTGAGTCCGAGATACATTCTTAGCGTCCAAAATTGAAATGCTACGTTTACTAGTGTCCGAATGCACTATTAACTTAAATTTATTGCAAGTGCATTAATTGCCAAAACGCTGTGGAATATGCTAGTGATTAGCGTCCGAAATACACAGTGTAGCCATCGAAAAGCATTTCCGGCTTCCGGTAAACTGTGTTTCCGATTCGAGCTGAAATTCAACGCCGAGTTATTTCTATAAAAGAACAGGATTTTCTTTTTAAAAGAGGTCTGTCGGTCTTCAACCTCGCCACGTCGGGTTTTATCCGCTTATGTCCTGTAGATGGTAGTCTGAGTGCGAAACGAAACGAAAGAATGACAAAGTTCGAAAAACTCATACGAAATACGAAATACCCACTGGCTAGTCTGACTGCATTAGGTCTAGTTTTTCAAAGAAATACCAGCTAATTCTGCCACCATGTGTGGTTAACGTATTTATACTTCGAAACGACACGAAATGTAGGCTCGTGTTTTCAAAAGCGAAACAGAATATAAATACTATATATTAAACGAGAACGAGGTGGCAGTTTTGCGACACAAAATCAAGAACTACAGTGTGTAATGCCTATATTCCGCTCACTAAATAAGAAACATATACGTGTAGCTTTAAGATCAGTAAGACCTTTAGTATTCAGGATCCCATGGTGTAAGATAAGAAAAGTAAATGAATCTGAAAATGTGGGTGATATAGAAATTTTGAATATTTAGTCGCTATCATAAAACATATCGCTGGATGCACGAGATTTTGACAATTTCATGCACGGATAATTCCCCCAGTTTTTATACGACTCGAAGTCACCTTCGGCAAACTGTCTTCTGATAATATCACATCTAAGGCAGTCACAGTTATCTCTCCATTTCTTATCCACAGTCTGCTTTCTGCCATGCCTTTGTTGCTTCCTAGATCTATAACTACGTTCAGTCTGCGCACTAAGCGGCGGTAACGGCTCGTGCGCCACTGGCGGAATCTCATTCCTAACACTACTTAAATCAATCTGATATATACCAGACTTTTCTAAAATGAAAAACTCACTTTTCTGTCCCTTTTTATATGCACCTTCTATTGTCTCGTTCTTTGCTAGCAAATTTGGCGACAGTTTCGTGTGATTCCGTACAAACACGAACTCTCTGTCCTTTGCTTTTTGATGTCGATCTTTTTCAGGTTTGTTTTGGGCGTGAGTCCCTTTACTCCGCTTCGTTTTATCATTGGCTTCGGTTCCCTTGTGTCTTTTCAGCAGGTGTTTCTTGTAAGTGATATTCTCGTATCGGTGGCTGTTACTACTTTGGCCGTTTTTGGTCTGTTCTTTTTGTTGACTGTCCTCCTGCGCCAGACTTTGAAGGGACTTTGACAGGGCAGCTGCAAGGCTACTATAATCTCGTGTACTGAGATCTGTGTACGATTCGCTCTTTTGGTCCTAAAGAAGAAATTATGTCAAATCAGTGTAATTCTTTCATTCTAAGCAATTCGATTTATTTATGAAAAATAGAAATGTAGCTGAGCGTGTGTTAGTGGTAACCAGTGTAACAAGATCCCACTTGTCTAATGCAATCACTTTTGCTACATTCTGAAATTACCAGTTTTAAATTAATAACATGAATTAGGCAGCATCGCATAACCTACTTTGCAACTTTCTATTTGTAAAACATGGTCGGCTGCTTAACTTATATAAGGAATCGGTTTTACATTTATCGATCATTTATTATCATAAATGTAGATGTTATTTATATTATTATTATCATTTCATGTATGTATGTTCAAGTTTAGAAAAAATAAAAATGTGTTATTTATTTAACTGCATTTACCGGTATTTTAAATTTCAATTTCCAACTACTACGATGTGTTAATTTTCCTTACATATATTAAACTGAATTGCGTGATTTTTTTTTTTCAAAATAAACATAATGTGTCTGCGAAATTCTGGATGCTTGTGCATATCTAATATCCTTTTTAGGCGATACTGTATCTTAAAACAAGACAAAATTATTTATGCAGACATGAAACTTTCAGAATATTTTCAATCTTATTAAAAATAATTGTAAAAGCATTACTTTAGTCTGGAGACTTAATAATTATGGGAAATAAACACAAGCTGTACATGTAAATATAAGAAACGACGCAGCATCTAAATGTATTGAATTAAAACTACCCCGATAATGTATACTGTGTAAAACTGAATGAAAACGTGACAACTTTTGTAAAATATAAGTTCGTTACAAACCATTTCGCTGTAAATGTAATATCTGTCCACCACATTCGTTTCCTTTTTACCCGCTTTTGAGAACGGAATGCGCGTGGGCATTTTTATATATTTTCATCTATTTTGCACAAAGAAGCAACAAAGTTAGATTTATAATCTAGATTATATCCTTCGGTAATGAAAAAAACTGACGTGCAATACATTTATTGATCTTTAATCAAGTGGATTAGACTTAACATTGACTTCAGCCGATTATTTCATATAGGCTACAAAACAAAGTTAGATAAGTAAAGGTCACTTTGACATAAGGGTTAAAATTAAAATATTGAAAGTTTAACTTCGATTCTATATCTGTTCAGTTAAATGTTAAAAAGTACCTGAAGTAAATGTATATTTAACCTTGAATAAATGAAAGCGTGCACAGAAGAGTTTCTTAAGGTACCGCCTGACTTAAGCTAAACTTTTGTCCTCAAGGATGGGCATCCTTTTCAATCTTTACATATACACACGAAACAGTTGACTTGGAAAAGCAAAATGGTCCAAAAATGGAGCAACATTTCTAAAATGTCTTCTATTTTAGCAAGGTTTACACTCTATACATAAACATATATTGCTTTACGTACACTGTAACCGGCTTCAGGGAATTATATCACAGATTTTCAAGAACTTTGTTTTCATTATTTGACCTTTTTTGTATGGGTAGGGGTAGGTATATAGCTATCAGAACACATATAAGATCACGAAGTTAACTTGAAGGCGGATATTAAAAAATCTGCAACATAGTTCCGTCAAAGAGACATCAAATAGTGAATGAAATACATTCTAACATGACTCGTTCCGTTTGTCAGTTAAGCTTACAACGACTTACGTCAAATGAATAACTCTTCGATTTTAACTTTGAATGTTGATTAAAAACTGCAGGTGTAACAAATCAAACAATTACAGAAAAGGCGATAATAAATATGGGATAGGACACAAAGTTTGCCTACATATGTAACAGCTGTTTTACTGTCTAGATGCCAAGTCTTTTTTTTATAATTAGAAGATTTAGGTATGGTTTCAATGTAGCTGCAGTAAACAAGTTTTAAGACGATTATAAAATATCGTTCAATCTTTAATTCTTTCTAGTCTTGATTACTGGCCACATTCTTTAAAATGAAATTAAACTGGTGACACGAAAAACAAAGTATGTACATTTTGTAATTTTCCATAACAGACGAGCCGGTTTCGGACTCCGGGCATTTTGGCATTTGACTAGTTCAAGCTATTTCTAAGTTTCAATTGTTTCCACCACCAAGGTGCTCTAGTACGTGCACTAGTGATCAGTTATGCTAATACGTACCATTACCACATGCGTTCCCTGTTCGATAAAATGTATGTTCTGTTCTGTTCTGTTCTATTCCTAATCTATATATCCTGCTAGTTAAGATAGGGCGGCTACGCATGGTGTTAAATGATTTTCTGTTATGAAGTAGTTATAGTGTTTGCTTTACGACTGAGATGATCCAAGTTCTATTCCTGGACAGGCTTTGGTAGGACTCATGTCCAATAAACTGTAAATCGGTTCCAATAATTAAAAAATTGCTGACTCTTTGACAAGGGTTGTGTCTTAAGATATCGGATGACTTGGGTTGCCACCGAACTCAAACAAATTAGTACAACCTATGAACCTAATTTTGATGCAAGCACAAACACGGCATAGCATTACACTAGCTAATACACCCTGTCAGTGGCATTCGAAGAAGCATTAGTATTTGCTACAAAATATTAAATACCCACCGGTGCCATACATAAACACATATAATTGTGTACAGGCACGTTTTAAAACTTGTGTACAAATGAATACTTCCTATTGTTAACAAATGCCCCCGTTTGTCAAAGTACGTTTGAACATCAACAATTTTCATTTATGAAACCGTATCTGACACACGACAGTGAAGGGTATCTAGTCTTGTCGTTGTACCAACTAGCAGTTTGCTATGCAGGCATAAATGTACACAAATTTTGCGACGCACCTGTATGAACTAATGCCAGACACCAGTGTAGAGTTCCCTACCTTTGTTTGCACTGGCTGACTGTACTTCCAACGCTCGAAATGAAGGGAAACCTGTACACAATGTAGTTTTAATTTATCTTTTATTTTGTAATTCACTAAATATCGGCCGTGGACGTAACTACTTTATTAACACCACTATTATACAGATATCTGCATCCCGGAGTTCGGCAGTCTTTGTCAAATTCTGCCACTTATAGGACTTCAACCGTAACCTCTCTAGGTTCCTTTGCTTCTAAGGCCAACACACAACACATACACCTACCTCAGCACTACTGCTTCCACCTTCCGGTTTTAATTCTCTTTCTTTCCGTCGCAAATTGGTTTTTTGTCTTGTTATTGAAAAGTTTATCTACTATTAGTATTCTAAAACTTGTAAATGAGTAAGTGACATTGGTTATTGACAATATGTAAAGAAACGACAATACAACATAATGATATCGTAAAGAAATATCTGTGATACGCATATTCTGAATATGAAAGGCATTCGCTATAATCATTTATAGATTTTTATCTTTTCACATTGTCAATTTGTAATCTTAGATTCTATTCAGGAAAGGCACGTCAAATTGTGCACAAATTATGTTGCACTATGTTCACATTCAATCAAAGTTAAAATAACAAAGAAAATACGGTCTAAGGAGGAAAGTAGTGCCTGTTAACCAGTGAATTTAAGACGGTCTTATTGTGTTATTTTACATTGGGAGGAGTGAAAGAAGTTCGTCCACTTTTTACAAATATATGCACGCCATTGCATTTACAGACGTGGTATTCGTTTATATTACCTGCAAATTTCTCTTCTCCATCGAGTCTTTCTGCCGATATCCGTCAGAGTGAGCTGTTTTCCCTGAGACCCCCGTGATAACGCTGCACGTGGAAATAGAAGGCAGCTTCATAGAGTCATACGTGTAAGATCGACTGAATGAACCGGGTCCTTGAAATTTCTGATAAGAAAAAGAAACAGCTAGTCTAAAATAAATTCAACATTCACAATTTGTTGGGAAAGAACCGTGTTCAATAAATCGTCCATTAATACAGGTCGCTCCATCAGACAGTTGTAACCTGTCTCGCATCGGAAGCGTGCGTCTGATTTCATGGCGCATCAAATGGAACAAAACTACAAACCTTTAACTACGATTTCAAAGTGGTGACACTATCTAAAACAAGAGATGATTATTAAACATGTATACTTGCCTGACGGATCCCAATTAGTTGTTTTGCAATAAAATGCACCATGCCATTGGCATGTTGACCCCAAAAGCAATAGGGTTCATCTATTTATCATGACCACCTTATCTACCAAGTTTGATAACACTATGCCAAAGTGTTATCTAGTTTTTATTGATCGGAAAAGTATGTGCATCTCCGTCATCTTGACCTTTGACCTGTTGACTTAAAAATCAGTATAGGTCATTCACTTGACCTTTGACCTCAATATCAATATGGGTTATCTACTTGCCATGACCAACCAACCTACCAAGGTTGAAGAGCCTATGACAAATCATTATCTAGTTATACCCCCACAAAACGAAGTGGGGGGGGGGGGGTATATAGGAGTGAGCTTGTCGGTCGGTCGGTCGGTCGGTCTGTTGGTTTTATGGTTTCCGGATGATAACTCATGAACGGCTTGACCGATTTAAATAATATTTGGTATACAGGTGCAACATAAAAAAGTTCAGGTCAAGTTCGACTTTGGGGTCAGTAGGTCAAAGGTCAAGGTCACAGTGACCATGAACAGTAAAACAGTTTCCGGATAACTCATGAACGACTGGACCAATTTAAATAATTTTAGGTACACAGCTGTAACATCATGAAATACAGGTCAAGTTTGACTTTTGGGTCAGTAGGCCAAAGGTCAAGGTCACAGTGACCTTGAACAGTAAAATGGTTTCCGGATGGTAACTCATGAACGACTTGACCGATTTAAATAATTTTTGGTACACAGGTGCATCATCAGAAAATACAGGTCAAGTTCGACTTTGGGGTCAGTAGGTCAAAGGTCAAGGTCACAGTGACCCTGAACAGTAAAACGGTTTCCGGATGATAACTCATGAAAGACTTGACCGATTTAAATAATTTTTGGTACACAGGTGTTACATCATGAAATACAGGTCAAGTTTGACTTTGAGGTCTGTAGGTCAAGGTCACAGTGACTCGGAATAGTAAAACGGTTTCGGATGATAACTCATGAACGACTTGACCGATTTATATTATTTTTGGTACACAGCTGTAACATCATAAAATACAGTTCAATTTCGACTTTGGGGTCAGTAGGCCAAAGGTCAAGGTCACAGTGATCCTGAACAGTAAAGCGGTTTCTGGATGATAACTCATGAAAGGCTTGACCTATTGAAATAATTTTTGGTACACAGGTGTAACATCATGAAATACAGGTCAGGTTTGACTTTGAGGTCTGTAGGTCAAGGTCACATGACTCGGAACAGTTAAACGGTTTCCGGATGATAACTTAAGAACGCTTGGGGCTAGGATCATGAAATTTGATAGGGAGGTTAGTGATATTAACATGTTTGAAATAAACCTATTAAATTTAATAATAATCCATACTTTCCAACCTTACATATTTTGTGTGCTATTAAAACAATACATTTACACAACTTACTGTATAATAACAGAAATGTATGTCTTTGTGGCCATTCCTTTGCTATGGTTGCCATACTTCTGTGACAAAGCTGTATTGTGGGGGTATAATTCGTCACTCTTGTGACAGTTCTAGTTATTAACCGGACAAGGTTTGGTCTACCGACATACCTATGTGCTAATCGAGATACCGCTCCATCTTCGATAGGTGACATAATGACAGAAAAGTAAGTAGTTACTGACATTACACATCGAAATGTCCTTAACATAGTCGCAGCTTTTATCATAAATGTGTGTATTAAATACCTTTGGTATCCCAGAAGCTTTCGCGTTGAAGTCGAGCTTCGGTAGACTTTTGTTTCTGTCTCGTAAAACTTTCCATCTCTGCACGTAAGTTGATTTGTTATGATGCCGGGTTTGGTTAAAGGCATGGGAACTTGCGTAACTGCTGGCCCCGGGGGAAGAGCCATATGGCGATGTCATGTCACGGACCCCATTTTCTCCCTTTCCAGCTTGTTCCGAGAATGCTTTTCTATAAGCCTAAAATGTAAACAAATTACTTGCATGGAGTTTTCAGAGTGGTGAAACTGAACCGCCAAGACTTCGGATACATTTAGTGATCTCTGCTGGCTATACAAGACAAACAAATTATAACATACTGTCAGGCTGAGCGCATATCATAAGCAATATCTTATTTAACATTGTTATATCGACATTTGGTAGTGGATTTTTCGTTTTTCGAACAAAATACGCTAATCCCCTTGTCATATCACATTGGCATAGTTATCCAATGGCCCGAAAGGATAACCAGCGTTACTAAAGACCGATATATCCAGTGTATTTATGAGTGTTAATGAACTTTGTGACCGACAAGAGCTTTTGACAAATTTCAATAGTTGGCGATTGTCATTATGCACTTCTTCAATAAGTCTTAAAATATTGTTTCTGTGTAAGATAAACTGCAATTAGCAGACGTGATATTTTTTTGTACTTGAATGTAGTTTTTTCCATGTGACGCCGACTTTAGTTGTTGTTACTTGCGGAAGACCAGGACTCGCCAAAAAGTCCAGACCGGATCACCTTGGGGATTATCATCGGAAATCAGTGTCCATCCAAAATTTGTAGGACAAACAAAATACTCGTACCAGTACACATTTTCATTTAAAGTCGGTACTATTGACCGACATTATCTGTAAGTTGATACAATTTTATGAATGGACCGCTGTTTACACGTTAAGTCCAAACTAATGAACAAATAATAATAATAAAAAATTATACTATACCTTAAGGAGGGCCGAAAATTGCTCATTTGAAAGTTTGCCTTTATACGGCCTTAAATGCTCGGGGGTCGCAATGGTCGTAATGGTGCCGGTTGTAGTGAACCCCGTCTTGTATGAAAGTTGTTTCGGGGTTTACCAAAGGTAAAGCCCCTCTCTGAATAACCTAAAAATTCAGTTTTCTAACACAGCCTGTGAACTAACAGCCTCTTAACTACTTAGTATACCATGGAAACGAATTCCGCCTATCAAATGCCGGTCAGTCACTCGGTCCTATTCTGCGTATATGGTGGTAATTAACACAAAAAAGACCCGTTTTATGTCTTTTTTCACATAACTATCAGCATACCACTGTATGTCCCGTTTTCTCCTTCTCAGTATTTGCACTTTACGCACTAAAAACCACCGAAAATCCGTTCTTAACAATATTTCCTTTAAAATTTGTTAAATTCCAGCTAAGTATGTCGGTACGATCAAAGATTAAGTAAGAAACTGAAATCCTGAACAGATACTTGTCGTTTTAAAAAGACAAGATTATTCTGCCTTAATTACAAATAGCAATATGTAAACAAAGTATTAGTTTTCATGTCACCTGGATGTTAATCGCTTTGGCACATAGGCACAGAAAATAGAACCCGATCCTCTTACACCATAAGACTAATGCTATTATATACAAAATACCAATCAATATAGCTCTGCTAAGTACAAAATTAGTAAATGAACGGGAGAAAAAAGAAACCCTTAAAGAAATTGTGAAATCGATACTCGGTGAAACGGATAAGCCTTTGTAAATAATTTTTAAAAAAGATCTTGAAATGTTTGACCCGGTCTTGCGGCCTTGTCATATGTCATCGCTCGTGTTACAAACGGGGAGCAGTTTTGATTCATAACTTTAGTTATAATTCCATTAATTAATTTAAAGAATGTAACGGAACACGTATCCCAAATTGCGTTTTCGTTCTTTTTAATATTGGTTTTACGGCTTGTCCCTGTTCCGCCGGCCGGCACTCACACATGAAGAACTAATATAGGCGTTCTCACAAGGCCCTTTCATTGAGCAAAATGGTATAGAAACTTTGCCCCACTACATCTCTGTAACCACCTCTGTTGCACATAGTAAATAAATATTTAGTATACACACGACCAAAGCCTTGGAGACTGAAATATTACCGACTTGTGAACATATGAATGTTACCGTGGCTAGCTTAGAAAACATGGTTAACCGTTTGGATGTCACAAGTTAAAATACTATGAAAACCGGGAGACGTGTCTGCAGGCTTATCTTTAATTGAATACACAGAAGATGCCGAGGAGAACGAATAAGTCCTCGTAATTAAGTATGGTTGAATTGGCCACATGGATGTGCTCTCGTGTCCCTGTGTTTTATCGTTGAATAAAATAGGAGTTCGGATGCGTAGTAATAAAATTGAGTGTGTAGACACGAGTGATTTGATTATCCGCATCTGATCTCCCGACTATATTTTATTCAACGATGAAATACTGAAAGGCATTTATTATTTCGATTCTAACACGATTTTATAAAAAGTATCCCGAACTAAATACTAGTATATATACATGTTTTTCATATAAGAAAAGTTGCAGATCGTGTTACAATAAAGGTTCTGTGACATACAAATTGTATTAATGTATATACCGAAAATCTTAAACCGTCTAACATCATCCTAATCGAACGTAAGTTTTGGGGCAGGGCTATATGTTGACATCAACGTTCCCGACTCAGTATGTATACATTATGTATCAAATGAAATTTTAATGTTAACTTCCTTTCCAAAATTATTCAGATTTATTGCGAATAAATTCAATTCGAGATACATGTATGTTATCAAAGTTAACATCATTTGTTTCATGAAAACATACCTATATCCCATAGTTTCAGCACTGACTAAACTTCTTGTTCACGTGCGTATCTAGTTACGGGGGACACAACACTCGTGTCATGTTTCACCTTTTTGTCACCGTCATTGTTTTAACCAAATACCTAACTGACAGTTTGACGCCTTGTCTGTTAACTAATTGCTCTTTCACTTTCAGAGTTAATTAACTGTAAAATATTTAAATTTATGTTTTGCTTAATGCATGTAAGCACTTACATTTACTGTTTCAGTGTAATTGTTTAAAGTCTCATTTTCAATTCTGCAATGAAAGAATTTTAATTGATATTGGTTGCAAAACATAAGTCGGAAGTCTTTTTTCACATAAACAGCCACAAGAAATAATGCCAAGTTTGTTTACCGTTTGGGGGACTGAAGTTTAAACTAGTCAGATGTGACCCTACATTAACAACAAACCATGTATTAATGACATCGGTCTACATACACCGCATAAAAAAGTCCATAAACGACAAAACAGCATTTTATCACATAAAATGACTTTATTTTCAATAAATATATTTCAAAGATAAAATTTTATGAAGCATCATGTGTTCATTTCATTCTTCATATTCCACACTAACTACTTTCAATACAAATTCACTTGCCCAGTATTTGTAAGTGTAGTCACACTTAAAATAGTTACTTAACAGTACATAAATGCATACATGTATATAAAATGTATCAACAAAAATTTGGCATAAAATTTAGCATTCTTCTTCCTAGAAAATGAATACTTTTACTAGTCAGTCCCTTGTAACCAGTTTATCCATTTTGTACCTCAATAACATACGAAATCAGAACCAAGGCAACACTTGCATGCTACCATGCCATAGTGAACTTACTAAAATTATTTTATGGAAGGCGACTGGTCCAAGGCTTGAAGTCTGCTATAATAAAGACTGTAATTTAAAAAAAAATTTTTTATAAAGTCAGACTATTTTTTGGTAATAGCTCTTTTTTTCATAAGCTGTATTTTGCATGTTGGATGTCCACATTCAGTGATGGTATTCTTCACAATCCATAGGGTAAGTGACAAAGGAATGTGGTAGCAGGTCCAACAAGATGTTGTATATTTATTTCCCTATGGTGTTTTTGGGTACCTACAAGTCTGGACATTCTCCATAGTTTACACTTGCAGAAAATGTTGAGCATAAAACATTGATATTGTAAATATAAAAATAAGCACATGTGTCTGTTAATACATTATTGCAGGCTTATTTTTGATATATATGAACACGTATTACACATCTGGTAAATTTTGTGCTTATATTTACCATAATTTGTAATCCAATAAAATAGCATGAATAACAGTTTATCATATAATATGTACTAAATGTATTACAACAACAATCATTATCACCAATACTGAAGTGTCCTGATACAATGTACTACATAGTACTATGTAATTCTGAAACTTAAAGTGACATTATGCGCATATTACTGCACAAAGTGTATTTTGGTGACAGTTTTATAAAAGCAATTTTTGGTTGCTGTGCATTTAAATGTGTTAAATTAATGATTATGCCGCATTAGTATTTGAAGTTGGTGCTTTAGATATAAAAAATCGGACTATAAAATATAGATGATAAATTTTAGTTGGTCCAACCAATGTGGAGGCCTTGACTCAATACATGCAGTTGTTCTTTTCTTGAATTGAGGTCTCCCAGTCAAATAAGAAAATCTGAATATTGTGATGTATTGGACAGTTAGAAGTTATTATTACATCCTCTAGAATTTTGCATGCCCATCAGTTGATCTGCTATTTTCTTGAAAAAAAATGCTGCATAATGACACTTTAAAGTGTTTTTATACTTCATAAGTTTTTGCATTTAATCAATTTTGTGTGTGACCTTGTAGCTAAGCATATTTGGATGACTTGTAATTTCATGCTCCTTAACCATGATACAAAATCAAAACAGCTCATAAGGGGTAAAATTGTTGTTCCTTCAAAATTACTTTAGCCTAAAATAAAACCAGCACCATAAGAAAATAAGATGGCAAAGCTAGGAACACACTGTAAATATGGATACATTAACTTGGGAGCCTGGTGAAATTTTATCTTAACTGTTTACCATAAACATGTTTGAACAATAGCTATTAAATCTACAATCGATCCCATGTACCTGTACTGATTGTCAAGACAAGTTTAACAGTTGACACTAGGTTCACTCTAAAAATCGGTACAACTAAGGTGATAAATAGTCCAACCAAATGGGCCTTGACTAAATAACAATAATGTCTTTTAGTGCAGGAGGTTACATGATTTATGAAATCCCGAGCACTGCCAGGTATACCACAGTGAGACACTAAATAGTACATTTAGTATTTTAGCATGTCCATGAGTAGATACTACATTGTTTGAAAGCAATGCAGCAACTATACTGTAATCTCATGAGGTTTAACCCAGATGGTGACCTTGAGTCAAGTTTTGACCTTGCTCCAGACAGACCCTATTTGGAGGACTGGTTTTGCACATCACCATGATGGTAATCGAGATGAACAGATTGTTTAAGGGGTTAAGGAGATAAAGTTTCATGACCTATGAGCCCAATGTACAACCATAAAATGGGAGTTAATAGATTTTGCCAAAGTTTCAACAAAATCCTTCAAGTTTTGTGTGAGATAAAATCTTAAGCATGTGATCCACAATGACTTCAAAGCTGTTTTGAAAGCACACTTGAAACACAAGTTCTGCACATTGTCAAGACAAGATGAACAGTTGATCACTTGTTTCAAGACAATCTTTCAAGGGGTTTAGAAGTTCAACTTTAAATGGGACTATAAAAACAATCGTCCGAGTAGTGTGACAACTTGGAGCTAGAGCTCAGGGTCACCCCATAATGCAAATCATGCCTTCCTCGACATGTTAGCAAGCCAGGGGCCATATATTGCTAATAGCTGCTTACAATCTACCTACATTAAGTTGTAAGGATGTATTAAGTGTCAAGTACATGTATGTGTACCGCAACCTGCATGGTGACTATCCAAGTTAGACACAATGGGAAAAATTGATCATTGTACCTTGCTCCAAGTTGCAGAACCGCTGTTGTGGCAGGAATAAACTGAGATACAAATGTAACAAATAAATCACAAAGAACTAGTTTCTTAGCAAGGAAGAAGCCTTTGTAACCCATTACGCCTATAAGGCAACCATAAGGAATGTAGGTTAAAAGACTTTGATTAATTCAACAAAATTATTCATACTATTTCTTTAGGTAATGGAAGCCTTAGCATGTGATTCCCTAGGCTTGAAACCTGTTTTCAAGAGCCTGGCTAGTTAATATTAAAACAGATTTAGTTTCATCCTTTTAGGTAAATAATCAGCCTCAAGCCCTCAATCAAGATGCTTTCACACGCCAGAGAAAGCTAGCCAGTTTTTCATTGATGCTACCCATTTACAGTGTAGAAAAGCTTAAGAGAGAGAGTGAGAGGTTATTTGCATTCAGCAAAATGTCTTAAATACAGAGACAAAACCAGCAGATAAATCCTAATTTTTATAAAATTTAATTGTCTGGCATAAAAATATATAGTCACATGGAAACCGATTTCTATAATTTGTTAGATACACCTTCAAACAATGGCAAATGTCATTTTCTCAGTACTCAACTGTTGGAAGTCGTCAAATTTGCAGATATTTAAAATTGGTACACTTGTAGGATGCTTAAGTTGCAGAAGTGCAGTGGCAGCAATAGTTCGACTTAGGACGTATAGGCTAAGAGTTTGATTTAGCAGAGATAGCTAGTTTTCACTTAGGCAAGATGCTTAAATGGTTAGGATTACCTGCCTCATTTCAAGGCTGATTCCATCAGGAGTGAGTTTCAAGACTGATTAATTTAAACTGAAATTTCTTTCATACTAAAGACTTACTAGATAAGCACAGACAAAATTACACAAGCCTATCAGCTCACAAGAGTGACTCAAACACTAACATGCCTCACTGCATCCGGACTAGAGTTAAACAGAGCGTTCTTTGAACATTCTGGTTTACACTAGTATGTTCCATTAAAAAAACTTCAAATTTAATGTGATTGAATCAACATTTCTTTTGGTTGTGCACTTATAAAAGATCAAGAATGACCTTCATAAATTTTGTAGTTTAGTTTCAGCATCAATTGTAGACATAAAATATAGTAACTTACATCAACTATTCTTCATGACTGCTTCTTGGCGTCATAATCTCATGTCAAAGGCATTGTGGAGGAACTGGACTAATTCTAAGGGATTTGAACCTGTAAGGTCTGGGTTAGGAGTCTGACTCTACTGTGCACTAAGGTTATTCACAAATCCCTAAAACAGTGACCTTGGTCCTGATATCTGAAGTACCGCTGTATTTGTCAAAAACATGCTGTTTTGAGACTTAAATAGACTAAAATGTCAAACTTTTAATGGCACTCAATTTGTTTATCTCAGGTTAGCCTGTAGAACTAGTACACCAAAAATACAAAACCGGTTCACTGAGCTATACAATGTATCTAAGTCAGGACATAACGTACCTGGTACTTATAACGTTTGCCATTTTTTTTCAAATAAATTGTTCAGATCTGTAGTGCTTTGTCCAAACTGACTGGCCTGAAAAGCTCCTGTTTTAAAATAAAATCTCTGTATTCTATCTAGACACTACACAGCTTTGATACTGTTACTTTTATCAAAACTTAATTTATGAAAGTCTGTGAAGTGTGGACCCATGTTGGCTCCAAGGCCGGATAAATGCTGGAAGTACTCGTCTTTCTCCACCTGGACGGTCACTGACTGTAAGCCAGCATCTTTCAATATTGCACTAACCTGAAATATAATTAGTATGAAAATTAATAAGGATGAAGTACAATAAGAATGAGTTATACTAAATAAGTATAAATTATAATAGTATGAATAATAATTGATATAATTACAATAAATTTATTTACTTAACTTCCATCACCGACTTAAATTTGTTTGGCTACAACTTAGGATTATTTACTTATTGTTTTAATTTAAGTCCAGGCTGTCAGTAGGCATCATTTTATTTATATTCTTTTTCATTACTTTTTAAAGCACTAAATTCAGTGCACGTCACCATGATGTGCATTTACAGTACTCTTCCTTCATTTTGAATAATTATTTTTCATACTAATTCTCAAGTAATTAAGGCACATGACAAGCTAAATTTGATTAAAAAAACAAGAGGCCCAAAAGGGCCATTATCACTCTCCTGGTCTGACTGGACTGTTCTAAGTTTTGTGAAAATCTTTTGCAATGTTATCAAGGAAAAGCTAACAGATGTTAGTGACCTTGACCCTAAAAACTGTAGGGATAATCTCCTCAGTAAGACCAACCATCCTATGAAGTTTAAAGATTGTAGGTGATGTAGATTTCAAGATATTGAGTGGAAAAGATTTTCAAAGTTTGGATCACTGTGACCTTGACCTTTGACCCACTGACCCCAAAAACAAAAGGAACCTTCTGAGCAAGTTTGATGAAAGTTGAATGAAAACTGACCTGTAGAGCTTTTTCAAGGAAAATCTAATGGTCACTGTGACCTTGACCTTTGACCCACTGACCCCCAAAACAAAAGGGATCTTCTACATGTTGTAGTAAGCCTTCTGATTAAGTCTGACGAAAGTTGAAAAGGAAAATTGTGACCTGTAGAGTATTATCAAGGAAATGCTATTGGAGGTCACTGTGACCTTGACCTTTGACCCACTGACCTCAAAAAACAATAGGAATCATCTACAGTTGCAGGGATCATTATCTGCAAGTTTCATGAAAGTCAAATAAAAATTGTGACCTGTAACCATTATCAAGGAAAAGTTTAAGAACAGATGGGCGAAGGACAAACCACCATGGCATAAGCTCTGATGTACTTTGTCCAGTAGAGCTAAAAATCACATTTTTATCCCAAAATCACTTTTTTTTCTTGTTAAACACAGTATCATAAGGTTAAATATATTCGTCAAGGGAGAAGTTTTCAGGCAAGTGAATTACATAACCATTAGGTTAAAATTCAAGCAAGACATGCAATACTCTGACTTCTAACCTCTGAACTTAAAACATCATTACATGTATAGCAGGGACTTTCTAAACAGAACAGCAGAGCTTGGCAAGTTTCTATTAACCTTATGGTAAATATTGCATTACAGTCATCAAGTTTCTATGCAGGTGTAAAGAAAATAAAATCAAACACAGGCTAAAGAGGACTAAATTCTTCTTCTATCAGACCTTTTTCTACCGGTCAAGTATTAGCTCATGGGAGAAGGCCATGCTTTGTGTAGCAGGTAACAACTGCAAATAATGACCAAAAATACTTAACATTCCAGAGCATCTAAAACATAATTTTTTTTCCTTTTCAATTAACTTTCAAACAATTAGTTGGTAAGCTAGAAAAAATGTTTTTCTCCCCAATGTTTAAGCAAAATGCACTCCGTTTTCCTGCATTTTGGCAAATACTGCCCTACGATTTCCATACATTTTTTGTCCTATGTAATTTTCCCTTCAATTCAACAAAATTCCCTCCTTATGCCCTACATTAAGGCAAACACTTACCTACACCATACATTTCTGGCAACAAAAAACCCCTAAACATTACTTTACATTTTGGACACATGCTCTCCTTTTCCCCCTACCTTTGGCAAAAAAATCCCTACTTTTTCCTTTCTTTTTCATTAACACTTAGCTATGAGTTGAATGTTATTACCTGTGAGATAAGTTTTTGTTCAATACCATCTGGTGATATATGTATATGCAAGGTCCCAAACACCTTACTAGAGGTATGAAACCAGAAGTGGGGATCCCTGTATGACACAATCCCTTCGAGATTCAACACCTGAAAACAGCACAATCAACTTGGTAACAAAACAAAACCCTTATGAAAATGGTTCATAGAACTCATTCAAAGTAATAAGCTTGCCGAAAATTCTATATCCAAGTTTCTTGTAACAAATATACCAACCAACTTCTCTAAAACAAACAATATTTGGAAGACATAGTTGCATTCATTGTTGTTCTAGAGAAACCAAATTAACAAATTACAGTAAACTCCTTATATATAACAAACCGCTTGGGACCTTTTAAGTGTGTTCTTTATAGACAGAGTATGTTATATCCATATAGCATTTTCATATTATATAACGAAAGGGAAAAAACTGGGCCAAGAAAATGTGTTCGTTATATCCAGAATTTCGCCATATCCGGAGTCATTATATTATAGGAATAACTGTTTTGTAATTTTGATATTTGTGACTGTATATACGGTTTTTAATGGTCGCAAATATTTTTAACAGCTCCGGCTCTTAAAAATATTTGCGACCATTAAAACCGTATACGGTCGTAAATATCAAAATCACTAAATAGTTATCCCTTTTCTAACGCACAATGTGTCTAAATGCGATAATTAAAACGCCGTTTGAATTTTGCGACTATATATACAGTATTTAATAGTTGCAAATTTAAACAACGTCACCAATCAGAAACAACGTTACATCGGTACTGCATTAGAAACAGAGTTTACTGTACTGTTTTGGGAAAGGAAGTCTGTCTTTGTCAAGCGGAATTTGATATTTTATAGGTGATGCTGAGGTAGATTATACTGTACTTCACATTTCTAAACATTACTTTTTAACCACACATGACCACTATCATAGGTCAAAACATTTGCAAAGTTTCATGTATATAAAGCAAAATGACAGAATATGAAATGCTTTTTTAGCACCAAAGCCTTACCTTACTTAAAGCATCTGATATGTCTCTCTCCATGTCGCCCGGACATCGTAGCAACAATATACATGAAGTCTCTTTTAATAACGGAAAGACACTGAGTAATATCATTGTAGCTATGAACAATGAACAGATAGGGTCGGCAATGTTCCAGCCAAAGTTCTCAATTAGTAATGAAGATATTATAACACCAACACTGCCAAGGGTATCTGCTAAAACATGCAGAAATACTCCTGAAATGATAATGTAAGAAACTTCATGTACCCATTCCCAACCAAAAAAAAACTCCATGTTAATGATAGAGCTGGAGCAATATCCAAATACTCCAGGAAGAAAAATGTGCATGAATATTGATAATGCAGAAATTACTGAATAGTAAACTTAGTACAAACTGCTTACCTGCCGTGGATTGAAACTGACAAAACTGAAATACACTTAACAGGTTTAGAAACGCAAAGATTTTCCCTGTTGAACATTTTTATTTGAATGACGCTATTGTTTTTATTTCTATTTAAGTCATTTTTTGCGATGAGTTATTGAAACTTTTACAAGAATTCAACTTTATATTGTTTTTGCTGTGTATGAAATTTGAATAAATTTGAAACACAATAACATTGTTAAAATAAATATTTTGCCACTTCTGCGTTTCTAAACCTGTTGAGTGTAAACCTTACAAGAAATGCATGTTATTGTATTAATTATTTCTTATTAATAAATGAAATACCAACCTTCCATATTTGTATTGTGTGACTGATGATGAGAATTAGAGTGACCATGACCCCCATGTGAATGACCGTGACCTCCGTGGGCATGACCTTGACCTCCATGGCTGTGTCCATGACTACCACTGAAGGCAAATATACCTATCATATTTACAAGTAGTCCAATCACAGATACAGCCTGAAACCAAACAATAAAACTCTGCTATACAGTACATACATGACATCTAGGAACCAGTAACATTATCATGCATTTCCTTGAAATACTGCTTGCTAAAATGCTACTAAAACATAAAAATCTCCATTTTTTTTCAAAATATTTGAAAGAAATTTTAAGATTGTGCCTCTTGAAATATGTTGGCCAAATTTTGCACATAGAGCTCTCTTGTTTGCTTTATGATGCACAAGTATGTGGAGTGTTATATGTGTGCAATTCTATGCCCCATGCAGTTTTACATCTCTGAATCTTGATATATGATCTAACAGCCAATTTTTAGTGAGCACAGGCCTGCTATTGGCCAAGCACTTTCAGGCTTGAAGTTCCCAATTTCAAAACCGGGAACTGGCTTCTTCAATACAAACATGCATTTAAGATCTCAAAGCTACAAATCAAGTGTAGGCTTGAAAATTAGCTATAGCAGACATGATAATACACATGTACTATTGCAACAAACTTAAAACTGATTTTTAAGTAATTTAGCAGAAACCAGAATAAGGTTTGTCAAAAGACTTAATTTAAGACTTTTTTGAATTCACTATTACAAAAGGTCTTTTACCAGTAGTCTATCGGTGTTTATTTCTGGCGGCTCGGAAAGTCTATGGAGGGATTCGGAGAACACAAATATTGCTATCACAACCAGGAACAGACCATTTACAAATCCTGACAACACCTCTACACGGTCAAATCTGGAAAGGATCAATAAAAGTTGAAATTCAACACACAGTGACTCAATTAAAACACATGTAATTTGTTTTTTTTTCGGTGACTGTTGCATACAATATTTAAGTCCAAGGATCACTTTTACAAGTAGGTCTCATTTTATCAAGAAATGTGTCTTACTTACAGAAATGACCTTTATTTGTACCAAAAACATTCTAAACTTTGTTTTTGAAATCGGTAAGTACATATTAGAAACATAGCGCAGTATTTTTTTCAATGATATTGCAAAAATATAAGAAAGAAAGAACTTGAATGCGAAAGAAAGGCATATGTCAACATTGTTTTAGAGTGAATAGAACATGGTTCTATCATTATCCCATCAATAGATGTATGGTACTATATCATTAATATCAAAGTGGTCCTGGAACTTTTAAATCAAACCTGTGTAAAGCAACCAGTCAATAAATACATTTGTACCTCCACAGAGGCCACTTCAAACACGCTTTTATTTAAATACGACAAATATTATAGTATAACTGACTCTTCAGGATTTAATATTGGCTATGAGACTATCTTATTAACAGTTAACTCAAACACAAAGACATTTGAACTAGCAGAAATTTGCAATCAACAGAAAAATTGTTGTACCCATATGAAAATATTCTTGTCGCCTTCCATCGTGTCATGACAGCAGCGTACAGGCCCATGACTAGAGCTGAACAATCGAACAACATGTGAAACCCGTCTGAAATCAGGCCTAAACTGTTGGTCCATACACCATATATCATCTCCACAAATGTGAATGTCTGAAATAGGGAATAACCCATCCTTTTGCTTCATCATTTGTAAAAAGCGCAAATTCATAACTGTTTTTCTGTACATAATCTTGCAAGCCTTTTTCTGTGCTGCGTAAGAAAGTAAACAAGAAATGTGTCTAAAAATATCACAATTTTATATGCTTTCTACATACGTTTTTTTTTTAAAACAAAGGGCTGTTACTCTGATAAAACATTATGATGGAGACAGAAATTAATACATGCAGCCCCAAAGCAACCCTCTTAAGAGACTGCTATAAAATGTACATGTTTTGCATATATCTCATCATTCAAGCGGACTATTCAAAACTTACCAAATTTATGCATAGAAAGTAGAATATTTTCCTGGAGTCAACGTCTTCAAGGACTTGTTTGAGTGCATGTTTAAAGTGAATGGCGAGGGACTGAGAGGTCTGTTGTAATGCCTCTTTGGTAAAGCTATACACTGGCATACCATCCATGCTGTAACCTACAAAACTCCCCTTGTTACTGCGTACTGGACCCAACAATATCTTTGTGGCTGAAATGCATATTAATTTCATTGTTAGAAAGAGTGTCTGTAAATTTTCACCCGAAGACTTCTCCGAGGGTGAACTTGGCAAGACTCCTGACAGTCACAGTTTGAAGAGAGACGGATACAGATACAAGGGAATCCGGGTACCAGACCCTAGCTCTTTAACGAATAGACCCCTTGGTTCTTTTCTATGTGCCCAGTGTATATCATCGATACACGTGAAACTACCTCTGGGTTTCTAACCAGTTTATCTCTAGATGAGTGGGAAACACTGACAAAAGTTTCTGAAATTTAAAGTGCCCTGGTCGTGATTCGAACCGGGGACCTCCAGATTGGTAGTCAAGCGCGTTAACCACTCAAACACCAAACCACCATGTGAGTTAGTTTTCTTATTGAAATAATTGGCAATGTTCTTTCTTCGAGTAGTATAAATCAGTGATTAAAGTTTCACTTAAAATTATGATGGTCAATTTTATGAGTAATATCACTCCAAGGGCAGTAATGGCTTTTTGGACTGGTAGTCTTCATCAGGAAATATGCAGCCCTACAGTTAGCCCTTGCTTAAAAACTGACTAAAGAATTTAAAAACAAAAACCTTCAACACTGAACCATGATACACACTAGAAGGGAATAAGGAGGGTTTTTGTGAATCAATTTTAATTGTTATGTAATTTAATGG
Source organism: Saxidomus purpurata (assembly GCA_022818135.1). NCBI lineage: Eukaryota > Metazoa > Mollusca > Bivalvia > Venerida > Veneridae > Saxidomus > Saxidomus purpurata. The sequence goes on from JAFMSR010000018.1 coordinate 28,601,492, forward strand.
GGGGTGGGGGGGGGGGGGGGAAAAAAAAAAGGGGCCCCCAAAAAACAACCCCGGGGGGAAAAAAAAAAAATCCCTAAAATTTTTTTTGGGGGAAAAAAAAATTAAACAATGAAGTTTCTTCTTCTTGTTTAAACCAAGTTTCTACAGCCAATTTTTGTTTACACAATTTCTTTTGCTAAAACTCCTGCATTCAAGTGAAAAGAAAATATACCTAATGATAAAATGCACAACACATCTTCTGAGCACACAGTACTGAATATGCTTCCCTACACACTGTTTGGAAGCTGATGCCTTAAAAACGATGTCAGGGTTTCAAAATCCAATCATTTTTCAGTCCTTAGAAATAAAATTAAAATGTGTGACAAAACAATCTAATATATATGATACTAAGCACTTTGATGTTCTGGCTCTATGTTACATGAGAATAAATTATATGTATATTTACCAAGAACAAAAGCTCCAAGACTGAATAAAACACCTGCTGACAACACATGATCTTCTGTAATTATATCCTGTAACTTATTCATACTTGTCATCCTCGCTGTATAGGGATGGTTCCAGGTAAGAGCTAAAAGCAGGGCACCGCCAAACATGGCATATGCTCCGTACTCAGCCGTCTTTGTGGGCTGTATATGATTCACGGCTACTGCCTCGATATAGTAGTCAAAGATGAACACAAACAGTATAATAAGAGTTAGCGGGAAAATGAGGGAAAGCCACGAAACCTGAAATATACATGAATATCAGTGTTTAACTGTCATGTTACTACATTATAAATTGAAAATATGCAACATTAAAGCAATTAGAATCTTATTTTAGTGTTATAAAACATGAAGTAAAGGAGACATTTTGGGGAATAGGTCGCATTATGTGAGCATTTTAAGAAAAAGCCCACTAAAATTTGCATTTGTCTTTTGAATCTTCCAAAAACATGGTGTTTCCTTGAGTATGTGAGGATATATTTGAAAACTGTCTTTCTTGTTCAAATTACCACCAAAAAGAGTTTTCCTTTACTTCAATATATCATTGCATCTGGCAGAGTATACTGATGGATATCATCAATTATCTTATTTGAACTACTGACTTTTAACTTATCGGAGACTGTTGATTCAAATAATGAAGCATCCGCTGAAATACCACCTCCCAGAGAATAATAATATATGATAAACAAGTACTTTTGTAAGATTTTTCTCTCTCACAAATGTAGGAGAAACATGTACCTGTGAATCTGAGGCTGAGGATACAATGTAAGCCCAGGGTCCAAGAATCATTGCCTGAATCATTGAGGAGAGAGTATGGAGTCGCTTAGCCCCACCCACATCCACGGATAACTTCTTTGCAGCACTGTTATATCCAACATGAAGACACAATGTAAGGAACAGCAGAACAACTCCACCCTACAAAACAATATCATTCTCTTCAATGCATATTAATTTTCATCTTCATTTCAAAGATCTGCTACAACTCCATTTTACCCTGAAGACGTGCTGAAAGTGTAACAAATCAAAGAAATCCTTACTGGAAATCGAGTACATGTTGGATGTTAGTTTCTGTAATCGCATGACACGAGTTACTGTGTAAAATTATTCATTTCACTAAAGATAATAAAGAATAGACAGGAGTTCAATCAAACATTTTTACATTTTAACAAACTTGCTTAAACTTTTAAAATGTGCAAATTAACAATTCTTGTATGTTACACAGTACAGTATGAGTACATGCTTACCTTGTGATCTGACCACCCTACAACATTGATGACGTGGTAAAACATGTAAGTCAGTATATTATGATGCCTGTGATCAGCTGAGGTAACTGTTAAGGTACTTAACTAAACAACTTTTGAAACACTGACAATGTCAATTAAATAGTACCCGTCTACCCACAGCACTTACTTCACCTTACAGTGCCATACTATCTTCAGTAGTTATTTTCCTACACTGTAACGAAGTCCTTGTATTGCTCCCATAACAGTTCCAAGCTCCCCTTTCAGTATCATGCTCTCTTCAGAAATTACTGCATGCAGTAGTTACTTCCCCTTACAATAACAAACTGTAGTGGTTACTTCCCCCTTACAGAACCAAACTCTCTTCAATAGTTACTTCCCCTTACAGTATCAAGCTTGTGTTGCTTCCCATACAGTATCAAATTAATTCCCTGCAGTCATGGTTACAAAAGATGGCAGAGACTTGAATCACTATGAAGATCATATGGAAGTACCCTCGTGTGAGTCTTATTTCCAATGTTTCAGTCTGGCAGGTACATGATTATGTATACTGTCATGTGAAAAGTGATAACGACAGCTTTAAAGTGAAATTTGTTTAAAACATAAAGCCAAATTCAGCTTGTTCAAAGATTCACATCCTCTTAATTGCAGAAAACTAGTTACTTTGTAAAAGGATACAATCAGGGTCTGATAGGTGATCTAATTTTTCATCATGGTCAAATAGAAGCAATGTTACCACGGCAATCAAGAAGCATACAGCCCCACGCATCTGAAATAGCACAAAACTTCCATAATTAAAACCAAGTATATTACAGTTGCAATGTTAAAGCTCTATCTGCTAAATACAGACATTTTTACACTACTGTAACAGGGCTATACAATTATGGACTTGTTGGGCATTGGATATGATGTGGTATTCACCATACGTGATATTGTCCAAGGACGAAATTTTGACTTTAAACAACAACGTGATTTCTAAAGACATTTTTTTATTTCATTCAAGAGTCTTAAATAGACATTTGAGTAGAATAATTTTGCAAGCCATCACTAAATTTCAACAGGAAAAGAGTTTCTATTAATAAAATGCAGGTATAATGAAAGTATGGCTATAACATTACAGTCACATTCTAAATAGCTGCTGCATTTCCTGAAAGTAAAAGCTTATGATATCTATACAGTATTTACTGCAATTTTAGTTAAACGAACTTCCTAATGACTGAACAACAAAATAAAGCAGACAAAATATAACTTACTTTTGCTGGACTAGCTCCAGAGTTTGTGAACAGTGTACTTCCCCATGCTATGACAAGCACGTCGCTGTGTTCGAAAAGTAACACTGTGCGAAGTGGTCCGCATAGCGACAACCCGAACATCCATAGCACTCCCAGTATACATCCAACAAATGCATGCCGGGTGATACGAAACCACTGCAAAATTCACAAAAACACATTATAGTGAGATTATAAAAACGATTGCAATATTTTTTAATACACTTTATACAAAGATTTGCTTCCAGTCTAAATGTATGCATTTCATGTATAAAGCCTCCTGCAATATCTCAGCTGTTGGCAGTGCATTGCAAGTAATTGCTGTAACACATGTGAAAAAAGCTATTGTGATCAAGTTTAATATCATAATAGCATTGATAACATCAATAAAGTACATTTCCCAAACACAGATATGGATATTTTAAAAAGAATTGTTATGCTCAAACTATATGTCAATAATTGTTAAATTCCTCAAAAACGAAACTACCTGAACTGATATTCTATGGTAGGTATGATGTACATTTGTACTTACAATAAGTCATTAAAACAGTTTTAAAAGTTCTTAGCAAAACAACACATTCAAATTTCCCGCAATTTGTTTTATTTACCTGATTTTTTGTAATATGCTTTCCTGAAGAGAACGGTTTCTGTAGTAGAACAAGGGGAACAGTGGCTCTGAAATATTTTGTCAAATTAAAATCAATTTATACATGTATGTATGTGTCTTTCCATTGTGCATGTACATGATGATAACAGTGTTCCAGCTAGGATCTGAAAAGGGCAGGGTGCTGGTGAAAAAAGGGCATTTCGAGCCGCAAAGCGGTGGGGGGGGGGGGGGGGTCATCCCCTCTTAAAAGGGGGGTCCCCTTAAGATTTTTTTTTTATCAATTAACATATTAAAGAAGACATCTGATGTGTTTTATTGACTGGAAATATAAGACTTCTTTATTTTAACTTAACCTGATTTCTGATTTTGTTAGATTTTCTCAATCAACTAAGCATGTATTACGTTTATTAATTCTAATTTTATTTATTCTGATGCAGGAAATCTACAATGGGAATGACTGATGACAAAAAAAAATAACCATATTAAATTTGTTTATCAAAAAAAAAAATTTAAATTTGTTTTTGCTCTTTAAATAAACTTTCAAATCTTTGAAAGCAAAAGAGGAATTTGCTAAGAAAAAATAATTAGATTGCAGTAATTTTGCATTAAAAGTTGACTACAACTACGAATGTTTTAGTAAGTGAAAGTAATTTTTTTTTTTTTTTACAATAATTTAACCTTAGAAAAGGGAGGTAATCAAAATCAACAAACTGTAAAATTCAACTGCAAAACTATTTGAAATAAAATCGTAATGATAATTTTCCAATAACATTTATAGTTCCCATGAAAACCTAGTGTGATTTAATAAAAAGACAAATAAAAAATAGAGAACTGTTTTAACTTCTTAATTTCTGTATAATATATAAATGCATTTTTTGCACAAATAAGCTCCAGACTGGGCCCAAACTTACCTATCAATGACGATATATGCGACCACCCGGCATATTTTTACAAAATCAAAAGTAACAAAAATTTAAAGAAACCTTACACACAACACATCAGAACTCTAATTACAGAATACGGCCTAGGCGATACCCAAATTCAAGAACCGTGCTATGAACAACTAATCAATATTGAAATGCCTGAGATCAATTTAGATCTAGTAGGAAAAATTAACAAATCTGAAAACGCTGAAAGAAACAAAATGATTGCAAATCTAAACATTATTCGACACTTTAGAGACTTTACCCAAATTTATACAGATGGAAGTAAGGACCCGTCAAAACAAATAGCAGGGGCGGGCATAGTAGTTATAGGAGAAGACGGAACAATCTTACACAACAAGAGTTTAAAGCTTCAACATCAAGTTTCAATATTTACATGCGAATTAGCAGCAATAGATTATGCGATAACTTACTGTAAAGAAAATCATATTACAAAATCAGTCATTATTAGTGATAGTCTTAGTTCCTTAATGACAATAAAATCAGGACAATCTCACAGACAAGAAATGATCTTTAATATACTAAAAACAATCACAGATATAAAACAAAGAGGGGACGAAATTCAGTTAATGTGGGTACCAAGTCATGTGGGCATAAACGGAAATGAATTAGCAGACGACAAAGCAAAATACGGCAGCACTTCCGGTACAGAAATTCATATTAAGCTCAGCGTACCGGAAGTCTACAGCATCATAAAAGATAAAGTAAAACAAAAATATCTACAGCAATGGGAAACTTACTGCTCAACACATAACATAGAAATTAATATTAAACCGCCTAGCAAATTACAAACGTACCATCATGATAGAAAAATAGACACAATGTATACTAGACTTAAACTAAAAAGTAGCTATCTTAAAGGGGACCGATACATAGAAGACAAAAACTGCCAACACTGTAACGAAATAGAAAATTTTGGCCATCTAATGTTTCACTGCCCATTATATTCGGAAGAAAGGAAAATATTTGAAACAAAACTTTTGAAATTAGAACTAATAACTATTACGGAAAAAACTCTGTTAGATCCACCAAAAGAAATAGCACAAGATATTCGCCTGGCCGTATTCGAATTTATCAAAAATATAGGATACAATGAAAAAATATAGATTAGGACCGATTGCTCGGCAAAACACCAGAACAAACATACACACTACTGAAAACACAAACGTCATAGGTGACTTTTACGGAGTGTTAATGCCGCCCGGCAATCACTCGAACCCACACACCCACACGGTCGTACCAAAAGACCAAGGTGAAGTATGATGTAGTACACGGACTGCGCAAGTGTAGATCGACTAAAAACCGTATCTTACCCTTTATTTGGGACTCCCACCTTAACGAAATAATGCGTAACTCGCAATGGGGGAAAAACGGTACTTGGACTCTGCAGGAGCATGGTGCGCGGAATGCATGGTGCTAGCCCTGAGCTCTATGACCCTATATACAGAACACAGCACACAACTCACACAACTCTATATTTGATAAAAGTACATAGGGGTAGATATGGCAAGTCTATTATAGATTGTAGATATGTTATTTCGTAGATTAGATTAGAATAGGCAAGCCAGTATCGCATTTTAGTGACATAAAACAAATATTTCCACACTAAGAAACCCCTAACACACTCTCTGTAAACCAGGGGTGTCCTGTAATTTACCTTTAAGTAGTTTAGTATACTTTATTATACATGTATATATGTTAACAAGAATGAGCTTCCGGTACAGAAAGGTCAAGGACATCAAACCCCCACCTCAGGTGAATCTTTGAGACAAAACACATATCTAAAACACTGAATTCATATACCTCCGGAAAACATGAAAATTTTATAACAAAAAACTTTAGAACTAGATAAGGGCTACCCAGCACCCTAGCCATAACTATAAAGCACGATTTAGTAAAGATTTGAAATGAAAATAGAAAAGATTGAAAACATTAGACAATTTTATTACAGATAATTTATTCCGCGATTTTCCAAAATTTTGTAGCATAAAAGACAATTTATAAAGGATACAAAACATTGACAGTTTATATTTCGACCAAATTATATTTAGAATAACAAGGACCAAAGATATAACACAAAAAAACGTAAGAAAAAAGCTTTATTTAAACAAAATCGACAAAAAATCCTTTTTTCTCTATCTAAATATATAAAAAACACATGTATAGAATAATTACTACAAATACCTACCACGTGACAAACCCGGTATAAAGCCGACATCTTGACATGTGACGGAAGCTCAGTAGATTAGATAGTTATTAGTCATTTTATAGAAATATGTGAAATTAACAAATTTTTACTTTTCAGCGGTTCTAGTGTCTGAGTAAGAAATTTGATACCTACATAGGAAAAAATAGTGTCTGTGGCGACATACCATTATAACCCACGCATATACAAACCCCTGGTGATTACAAAAACAAACATACAACTAATAAATGTCCAAAATAATCACCAGGACAATGACTGGAAAAACGTAGAAAATAGAAATAATCACAATTAATGACTGCTTAAACAAGAAAATGCATACTTAATGCCCATATAAAAAGTCATAACTAACCAAAAACAGTGATTGATCCTATAACTAGATACCCCAGACATTGCAGAAAATGCATAAAACACTACTTATTTCCTAAATGGAAGCAGTAATCTACTGTCAAAAAATAGCCGGATCCAAAAAAGCCAAACGCGCACCTGTTATAACTCCATCCGGTTCGTGCGCACTAAAAGTCGCAGTAGGTCACCCAAAACCAACAAGTAGGTCAGGTCAAGTAGTACGAACAGCAATGTTAATCTTGAAAAGCATATCTAACTTTCGCAATTATATTTTCGAACCAATAAAGATGTGTAATATAAGATCAAAACTACATTAAGAACAATCTTACTCAGGCACGAAAAACCCAATCACTCACAACAAAGAAGATGTGAAAAGTACTGGTTAGTCAACCAGGATCAGGAATAGTAGTTCACCAGCATCTGTCCGAGGACCGAAACGCCAATCATGCAAATCATGATCTACACTTACTTCTTTTATTATTTATAAGTAAAAAATAAAACAGATTAACAGATTAAAATTTAAATTTCCTTCTGAAACAATTAAAAAGAATTTCTCACCAAAATTCCACAAAATTATAATAAAATTTCTATTTTACGAACTCATGATCTACAGCAACATTCATATATTTAAAGACAAATTTTGGCATTTTATCTAATTTATGATACAAATGATTCAAATAATTACATTAATGACTGTGCTTTTTCAACAGTAGTAGATCGAACTGGCGGCCATTAGCACCCTGCTGATTGGTTAATCATTTTTGTCTCTCCTGGCTCCGATTTTTGCTTCTAGCTCCGGTAGTAAACAACCAACTAGTACAAGTCTCTTTATAATTTTCTATTGTACACCATTATAATTAAAGAAGTAAAGTTAACAAGTAGCCTGTGCGGTTGCTGGCTTATTTGGGTTTTAAGGGGTTTTTATATTTTCAAAATTTCAGAGTAGAAACATAAGTCAAACTTTCATGCATACTTTTTAACTTGTTCAAATAAGTAAAACCATCTTTTCGGACAACATTTTATTCTATCATTCAGGACAATTAAATTTTTTTATCATCACAAAAAGCTAAGCAAAATAAAAATAGGACAACACTTTATTAAAGGGGATTTTTACTTTACAAAACAAACACATATAACATCTAGTATCAAAATTTTCTAAAAACTGTTAGGCTACCACGATCCAGACATACAAACTAGGTCAATCACACTTAGATCTCATTGGTCGCCGTGATTGGCCTACTATTTGGTAACCAATCAAATACAACCTTTGGCTATACTGGCTGGAAATTGCAGTCAGGTAAATTTCTCCTATTTTCTGGCTTCAAAATTTTATTTTTTAGGCATGACGGGAGACATGCCGGGGTCTCATCCAAATATCAAGCTAACATAAGTGCTCTTTTGGACGGACCTTGATAAAATTCTCATCAAATCAAATCAAATCATGCACAAATAATTGTGTGCATTGAAAAAAATTGTGCAACTACGCTTACGTATTTTTCGGGAATTGAGATTTATAATTAAATATATCTAACAAGGATTTAAATACATTTACAAAGATCATAAAGTGTTGACACTTATCTATCATGGTACGCAAACATCAAGCTGTTATGTAAACGAAACAATCGAGCATTGATCAATTAGTGTTAATCCGATTATAGCCCGAGGTCATCAACACGTGTTTATCAATTAGGCGGGAAAACAGCGGCTATTTACGACCGATCATGCGTCATGATGTACATTGTCAAAATTTAAAATTTCTTAAAGGGCAACAAAGTTGTCTTATCAAAAGGGCAAAGGGCTTAATTAAAAGGCAGGGCGCTGCAGAAAAGGGGCAGGGCGCCGCGCCCCGCTATTTAGGCCTAGCTGGAACACTGTGATAAGTATAGATTTATTTTGGTAACCTTGCACATATACATATAAACACGGCAATAAAACAGATGTATGACATAACAAGTTAGCAATGGCAAGCAAACTATTTATAATCATACATATATTCTTGACCAGTAAATACACACCAATACTTGGAATGACACAAAAAAGGGAAAATGAATTTCACTTTATTTCCATTGTGGTCCCTGTTATTGGTGGCATGACACGAGAGTCATGTACAATATTACTTAATGAATTTATCACGAGAGTCAACCACATTACATGAAGAGATCAATTAGATTCAAGTGTATCACAGCTTGTTACTTTAATTACTAGTACTAATATCACAGTGTTAAGTAGTATTGCAACCTATGAAAATCACAGAGTTATATCACTGAAAACATAGAACCAATTTTAGGCAAGAGCATGTAGAACAGCTTTTCACTGCATAAACATACATAGTGTGTATTTAGTTATACATGTAGTATATCAGTATGTCTACTTACCCTGCTTTAACTACAAACAGGAATAGGACAACTGGGATGAGTTTGAGTAGATCATAGGCAAGGAACAGTCCAACACCTCTCAGCAGCTTAGCTAAGCCTAACAGGCCTATATATAGTGCTACCCTGTAAATATACACAACAAACTATAAATAAATGATTTTTGGGCTGTACTTGCAAAATATTGTGACAACAGTTTTAAACTAGATGCCAAAGACCAAGACCATGTCAAGCCATATATGGCCAAAAATGTGCACCTCTGCACAAGGGTGTCCATAAGTAACTATTCAATAGAAGTGCACATTTTGGGCCCTATCTTAGTATCTATGTCAAACCATCTAACTACTTTTTAATAGGAATGAAGAGAATAGAATTATTGCTAATGTGAGATATCTCATCAATTTTGTGCTGTTTTGGTAAAGTTATATCTGATTAAGAGAAAAAAAATCAGGTATTGGATTGAGGGCCTTGTAACATAGGCCTGCAAATGGAAACACATCCAATACATCAATTTACACAACCACTTCAAATCGTCATCTAATGTCACTAAAACATTGTACCACGAAACCCTCTCCGTTTTCAAGAAATGCAGTACTCGACATTTCAAGCATTTTTTATTTAACCCCTGGAATAAATTGGTCCAGCAACAACGAACAAACAGCCAAAGGAAAAACTTCAAAAGACCTAAAATATTCTCAATAGATCTTACGCAGAAGATGGTCCTCTGTAGATAGCATGCTTTGGAAGAATATTTCCACCATAGTCCGCCATATCTTATGACTACGCCTATCACAATGTTAGATGTCAAAAAAATCAAGTTTCAATCTGTCAAAACTTTGGTAGTAACCGGACATGACTATTGACTTCCATGCGGTACAGAACGGCCATTCGTCGGTTTACATAGCTTCAAGGCTTTCTCATATCAATTTAATCGTTCTGTAATGGAAATATTGGTTGGAAAAGAACAGAAATGTTTAATTTTCTCAAAATATTTGTTGAATCCAAAATTTGTTTCTCTGGCCATGTAGACCGGAACCGGAAATAGGATTGATAAGACTGGTTTCTTCTCGTGAATATAAGCCAATGGCTTTAAAAAACAAAAACGATAGGTGCCACCGTCGCCTATTATTGACTTTTCACACATTGACTTTAATAATATTTTATTGCATATATTAATTCACACATACATACATAAAAAATACAAAGCATACTTAATAATATAAAAAAGTGTCGGGCCAAAATTAATTTTTAAAAATTAAATTATAATTTTTAAAATGTCTTTTCATCCTGCAAAATGCAACGTTATATCAGTCACACGTAAACACCATCCCATAAAATACAACTATAAGCTCCATGGACACATCTTGGAGTCAGTGAAAGTGGTTGAATATCTAGGAGTTTATATAACATCTGATCTCAGTTGGACTGAACACATAGCCAAAATCTGTGCTAAAGCTAATGGAACTCTAGGTTTTCTGAAACGTAATTTGAACATTTTTTCATCAAAGATAAAAGAACAGGCAATCTACAGTTTATTAAGATCAAACATTGAATACGCAGCAACTGTATGGGACCAGACTTGAGAAAGTTCAAAGAAGGGCAGCCAGATTCGTTTTACATAGACATGGGAATCTAGTGTCACAGATATTCTATCCCATCTTGAATGGAAAACCCTTCAAGATCGTAGGCGTGAGGCTAGGTGAGGGATGATGTACAATTAAGGTGGCACTCCACACTTTTTAGCCACAAATTCGAATTGGTCAGGGGTAATTTTATAAAGTTTAGAGATATAAGGAAATTAAACAGCCCTGTGAACTTTAAATCAATTTTAAGTGCCAGATTTTGTTGTTTGAGTCTTATTTTGCATGTTTGCAAATGCGAAAACATGGGTCTGGAAAGCCAGTGCAGAGATGACATGCGCAGATGGTGACATTTTGTAAACAAGTGAAAATCAGCTCTACAGCTTAGAAAATCAAGCTTTTTACAGGGGGTACATACTTTTACTGCTTGCAAAATATTTTCGTGGTTAAGCACCATGTTCAATGTGTTTGTTTACTTATCTAGATAGTCTGCAAGCCAGAAACAGTGTCACCTAGTGTGAAATATTTGCAGGTAATTTTGTACAGGTTCGGAAAATAGGGCTAGAATGGTCTCAGACTGCAGTGAATTCTGGCCTCCGACGGTATAAATAGGAACTAAAATTTTCAGGAAAGAAAGGCAGTTCAGACTACCGAATTGTATTAATACGTTCACACTGGCAATGTGTTCACAGTGAAACACTTATTCTATTTTCAGGTTCACAGGTTGTTCATATGTGATAGGCCTACTTTGTTGGTGTCGCTCGAACAAAGCCGAGGGCTGAAATAAGTGTGGAGTGCTACCCAAGATCGTCAACAATCAAGTAGCTGTAGTCAAGCATGACCGTCTTATTCCACCTAAACGCTTTACAAGAGGAATGCATGAACACTCATATCAAATTCCACGCTGCAATACAGACTATCGCAAGGAATCATACTTCTCAAAAAACCATCAGGGAGTGGAACCTACTTCCACCAGATATAGTGTCAGTGGGGACCCTGGATACTTTCAAGCCCCAGGTGTCCAAACACTTTGCCCTTTGATCTATGTTAGAAATTCTCGTTTTTAACTATCCACTGTATATAGTTCTAGCTTTTAACTATTATTCTTTCTTTTGTCTGCGCATACCTCCAAAAACGTCAGAATAATCAACATGTTGATTGCGGACGTATAAAGGCAGAAGCAGAAGCAGAAGCAGAAGAAAAGTTATAACAATATTATCGAGTGTACTCCCCACACATTTAACAGATTACTGTGGAGTGACTGTTAACTCTTTTGAATAATCGATATCTCTTAGAGTGCGTCATGTGTTTTACACTTACAAAATACAAACTTTGCAAATTTGATTTATTAAACATGAAGCCGTAATATATAAGTAAGATAAAAGATGCAATGGTCTTGTTAAAGGACTTTATTGTAAACAGAAACTTAACAGTTTCTTTATGAATCCAAAAGTCCATGCATTATATGACTTTTTAGAACAACACAACACACCACGGCACGACGCAGCGCAGCGCAGCGCAACACAGCACAGCACAGCACAGCACAGCACAACACAAAACACAGCATTACACAACACAATTCAAAACAATACATTTTATGAATCCAAATATCCATGCATTATATGTGTTTTTTGTGTTGCCCTAAATGCAAGTCTCACAGCACAGCACAGCACAGCACAGCACAGCACAGCGTAGCGCAGCACAAAACAAAATTCAAAACAAAACATTTTATTTTGAGTCGGCCAGAAATAGTTTCAAATCAAGCATAAGGTCTCCAGGAGCTTTTAAACCGACTTTTAACAAAAGTAAACATGGTAAAACATTATGCACGCTAGCCGCAAAGTAAAAATTGCATTATGGGTAATGGAGATTTAAAGGTATTATAAAGGAATCATTGCAAACAAAAATTATATACAAATTATGAATACTATGTTATATCTGCTGATCTTGACTAGAAACCTAAAATCTGCCATAAAAAGAAAAAGTACGACACTCGTAACTGAGAGTACAAAACAACACAAACTGTGTAACTAAGAAATGTCTTAAGATAAATATCTAATCACTAATTAGATTTGAAATGAACTAATCAGCAGCTATCATATAGGATAGGGTAAAATAAATAAGAGCACATAAAACGAAAGCGTTTGATTTGCAAAAATAAAATTTACAAAAAAAAACACATTAATTTAAAACAAGCAAACTAAACCAAACTGTTTACATGCAAACTAGGGACAACAAAAAGTAAGATAACATATAGGCAATAAATAAATAGGCAATAAATAATTTGAAATTTACTTTATAGGTATAAGGTTAACAGAACACAAAAGAAACATAGGGAGATGTTGCCAAACCTGTCCTGTGGAATTGGTTATGATTTTGTAACTAAGCTTTTATATTTTGCATGTTGGACATTTACAAATCCTTTCAAAAAAGCCATTTGTTTGTAAAATTTTGAAAGTTCTGTTATTTTTTGGGAGAGAAATCCACAGAACAGATGCGGCATATCTGAAATATTTGTTTACTGTTAGTTGTAGATCTGACTTGAGTTACCTGAAAGATTTTAGACTATCGAAAACTGTAAGATAGCTCTGTTTTAGTACCGAGATTTGATAGTACTGGGGATGTTAAATTATGTAATATAATATCACAAATATTTTATATATTTCTGCTGCCATTGTCCTCATTCTTCCTACATGTAAAGACGGTAGTTCAGCTGTATTTTAAAATTCTTCACATGAACAGCTATAATCTTCATAAACAGATCTTATTGCTCGTTCTTGATTTTTCTCAATTTTCTTTGTATTGTGTATTGAACAGAGACAATAAGTCTTAACGAAATTCAAAATGTCCTGAACAGGCAGTTTTGGATTTTCAAAGAAAGTGTTGATCCACGCTCGCGATATCGATGCCGGTTGCACATTGAAGTGTAGCCAGTAATCCTACCAGAATGCTTGGACAATTTCATGGTATTGCCAGAATTTAGATTAGTGCAAGACTTTTGGCCAGACAGAAGTCCATTTCTAATACACCGATTAACTACATAACTATTTTCTTCCACAAATAATGAATAGAAATTCCAAGGATTATAGAAATGTTATAATTCGAAAATAGTTAAATATCGCGGATAAGTAGATAACACGAAACATTTTCATAATATCCATTTATTAAGTGGTTAACACGAAAAAGGTTAACGCAAAACTATTTCGCGTTATCTACTTATCCGCCAAACGTATCCGCCATATTTTTTGAATTCGTATTATATTTTCGTATTATCTTCTTATCTGCCATATTTAAATTAAATTAAAATAGCCACTTAATTATCTGAGAAAAGTAGATAAGTACACGTCTACAATAAATTATACGATTTGCAGTAAATTATTACTTATTCTCCGTCTCTTAAACTCTTATTCACACGGACATATATACTCTGGGGAAAAACCTCCCCTTATAGGGCATTATAAAAATATGAAAGAATCTCTCTCATATATTGGTCTTGTTTCAGGTAGCTAATTATGCTGCACATACTATTTATATATTGGTTTTGTTAAAAGTCGCCTTTATAAAAAAACATGTAACTATCTTTTTGACAAACATATACATTTATACGATCAATTTTTTGAAGACCCGAGTCGATGTGCAGTAGTGCACCTTAGCAATACTTTTAGCTAACCTTTATGTGGTAAAACGTCAAACCACCTTCGTGTATTACAGACATGGACAATATATATCTTATGTCACTGAATAATGTAAAATAGAGAAAAAATACCAGCGCATGGTATAGGTATTCACTACCATGGCACTTCTTAGGTCCATCATATTTCCCCAATTTGACAGTTGATATGTCACATATTTAGTATTAATCAATATATGGCATACGTTTGTGTACATCTTGAAACTTTTAAACGTGATTATATTATATATTTGATTCAGTTATATTTTATTTAATTACACCAGTCTTTATGTTTAAAAAACCTTTAAAATGTAACTAATACAGACAATTCACAACATTGAATTTTGTTTTTAATAATGACTGTAGCATTTTGCCTTAAACTTACTTGGACCCATGCAGCATTATTTTACCTAGTCTGAAAGGAATTTACGCCCTTTTTGAACAGTAATAAAACGTTTGTTACTGAAAAGACATATTTTAGCACGACAAAGTGCATGTGTCAAGTACCTATGAGAAGTACTAACAAAAGAGTCAATAAGCGTCGCGACGTGTCAAGATGTTATATTTTTTATATTTTTCATATGGTCTATGGGGTTTCTTATAATTAAAACACTAAAATTAGATGATAACGAGGTGTAATGCAGCTAAGCTGTGTTTTTCAATTTTAGATGTGTATATAGGTCCGTGAGAAAAGATACCAACACGTTTATTACTGAATAGGCATATTTTAGCGCGTACCTGTTCTTCTTCTTTACGCTTTTATGGAGACTATTTTCTATACCAGTCTAAAATATTTACGTCATCGAAACCTGTGTAGTTCATGACGTCAAAGAACGGAATGGCGTGAAGAATCGACGTGGTTTTCCAACTTTCGATAAGCTTGTCAGTGTCCTGCGTGAAACAGGACCCGTCATTACATTGTTTTTAACAAATGATGTAGCACGTTTAATAGAAGTGCAACAGACATTAAAGATCAAAGATGAGCGTAGATGCCTACGGACCAAATTCCCAAACTCTGACCTTCCTGGATACCGAGGAGGACCTCCTTGGTGCCGATACACAAGGTTCGGAATTCGATTTCACCGACTTCACTTTGCCATCTCAAACGCAATCGCAGACTCAGGCGTCACAGATTGAAACAGGACAGAGTCAAAGTCAGGTAATTAACAAATACTACGTGTTGGGCACATTTCATAGGCATGGACAAGCACCGCCCCTAATTTGCCTCAACATGTTTTTGCCAGTAGGTGACTGGTGTATCATCCCTATGACAACTTTCTCAGTCTCAGTTTCTGAAAACAAAATTGAAAAATTTAAGGATACCTTAGGTAAATATAAAATGTTTCAACTGTTTGATGTACAGTTAAAGATACTGAGTTAGGGTAAGGTAGGGGTTTTGTAGAGGTTAAGGTGTCAACCACTCAAGAAGAGATGGTAGGTTTAGGATGGCAGAATCACAATGTAACACTCAGCTAAACAAGAGTAAATGTTAGTGAAAATTGGTAAATCGTTCAAACTTCAGATTTTGTTCAATGTATCGGGCAAAAAAAATGTGTTGGAACTTTTAGTCAACCCAATCCTACCTGGCGAAACACCCCGACCATAGTCTTTTTTCCCCACTCTATCTACCTGGAGTTTTTTGGACAGTTGCCGTAAACACAGATAGTTTTTTATTAACCTATACAAAAAATTTTGATTAAAAAAAGTTCTCTAAACTTTGTCCCTACCCTACCTAGCATTTTTGGGACTGTTGTCCGAAACACAGATTTTTTTGCCCAGGTATAATTATTGGCAGTGGCTAGGTAGCCGTGACTGCCTACCTAGTCTTTTGGTCTGCGTAGCCGGATCCGGCTTCCTAGACCAAAAGGCTAGGTAGCAGTACATATATTTCATACGTTTGTTTCTTTTCATTTTTAACAGTTTAATACATGTTGCAGAAGTCATAACATTGTTGGTACAGTACACCTGTAAACGTGACCTGTTATATTTAGATCCTTTGAATCACACAATGCCGCCGCGGTATTTCGTTGCGAATGGCCGCTACACTATCGCGTACTGCGTTTTATATAAGAGTTTTTTTTATCTGAACCTTAAAATGATTTAAAATATCTTTTCCCGTTTAACTTTGCCGTAACTGATCAATGTTTATTTTCCACTTGTCATTGGTCACTCGTGGTAGGTGTGAAAATTTTGGTCTTTAATAAAGAATGACAATATTAACTCGTCAATTAAGTCCAAGCTATGTTACACCACTGACTGAGTAATGTTTATTAATTTGTGAATGTGAATACTTATTTCAGTGTTCCCACACAGTTTTTTTTTCAAGGGTATACTTACCCCCTGGACACTAAAATTGGGGGTATTATCTCAATTTTTGGGGGTATGAAAATAAATAATAATATAAGATAGACAAGCGCTGACCGTTGAAATTTTTTACAACCTGCGACAACAACTTGTTCTGATACTGTTTCGGGTACTTTTTCCGACTTTTAACACTACTCCAAGTTGGTCAGTACTCGTGGATGGCAACTCTTCACTTTGTTGTAGGGCATCATTTATTTCATTTGCCGTGAAGCCAGTCACAATGCTTTGACTACGACATTTTTGCAGACGAAGCCCGGATCATTAGATTGGTCACACTTTCAAAGTGACAATATTATATCCCAGAGCATGAAAATATTAAACCCGTCTACATTTCATGATGTCAATGGTTATGCCGATCGATTGGCTGAGAAAATAGAATTTCTATTTTTAGAACATACTGGGGGATTCCTGCTGAACCTATTTGTCCTAGGCATTTTCGTACGCGCGCGATATGGCACATGGTGAAAATTATATGCGCGATATTTATTTTTCTTGCGTAATTTACATAATAATTTACGAGAGTGGGAACACTGTTCTTTCTCTCAAACATTTAAAAAGTTTTGAATGTTGTTTATCCGGTGCAACTTGTTCTGTTTGAAAAAAGTGTATTATCCGGCCGTCCTGTATACCAGATAAGAGTATATTGGAAAATACAGCTGTACCCTTTTTTCTTTATTATTTGATGAATATTTAAATGTTTGGTATTAAATAAAAGCTGAAATTATGAACTTTATGAATGTGTAAAAAAATGTATATATAAGAAAAACATTGATAAGTTACGGCGTTAGATGGAAACTTAAAGTCAATATCGGCCAATATTTCAGGCATATTTAACTGCTTTAAGAAGGCGGTAAATTACACGGTATTACTGCGATCTTTGTCTAATATTAATAAACAAGTAAACTTTTACAAATTATATACAAATACAAAGCATTTATATAGCGCAAAAATGTATAAAAATATTCGATTGCGCTTCACAATTTCACCTAAGCATAGCAATATGGCTAAAATATCCTCGGTC
The DNA here is from genome assembly GCA_022818135.1 of Saxidomus purpurata. Lineage (NCBI taxonomy): Eukaryota > Metazoa > Mollusca > Bivalvia > Venerida > Veneridae > Saxidomus > Saxidomus purpurata. The sequence goes on from JAFMSR010000018.1 coordinate 28,619,592, forward strand.
AAGTCACTCTTGAATTTAGTTTCTATGACACAGTCATGCACACAATAATTTAGTTGTAAAACCGACCAAACAAGTATGTTTTTAGTTTGGACTTAAACAGACTTTCACATGTTAAGTTCTTCAGATGATTTGGTAATAAATTCCACCATTTCGGTCCCACCACTACTATAGATCTATCTGCCAATTTAGTTCTTTTTGTTGGTATCTCAAATTGATTGACACTTGATGATGAAGATCTCAGTCTTTGTCGATATTGTCCTTGAGTTGGATTGAACATTTCTCGAAGGTACAAAGGTGCTGTACCATTAACAACATGGAAAACAATTACGATAACTTTATACATTATTCTTGCTCGAACTGGAAGCCAGTGTAATGTTTTTAGAATCTCGGCACTAGGTTGGTCATAGGTAGCACCAGTAACAACCATAATGAATGAAGTAAATACCATGATGAATGATAATTAATACTGATTCTATTTAGCTCCTCGTATGAAATATATGTACGGCTACCTAGCCTTTTGATCCGGCTACCAAGACCAAAAGACTAGGTAGCCGGTCATGGCTACCTAGCCACTGCCATAATTATTAGCTCACCTGGTACAGAGTGAGCTATTCGGATCGCATTCCATCAGTCATGCATACGTCTGTTTACATTTTCCTTCAAACGACATCTCTGAAACCACAGGGCCAATGTTGATGAAACCTGGCATGAAGCCCTCTCATAGTTGTTCAAATTATTTCATTCCATGCAGAACTCTGGTTGCTATGGCAACAAATAGCAGGGGAAACTCCGCGGGAAGCGGTTCGTTGTGGCGCGGGTCATACTGTACGCCCGAAGCCTATAGAGACACAAAGCTGTCAAAATATCGCCAATCAACGGCGCGGTACCGCCTCGTACCAGTGGAATTGCCGATGATTTATCAATATATGATGAGAAAAAGGGCATGATTTTATGTCAATTTCCGCAGTTTTGCACAAAGTGGCAAAGAACAATGAATAATCTGGATATTGGGACAACATTAATTATAATAATTATCGCCGACGTTCGCGACGGAATTGCCTTGGTATAAACAAAACAAATGTTTTAAAGAATGCATAATAGTTTTCTTTGTTAAATTCTGGGCCGTTTTTGCATCGGTCAAAACAATAGCTCAAACTAAAATAAATTAAGCCCGAAACCAAAACAAACTTCTGAAAAATCAAGGATTTCATTGTTTAATTATAAAAGACTTAGATCGTTAGATTTAGTAGAATTACAGGGCACCTTTTATCTGATTTTGGCGAATGAAAAAAATTCCACTATTTTGACCCAAATGAACCCTTCAAAATTCGGGTTTGATAAATGAACAGTTGGTCAAATATTTAAAACTGCATTTTTCTATCAGTGTGTTAAGAAGACTCAACAACAGATGATAATATGACGTTTCCAGTTAACAATTGCGTACTAATTATCAACGTGTTTAATACAGGGGTGTGAAAGTTCCTCGTTAATCCGCATTCAGAGTCTCAGAACGAAATAAATCCGCACTTTTTTGGGTTGGTGGGAAGGGGGGCAGTCACATGTCTCGGCAATTTCGCTGTGTCAATCAAAAACCGATTGTCGTCTATTTGGTAACATTCGAATGTAGGCGGAGCGTCGTTACAAGTCTCGTCAATTTCGCCGTCAGTCAAGAATCGATTGTGGTCTGTTGGATAATATATGAAAGTAGGCGGAGCTAATTTGTGGCTACCTACCAAACAGCACGTGGCCGTCTCTGTCTCTGTCTCTGAATTGATTGTCGTCTGTTGGATAATATATGAAAGTAGGCGGAGCTAATTTGTGGCTACCTACCAAACAGCACGTGGCCGTCTCTGTCGTTATCAAAGGTGTTAATTGATAAACAATTTAGACCTCGCCGAATACGGTGTTTGAAACATGGATTAATGGGGGGGGTCGAATCTGATACTGACCTTGTGAATTTAATGGCAATATTCACAGATTGCGGCGATCAAAAGACAATTCAAGTATACACGATTTTCCGATAATTGCATGTCATAACGAAATTAGGACATTTTTCTGATTTGAAATTCAAAAGTCGACCAGCCTGTTTGTGTAAATCGTCATGAGTTTATATTAATCGGAGAGCAACGAATAAGAGGGTTATGATAATTAGAGAATTCGTTTTGCGTCCTGAAATTTTAACTTCCGAATTATTATAGACCTATAAATTTTTACTCTACATGAATATCGGCGGGGGGGGGGTTTAGAGAAACCTCCAGTATTTGTTTATGTTAATCATTATTTGAAAATACTTTTGGGACATTTTTTTGTATAAAACTGATAAAAACGTGAAAAAACGATAAAATCACAGATTTGAGAGGTCGCGGGGGGAAAAAATTGGGAAAAAAAGGAACAAACTACTTTTAACTGATTGATCTAGGGAGGGGTGCAGCTTCTGTTTAAGAAGGTGAAAATGCTTCCTGAAAAGCAAAAATTTAATTTTGAATGGGGGTCGATTGACTGGATGACAGAGTTCACTTTTAAAAATTATTTCACTGACACCAGTAGGTTCTATAGTTTTTTTATATCTCAAAATGTTCTGTTAAATTTCTATTTTTCAAGTTCTCAAACCCTAAACTGAAAAACATCATTCTCTAAACATGCTGTTTTTTTAATTTTTACTCTATGTTTAAAGAAATGATTAAAATGTTAAAAACATCAGGTCAGTACATGACCAAAATGCTCTTTGGTTTTGCCTTAAAGTGATTTGAAATGTGAAAAGGGGGGGGGGTCCAGGAAGGCCTGGGGCTTTGTGGCCCCTTGGGGCCCCTTTGATCCCGGCCGTTTTCCTCTTTTCACTATAGCTGGCCCCCTCCTCAACCCGGAAAAGGAACTTAAAATATCTTCTTCTCAAGAACAGGAAGGCCTAGAGCTTAGATATTTGGCCTGTGGCATTGCATAGTGGACCTCTACCAAGGTTGTTCAAATCATGACCCACAGGTCAAAATCGTGACCCATGTGACTTGTTTTTACATAGGCTTTTATAGGAAAACTTCTTCTGTAAAGGCCTGTAGAGCTTAAATATTTAGCGTCTAGCATTGCCTAGTTGACACCTTCCAAGATTGTTCAAATTTAGACCCAATACTTAAAATAACTATAGAGCAATGATGACGTCATCACTCTAATGATGTAAAACATAGAAAACCAATTTGTCTTAAAATAGCATTGACACAAGCTATTTTATAACAGTACAAATGTACTCAATCTAAAAATGTATTGCCTTGCAGAATGATGCTTATATAATGCTATAAATAGCAACATGGTTTACCACAATCTTTCTTAGAGATTAGAACAGAAATTATACAGTGGAATTTTGCAACTTTTTGTATTCAACATTATATTTTACATACTTGGTTAGTGATCATTAATAATGACGAATGCACCATAAATATATCATTTGTAATGTTTGAGTTGGTACAGAAGTAGTTAAGTAAAAATTTGGTTGGATTTTAAACTAATCCATTCTTCTGTTATCAATTTCTCTGAGGAGGGGCGGGGTTCACTTGGTTCCCATAGACTTAATTATAGGGAAAACTTTTAAAATCTTATTGTCTAAAACTACAAGGCCTGTATTTAAACGAAGCTGTGTAGTGGACCGCTAGGTAGATTGTTCAAATTAGGACCCCAGGTCAATTTTTACCTTTTCTGCAACACCATTGTTGACTTTGTATTATAGCCAGTGGTAGCCAGGCGAGCGATAAAGGGCCATCTTGGCCCCTTCTGTTTTAATTGTCATGACATTAGCAGAATTTGGTGACCAGGTTTATTTTCCCTCCCTTTCAAAGTTTGGATTGGCTGCTGTCTCCTAGTCCTAATTTAAATGAAACATAAAGTGGTTATGTTTGATGATACATTCAGGTCACACTGAAATTTTTCAAGATGGGCAGTGGGCACTTAAACAATGCTCCATTCTTTTGTCATTCCCAGGATTAAGTAAGCGTACATAGTGTCATTTGGAAGAGCCTGTGTTGTAAATAAATCGCTGATTTCAACATGCAATCGCATTGTTCAGTTGTCGCTACGCAGGAGGAACCTGCCCACCTGATGTTTCTGTATCCTATACAAATTTTACTTTGCATGTAACTATAGGGAGTGAAAGGAAACTATTACCGTAGTCAGTCTCGGATTCAGGGCTGGGCTTAAGGGCTCCAGCCCCCTCCTTGCTCGGCCCGCAGATATGTTTTTGGTCAAAACCAATGTCTTATGTATCAGTTCTATGCACTGATAAGAAGTGGGACATAAGTTGTCCAAATCCCAAGTGTCCCATGCAATTTGTGTATGTAAGTAAACATTAAGTATTTCATCTATCTATGTCTTATATTAAAGTGGAATTATGCACATTTTTTACACGTAAAAATCCAGCTGAAATAGGTGTGTGTACAAAGGGTAGAGGAAATAATAGCTTTTAACCCAAAACAACAAACTCTTCCTGCTACCAGTACGAAATAATAACTTTTCAAATATTACTTTTCCTATTTTGACTGGGACAGTCAATTTAAGAAATAAACCAACTGCATGCAGGAGTTACTTCCCTTCCACTGCGGAAATCTCTACCAGCAACAACATTAATAACACAAGGGAGATCACTGTCAAGAAAGGAATTATTATTTCATTAGTCCACTTTTTGTGTCGCCCTTTCGGAGAAAAAGCGATACATAGGGATCGCTTTGTCCGTCTGTCGGTCCGTCCGTCCGTCACAAAAACATAACGTTGGCTATAACTTTGCCATTTCTTAAGATTTCTTTATCAAACTTTACAATTGTATTGCTTATGACAAAAGGGTCATGATGCCGCCAAACTTTATAAATCAGGGTCATATTTGACAGAGTTATGACCCTTTTTCAACTTAGTTTTTGTCACGAAAACTTAACGTTGGCTATAACTTTGCCATTTCTTAAGATTTCTTCATCAAACTTTACAATTGTATTGCTTATGACAAAAGGGTCATGATGCCGCCAAGTTTTGTAGGTCATATTTGACAGAGTTATGCCCCTTTTTATACTTTGTCATAAAATTATTGGTTATTCTGATGTGTAAGAGGGCGACACAAGTGTTCTACTGAACACCCATCTAGTTTGTTTCTAATGCACCAACTTCAAATACTAGTTCGGCATTATCATTAGTTTAACACATTTATATGCACAGCAACCGAAAATGGCTTTTATAAAACTGTCACCAAAAATACACTATGTGTAGTAAGATGCGCATAATGTCACTTTAAAGATTGTGTATTTGACATTGTTTTTGTTGCCTCATAAACACATTGAAGTTGCAAGTTAGGTGCTTCAGAGTAGGTGAAATATGCTGGAAATTGCACCATTTTATAGAACTGTTCAATTTTTATCTGTCAGGAGGGGACACCCATCCCTGACCCACCCCGAGTCAGCCCCCTCCATCCCATAACCCCCATTTTTATCCGTCAGGAGGGGACACCCATCCCTGACCCACCCTGAGTCAGCCCCCTCCATCCCATAACCCCTCAGACAAGCCTTTTCTGTATGCACCCCTGGTAGTAACAATTATAATAAAGTTCTCACTTTAATCTTAATTCACAATAAAATATTTTAGTGCACACATAGCTGTTAAATATTATACATAGCTGATTTGTACCACTAACTACTGAAAATGACAGTTTCTTTGCATCACTTGACTGTACTCTCATCTTACAGGTATTTTTTTTCGCTTCAACCAAATGTCTTAATTTCATGGTAAAAAAAAATGAAGTTAAAAGTCTTTTAATTTATAGATTTTAGATAATGATTTAAAACTCTGCATAACAGTTGTTGTAAATTTTATTTTGTTTTGCTCTTCAGGCTAATGAAATTCCTGTACAAAATGGTATTGATGGAGCAGTCACAACAATTACACAAGGTGTTGGAGAACTGCAGTTCGAGGAGGAGGAAGAGGAAGAACAGTTCTACATGAAAGATCTGCCCAAACATGCATGCGCGTTAGTGTTTTTTTTACGTACATTTGTGTCTTGCCTTAGGACACTACCCCCATGGCAGTGGTGAAGATCTTATTAGTGACATGTATCCTTACCACATCGTGGTGGTGGTGTTTGTGAAGTTTTTGTAAATAAAAGTAAACTTGTTCAGAGTTTTAAATAAGTCTTCTGTAAGTCAAAGAGATTGGTCACCAAAATTTTCTTGCCAACAAGTGTTGAATTAAAACAAGTCAGTTTGCAGGGTTGCAATTCGTTTTTAATCATAAACTTATTGTATAATTCAGATACTGTGGTATACATGATCCAGCCTGCGTTGTTCATTGTAATACAACAAAGAAATGGTTCTGTAATGGTAGAGGCAACACATCAGGAAGGTAAGTTCAGACAACAATTATTACCTAGTTCAGAGATGCCTTCAGCAGCAAATACTTCTTGTATTTTCTGTTTCTACTTCACATATATATAAAAGTGCTAAATCAAAGGAAACGTTATTCAGTTTTATGGAAGCTGAAGTAACAATTAAACTGGAGTTTGGGCATTCCGTTATAAATAGGTTTTAGAAGCAGCTATCGATTCTATCATCAGTCACACCTGTTCCCAAAGCAGACAAGGTAGAATTAGAATGATTCACTGTGTATTTTTCCAAGTTGTATGTCTGTAAATTATGTGCTCAGTAAACAGTTAAAAGGTCATTGAAGAGTTGGCTGATAATTCTGAACTGATAGGCATGGATGCTTCAGTACTTTAACAAGACTGGGTCATTAGTTGCCTGTCTATATCCCTTAATTTTGTCCTTGAGGGTACATACTGTATGTTTTATGAATTAATTTTACTTGAATAAAGATGTTTACCAAGAAGGCTTGCAGGATGTGAAATGACATAAGGGCTTTTATATTTGTTTCAGCCATATCATTAACCACTTGGTGAGAGCCAAAGCTAAGGAAGTAACATTACACAAGGATGGTCCACTTGGGGAGACTGTGTTGGAGTGTTACAACTGTGCATGTCGTAATGTGTTCTTGTTAGGATTCATACCTGCCAAGGCGGACTCTGTGGTGGTGCTGCTGTGCCGACAACCATGTGCCACTCTCAGTAACCTGAAAGACATGAACTGGTATGGTTTCTCTCGCTTGCTATCAGTGACTGTGCCCGATATTAACATTTTTCCTGTTTTGTTTTTTAAATTGATTTGGGCACCTGACTTTGTGACATGTATTTCCGAAAACGGTAGGTGGTGGTTTTTGAGGTTTGACATTTTGGTACCATTGTACTGTTTATTATGGGCACCTGACTTTTACGGAACTAATATAACTCGGTTAAAAGCTTATTCATGCGTAAGTGCTTTGAATTTCAAACTTCAAAATCGATTTTCTCAAAACTGGGAAAATGATTTTTGAGAAAAGGCGTGGGAATAGTGCCATGGTATGCTTAACATTAAAGTATCTGATAACTTGCCATAAGGCTTACTACTTTACAGTAACTGATAATTTAATTGACACAATGTCTAATGCAGCTAATTGGGCATATTGTCTTATGTAGCAAGTTTTTTAAAATAATGACAAGGGACTTTTACATGATTACGTAAGAGAATATATTCAATAAGTAACTCCTGTCACATAGTAAAAATATCACTGTATAATGTGTGACATGTCTTACGTAAATACAGGGATCCATCCCAGTGGCAGCCATTGATTCAGGATAGACAGTTCCTGCCTTGGTTGGTGAAGGTACCGTCAGATCAGGACCAGATGAGAGCTCGTCAGATTTCTGCCCAGCAGATCAATAAGCTTGAAGAACTATGGAAAGACAATCCTGAGGCCAAGTTAGAGGATCTGGAAAAGCCTGGAGTGGATGAGGAACCTCAGCAAGTCCTCCTGAGGTAGTTTACAAAGTCATGTCTACTTTACTAAATTTTATTAGTTCTCTTAAAACCTAAAGTTGGTCATTTGCGAGTTGTTAGTCAAATTCACAAAATTTTGACTCATTATAGCAGTATGACACATGGCAACCTATGGCTTATCATACTACTGCAAAAGGAATTCCTTTAACCATAACAATGGTTTCTAAAACCTTTATACCTTTTTTTGGCCTTTAGCAGCAGATAAGGTAAGAAAATGCAAGCAAAGCAAACATAGTCATGATAGTGCTGATGGTAGACTGGAATTTGTAAAAATATTTGCTGTTCTTCTGATATTGGAAAGGGTTGGTTTACAATATACACATGTTTTATGGTAAGATTGTGGATTTACAAATAGTTATGTTGGATTGTGTGCTGCTTTCAGATATGATGATGCTTACCAGTATCAGAGTATCTTTGGTCCGTTGGTGAAGTTGGAGGCAGACTATGACAAGAAGCTGAAGGAGTCTCAGACCCAGGATAACATCGTCACCAGATGGGATCTAGGACTTAACAAGAAGAGAATTGCTTACTTCAACCTGCCCAAAGCAAATGATGGTATGTAACTCCTAGATTGTGTAGTATCCTTCGATTTTTTATCCTTGGTTAAATTCAAAGTGAAATGAGGGAAATAGTGATCATTGTTCACTGAATCTTTACTCTTGGTTCCTTCACTCTAACAGTGAAAAAAGAGCTTATACATATTTAACACACCGGAAAAGGAAACTAAAAGCAGAATATTTCTTGTGCACTATTAATTGTATTTGTTCCAAATTCTAACTCTTTTTCTTGCTTATATATGTACATGTACTGTAGTTATACATATCACTAGGCAAACACTATCAATTCATGTGTTAAGTCCTGCTTCTTAAGCCATGATTTCTTCTTCTGAAAATAGCCAAGTTTTCTTGAAAATGCATTTCTGTTGGCATTATACATATGGTCTGACTTAAGACTTGCATGCACTAGCAGAAGTCTTGCACCAGTGTTTGGAATAACAAAACGATTAAAAGGCTGAAAACAACCTGACTAGTTTGGGTAATTTATGTCCAGTTTCAGAATAAATGATTTGTGATTTCATACATTACAGAGATGAAGTTGATGCATGGAGATGAGCTCAGATTGAGATATATGGGAGAGCTACACAAACACTGGTCAGGAGTGGGCCATGTCATCAAGATCCCTGACAGTATCCTTTTTTCCTCATCTTTTTTGGGAAACTACTTCATTGCATTCAGGAAATTTTATCAGATTATTTCCGATCAGAGGTCATCAACAGGTGTCAATCAATGTAGAAAATCTCTTTAGAATTAAACAGTTTGCACTAAATTTGACTTCATAATAGGATGTTCTTCCCTTGTTACCATACTTGTTCTTCAAAGTCTAGGACAGGTCCTCTACCCTTTAATGTAAAAGATAGTGTAGTTTGTAACTGTAATCTTATTTTGAATGATAGTTGAGGATCTATTTTGCTGGTTCATCCAAGGAAGGGAACAGTTGGATTTGGAATACAGGCCATGGGTTGATACAATAGTACAGCCATGAAAACAGTTAGAGATTGGATGTTTTAAAAGAGGATCAAAGAGTTGAGTATTGGTTCTGGGAATATGGTTAGGAAACGCCATGGGTTTGAGTCCTGGTACGGCAATAACAAGGTTGCATGTTAATAAGTAACTGTTGTAGTGTTTTATGGAAACGGATAACAGTTTTAATACGTTGGGCTGTTATGGAAAGCTGGTTAAGTAAACCTACTGCCGGCCTGTACAAATGACTAAGATATGGTTGAAACAGGCGTTAAACCCATACAACAACAGTTGAGAACTGAAGAAACATTTAGGGAATGGGTTTGTTTATTTCTCCCTAACCAAATACCTCAGACCACAGTGATGAGATTGCTATAGAGTTGAAAAGTAATGCTGGTGTTCCAACTGAATGTACACATAACTTTGTTGTGGACTTTGTATGGAAATCTACATCATTTGACAGGTAAGGTTTTGCATTAAACATCAGAAAGAATGAAAATTTACCAACAAAATGTTGAAACTGAAAACCCAGTTCTTTCACTTTGCAGAAGTCTCGTGTAATTGCAGCATGGAGAAGACAAATTAATTTGCATCAGACATTGTAGTCGGTGTAAGAAAAACAAATCTTGTTTAAAATTCTTTTTTGATTAGGAATGAAATACATGTAACTGTTTACTGCACAAGACTTAACATCAAAGTAGAATCATAATATTCACTAAGAATGAGATGCTGTTTAAGTCTAGCCAGCTGGAATATTGTAGTTCTGCCTTTCTGGCATGTTCAATATGATCAGATTGCAAATTCTTTTGCAGTCAAGTCATGGTCTGCACTGTTTGTTATTCGGTTGATATAGATTGCCAATCTTCTGTCCGAGGAGCAATAAAACAGTACATCAGATTTAAGCAGAGCATTTAGAGAATTAACTTTTTACCCTTCTTGCAGCAATTGATTATATTTGATAATTTCAAACAAGCTTTGAATCAACATTTCTGAATTTACATTTGGTTTCTGTTATATTTCCACAGAATGCAGTCTGCGCTAAAGACATTTGCCGTAGACGAGACATCAGTGTGGGGTTATATCTATCATAAGCTGCTTGGACATGAGGTGGAGGATGTTGTCATCAAATGTCAGCTGCCGAAACGTTTCAGTGCCCCAAACCTGCCCGAACTGAATCATTCACAAGTGTATGCTGTGAAAACTGTTTTGCAGAGACCCCTCAGCTTGATTCAGGTAAATTGTCTTCCCTTTAAAGTTGTGAGATTATTACCATTGTAAGTTGCCGATATCAATTCTTTGACACTAAATCACTGTTTGTTTTGCCTCTTTTTAAAAATGGTTCTGAACCAAACAGATTAGGTATATTTGAGTCAATGGAAAACATGCACATTTGGGGGGAAAAGTGGCAAAATCATTTTAATTTAAGCCAAAGAAGTTACGAAAACAAGAGAATGTATTATTTTACCAAACCTGTACAAAGAGGAAAAAAATTCCAGCTGTTAAACATAGTTTGACTTGTTTACAGCTTATTAATTGGTAATAGACTTACTTTCCAGGCATTGTCAGTTTTTAAAATGTTAATCTGAGACTTTGCTTCAAGTCTATGATTTCTAAATAGCTGCAAGGCAGTTTAGTACTAAGTGAACTAAGCAGAATTTAAGATTGGAATTTGTATATGAACAGGGTCCACCTGGGACAGGAAAGACAGTGACGTCAGCAACAGTGGTGTACCATCTGTCCAAACAGAGCAATGGTCAGGTGTTAGTGTGTGCCCCGTCTAATATTGCAGTTGACCAGCTTACAGAGAAGATACATAAAACTGGACTAAAGGTTAGTGTTCTAGTGGTTAGACATCTACTACCTCTGCACATCTACATTTTTTTGCACCCAGTGTTTGCTTTTCCTTCATGTTATGATGTGTTTTTAAGTCTTGCAAGGTAATGGAAATTAATAAGCATTAGAGAAGTTTATTGAAACTGTAACTGTAAACTTTGTTCCAACAAATACTTTCAGTTCAATTATATAAATTCAAATGACTTCAGTTTTTCTAGCTATCAAAGTGGTATAAGGTCTTAAAGTTAATACAAAAATGTATTTCTACTTTGAATATTTTCAGGTGGTAAGATTGTGTGCTAAGAGTAGAGAGGCTATAGAATCACCTGTAGCATTCCTGGCGTTACATAACCAGATCAGGAATATGGACAGGTTAGTTTCCTCTATTGGCTTAGCTTTGTGTTATATAATAGTATTTATTGAACATCTGTTCAGACAATATGACACTGCTATTGAAATATGCCGATTTATACAAGCTGAAATTTGAAGAAGTCTGGTTGATAATTCGTAATTCTAACATGTATCGACAAAATAATTCTAAATGCTATATTCTGTACGGAAATGTACAGACATGTGGTGTAAATATTGTCAGATTTTCCTGATAATTTTCCATCTGTTATTTTACAGCCTGCCAGAGTTACAGAAGCTTCAACAGTTGAAAGATGAGACTGGTGAACTGTCGTCCACTGATGAGAAACGCTACAGGTCCCTGAAAAAGCAGTGTGAAAGGGAACTGCTCCAGGTGAGTCCTTGATCTCCTGATACCAGTACAGATATTAATTAAGGTTTTAAAACTGATTTGTCACCAGTCTGGAATGCCTTAGATCTGATTGGCCAGTTTTGAAACTGAGCTCTTTCTTAGCCAATAAAAACAACTCTCTTTGATTGGTTCAAAGTAGTTGGTTCAGCAGGTCTAGTCCATGTGGGTAAGCTATCATTTACTTGTGAAGAGCTGTACTTAATTAAAATAGACATTATAGATACATTAACCAACAGCCCCTAACACTTACAAAACTGTTCTGTAGTATCAAACACCTTCACTGCAGTTGCTGACATATTAACAAGTTACCACTGTCAGAAATCTTTTTTTGAAACCAGTTGATACAGTTTCCATAACAAAAATAGTTTAGAAACTGTCAATTCATTTTTTTCACTTGAACTTTTAATGTCTGAATTACAGCTGTATTTTACATACTTTCTATTCCTAGAATGCAGATGTAATTTGTTGTACCTGTGTGGGAGCTGGTGACCCTCGGCTTGCCAAGATGCAGTTCCGCTCAGTGTTGATTGATGAGAGTACCCAGGCAACAGAACCAGAATGTATGATACCAGTGGTCCTAGGATGTAGACAGGTTTGTACATTTATAATGATCTAGTAGAAAAATGTCATAGAAATGTACAGTGTAATAAATAAGTTAAGAATTTTCAAGTGCACATTACATGTGTTTTTCACAGCTCTCTAAGATCAGTGACTCTGTGTTTTGGAAGATTCTATGGCTCAGTATTCTACATGAAAACACTGCAACAGTTGATGTTTTATGTTGTATATGCTTGGATAAAGTGTGTTGAACAGAGTAATCTGATACAGTAAATATGATATTAGCACTCACTTATACACTTTACAAAATGATGGATATGCCGGTGGCTCAGTAGGCTTCAAACTTATTACAATCAAACTAGACGGAATTGTCGAACTTATCAGAGAATGTGATTCTATTTTCTAGCTTATATTGGTGGGCGATCACTGCCAGCTTGGACCTGTTGTGATGTGTAAAAAGGCAGCTAGAGCTGGTCTGTCACAGTCGCTGTTCGAGAGACTGGTTGTATTGGGTATCAGACCCATACGTCTGCAGGTGCAGTACCGTATGCACCCAGCCCTCAGCGCGTTCCCCTCAAATATCTTCTATGAAGGGTCTCTACAGAATGGAGTCACTCCAGGTAATGTGAAGACTACATGTAAATGGAAATAATTTAGTACTTATCACTAATACTTTTATGGTTGAAAGAGACATATAATAGCCAATAAGCAATGTGTTTGTTGAAGCATCTACCATTGCATTGTAAGTTTGTTAATAAGTTGTACAAGCAATAAGTAGTAACAGTAACAAATAGAACAAAGACCATTGGCTAGAAGAAACACAATTCTTGATGGTCATCTGTCATAGCCTTAAATATTAAATAATATCAGCCGTATGATTAATATATCAATTAAATTACAAGAAATTAACATGACTTAATCTTAAAAAGATGTGAACTGATTGGTTATTTTTATTTCACTATGTGCATTGCAGCTGAGAGAATCCGCAGCAGTTTGGACATACCTTGGCCACAGTCTGATAAGCCCATGTTCTTCTATACATCATCGGGACAGGAGGAAATCTCAAGCTCGGGAACTTCATACCTTAACAGGTAACCCTTCCGGCAGTTAAAACTCAGACATCAAATTCTTCTGAAAAATATTGGCTCAAAAGCATTTTTCAAAGGTCTTTCAGCTTAAATGTTATAATCAGTATTTGTCCCAAGTCAGTAACTTAGTAATTCCACTGAAGCATGTTGGGTAACTTGCTTTTGCTGTATATGTACAGCTGCTGGAGTAAAAAATACACAAAATGTGATTTGTTTTTTACAGGACTGAAACCGCTTCAGTGGAGAAAATAGCAACACGTTTCTTGCGTTCTGGAGTGAAGCCTGAACAGATTGGTATAATCACACCATACGAGGGTCAGAGAGCCTATATTGTACAGTACATGCAGTACAGCGGATCACTGAACAAGAAACTTTATGTTGTATGTATACTTGAATAATTGTTGGCTTTTGTATTTTTTGAAACACTTACAAAGTTGGCATATACTAGTACTGTGAATTAATGATGCCTTTGTTCTGATTGGTAAAGTCTTTTACATTTGAGGCTATTAAATCATGCATGATGAGAAAGTTGAAAACATTTCCAATTAATACATTTAAGTATAGAGTATGCTAGAATACGGTTAAGGATGTATTAATATTGGTATTTGTGACGGTTTTTGTTTTGTTTTTAGAGCTCACAAATATTGAATTGTTTAACGCCTCTGTTAAATAATTAAATTTGGAACAAATCAAAATTGCTTTTAAAGTATCGATATTTGATGCAAGCATTTCTGGCATAAAGGTGTGTTAAGTTAGTGTTTCTTTTTCACTTGAAAATGTTACTGCCTACAACTGTTATTAAAGCTGAATGTTTATTAGCACATGCACTTTTTCAACCATGATTGCTTTACTTTTACAGGAGATAGAAGTTGCCAGTGTTGATGCTTTCCAAGGCCGAGAGAAGGATTTCATCATCTTATCCTGTGTCAGGTCCAATGAACATCAGGGCATAGGTTTCTTGAATGACCCAAGACGTCTGAATGTGGCACTTACCAGAGCCAAGTAGGAACATAATTTTGTAGATCTTGCTCGGTTTAGTTTTGTTAAAAGCCTTTGTAGAAGTTAGATTTTACGAGTGTGACCAGTATTTATGCTGAAAGAAGAGACTGTGGAAGCAAGAGTGATGGTCCAATGTTCCACCATTGATGGGATTCGAACCTGCAGCTGTGAAGTTACATGTAATAGAGATATACTCAAAACTGCCAATTTAATCCATACCTTGCTGGAACCCTATATTTCAGCTTTTATGACCCCTGTGCTGTCCGATCATGATCTGCACTGCTTATTGTTGATTTGATTAATTTTAAAAAATGCACCCACATGACTACTTAATAGTCCTATTCAAATTAAGACCTTTTAAAATAAATGAAGGCAAGTGGGGGGGGGGTGTTAGACCGGATCTTTAAATTTGATGCTTCATATCTGCTATGCTGTTTTCTACAGACTTGGATTTGATTTTGATAGCATAGTGAATTCTGAATTCTTGCATGTGTTACTTGTGAATAAAATCCGTAAGATTTTTCCTTTTCAAAAGGGAGAGGATCCAATGATAAAAGTGGTTTCTGTCTAATTATGATATAATGTTTACTCTTGCAGGTATGGTATCATCATTGTTGGCAACCCCAAGGTGTTGTCCAAGGTAAGCTTTTGATATATGATAGTTGAATATTTTACGTCCTGAAATTTGAATTTTCACACAAATTTTGTCAAAAGTTTTACAAGTAGACATATTGATTTAACAGTGGCAGAGCATTGATTTTGGAAACAGTTTGCAAGCAATTTAAAATCAGTTCTGAAAGTAGAGCTATGAGTTAGATATGTCTAATTTCGCATTTTCTGTCACTTTTAGCAACCACTTTGGAACCACCTGCTAACATACTACAAAGAGCAGAGATGTCTTGTAGAAGGACCCCTTAACAACATGAAGGAGAGTCTCATACAGTTCAGTAAACCAAGGAAGCTTGTTAACTCTACAAATCCGGTAAGAAAATTTCTACTTTTTTTACAATACTATACTGAACAAGAAAGTGATGGAAAAAATCAAGAGTTACTTCCAAAATTAACGAAATTCAGACTTTCAAAAGTGTTACTTTCATTAGCTCACATTGCAAAGTATCTTGTTTTGTATAAAAATCCTAGGGATGTCTGGGACTATAAACAAATTTTTTTTTAAAGATGCTATAATCGATAATGACAACAGTATTTGTTTTCTAAGAAGAAAACACTATTAAGATAATGATTTTCATATACAATACTTTTCAGGGTGGTCGCTTTATGAGTAACACAATGTTTGATGCACGAGAGGTGCTCATACCTGGCAGTATGTATGACAGAAGTAAGTATATACTTGTTGAGGTAACCATTAAGGGAAGCTGTGTTAGAAATATTTTGTCAAACTTGTTAGCGATGTCAAGGATTCAACAGTTGCAGCTGCAAGGACTTAAACTATAAATTGTTGTATTAAAATATAAATATTTAAAAATCTGTTCGGGTATATATAAAATGGGAAAAATAGAAAAAAAATGTTTCTAAATATAAAATGTTCTGTTAAAAAGGAATTGAAATATAATTTTTTAACTTTTTTGTAAATGATTGCAGTTGCAGATACCTAGTTAACTTGCAGATAAACTAAATGTTGTTTCCTTTGTTCAAAGGTGTAGGCTACAGGGAACCAGTGGTTCGTACACATGATCAGCTTGGCTTCATTGGACCTGAAAGGGCCTACACTGGACCTGGCATGAACATTCCGATACCAGTGAACATGTTCATTAGCCCCATGCCACAGCCCTTCCATCAACCACAACAACCCATGCAGATACGTAAGTATTTACACTAAAATTGTGTTTGTTAGTGCCATGGCAGTGAGTGAATTATAACAACAAATGGAGAGTTATAGGTTTGAACTGTTTCCCAACCCTACTCGTGTATGAGAAACGTTGGCACCTTTTACGGACTGGAAAGATTTTATAGAGATAAAAATGAGATTATTTTTACTACAGCTGCTTTTTTCTTGTATACTTAATCTTATACAGGCTGAAGTTGATCTATATGCCTGACAAGTTGCTTTCTTAACTGATGTTTAAATTATAAATAATAATCGGGTTTCAGAAATTACACGTATTTTAGAATTATTAATAACTTGATTATTCAATTTCAAGATGCTTTGCAAAAATAATTAAATGATTCAGATTTTTACATCAGCAATTAATATTAGATCAATTAAATTAACAGTATGTTTTTTGTTTGTAATTGTATAGCTGTCAATGCACGTGGACGTGGAGGTCGTGGGCGTGGTGCACGTAACAAGCCACCGAGATATAGTCAGAACACTCAGCAGAGTCAGGCGTCCCTTCTGACGAACAGTCAGAGCCAGGCTAGCCAGGACATCTCTCAGCCGTTCTCCCAGGGCCCGCTGACGCAGGGTGGTCTCTCCATGAGCCAGCCATTCCAAATGAGTCAACCAGGACTGTCTGGATTGTCACAACCAGAACTCTCACAGGTAGGAGATAAATAGTTGCTTAATTTAAAACATATTTCAGGTGTTCATAAGTTGTGAGGTCGTGACTATTTACTTGTTCTATGTGTTACCGCTGCTAAGATTTAGTTGATATCTGGTGACTTTGGAATGGATAAATTCAGTATAATTTGCCACATAAACCAAAATTCCAGAGAGACCCTTTTCCTAGTGAGTTACAACCCCTGCTATGAAGACGTTTTAGGGTATGTTTATATATTACTAAATTTGTATTATAATGCAGCAACTAAATTCAGTTGTTTACACTGTTTCAGGACAGTTTTTTGGCGGATGACTTCAAGTCTCAGGCGGATGGCATGTTGTCCCAGGACTCTACATACCAGGGCGACCGCATGTTCTATGCCTCACAGCTCTCGCAAGGTCCTTTCAACTAGTCAACAGGAGCTGCTTGCTAGCAAACAAGGTAATCCAGTTTTTATCTGTAACAAAAGTGTTTTTGCTCAAAGCTAATGTAGTTGTGAATTTTTTTCATGGTTTCTAATCTCATTTGTCTTAATTTTGTTATTTTGAGATGCAGACAGAGAAATATATTGAGACTGGCCTCTTTGTCTTAGGTTTATTTTAGAATGAAGACCAGGTGTCAGAAAAAAAAACTTTCTCAAAGCATCCAGGGTAAATTGAATAATTTTAATTGGTTAAGTGTGCAAGTTGTCACATAGCGATGCTGTTTCTGCAAATATGCCGGGCTTAACCAGGAGATGCATTGTTTTGGGTAATTTAAAGATTTCAAATCAAGATCTGTAAAACCATGTCTAGATCCAGTCTGTTTGCACTTTATCCAAGGGAACCAGAATGACATTTCAGGTGTTGTATAATTCTACTTGAAATATTGTAACAATGACTGTGAAAGCTCTAGAGATTGGATTTCACACTTGAGGCTTGATTGTAAGTCTGGAATCTTTGATTGTTGTTCTATTGCAGGAAACCGAGGTGTTTGATGAAGTGAAATGATGAGACATCATCATAACCAACGACAACCAGTTGTGAAGAGGGAGAGAGCAGTGTCAATATGTCTGACGACAATGACAACCACACAGTGACAAAATGGCGTCCATGCTACACCTGTAGCCTCAAAATACCACTCTCAGTGAAAGTCTGGCATCTGTTACTGAAAACAGACCGGAAACAAACAGGTTCACCTGTCTTACTATAACACATGACTGCACATGTGGACTGTATGCAACCATAGTCTGGTTTTACTCAACAGTCATCTAAATTCAGTAAAAGTCGAAACCAGTCTGGTTGAAGAAATGATGGTAAACCAGTCTAGACCGGATGCTGATAGAGTGGGAACCATGCTATCAAACAGGAAGTAGTGATACGTCTGCTGAAGTCACATGGTCAATGTCAAGGACACTGCAGATTGATTTGATTTGTGTTAATTTGCTTGCAATGATGGAAGTTGTTGGGATATCTTGAGACATTATATGATGGATCTACCATGATTATAAACAAATTACAATTAGATTTGATTTGTGTTTTGCTACTAGAGCTGGTGTGCTACGTAGGAGGGAAGAAGGCATTGGATTGAAGATGAGGAAACCATTCTCTGGTCTTGTAGATAAACAACTAGCTATACTTAGTCACCCTCAAGAGCGCATAAATGGAATACAGTGTGAACATTTGATTGAGTAATATGCATCAGGATATCAATGTAATAGCAGTGTTTTCCAGCATAAATATTGTAAATAACAGTTTATTCCAATAGAAATTTGGTCAATTGCTATATATCAGCAAAGCAACATTTTGATAAAGTCATACAGAGGTATTTTAGTTTTGTTTCACTTCTCGGGTCACATGATTAAATTTGCATTTATTTTATATACAAAATAGGTTTTATTAAATTGCATAGATATATTAAAATTTATTTTTGTGAAGGCCTCGGCATCGTTAGGGTAGCTAGGATGAATAAGTAGTTTTGAACAGCTAGCAGGGTGTGTTGAAAAGTAACTGTCAGTAAAGTATTGTGGTTTTATTTTCTCAATTTTCTCCCTTTCTTCAAGTTAAATTTATAAATTCACCATGGCTGGTCTGATTGTGTTTGCCTGCTTTGTAATTCTCTTTGGGCCAGACACCATAAACTTCCTCATTGAAACTACTCTGAATTTTAAATGTTTGAATGAGGATTGAAACTGACCAATCAGAAAGTAGAGATTTGAAATTGATCTGCAAGAGAATGTTTATAAATTGTTTGCTGATTTTGTGCATGTTTTTCAGTGGCTTGTAAAAACTAGTTCTGGATTTTTTTGTGTATTGAAGTGTTTGAATGGCTTACTCCCATTGAGGCAGATACTTGCATATGGAAAGCCAAACAAGTTAAGGATATGTTTGTGGTGCAGTAGGCAAACTCATGAGTTCCTGACATTTAGAATCATTAGCCCTGAACCATCAAAGGTTTTTAATCAAACCACACAAGATTTTCTTTCTTTCACACAAAAAAGGTATGTTTATAGGTATGTAGAGGGTTTGTTTGTCTACGCTGGTTACATGGTGTGAAATGGGTTGCCTAGGGTTTTCAGCCACCCACCATTAGATGTATTTTCCAGATAGTTGTAAACAAATGAGGTCTGTGACAAAAATAAAAATGCTTTGTTGGTCATTTGTTTTGAAATAATGAGTTAAAAAGAGGAGAACTAAACAGTACTTTTGTAACAGCCCTGTCATAAGTGATGAGCAATTTCTTCAGTTCAGTGCATTTTTCCCTTTTCTCGTGTATTTAATTGATAGATGATTTTATATGATTGTAGCTTTTTGATCTACTACTACATGGTTTTCAGCAAATTAGGTAGCGGTAATATATGCACTGATATTCTAACCCCACATCATATTATATTGCATAATCTGTTTTGCCATTTTATTGTTTTATTGTACAGATATTATTTCCACCTCAGCAATTCGAAAAACTTGACGGTTTTGGGGTACAAGGAAATGGAATTTTTGGAACTATTTATGATTTGGAAATGTATGGTTGCAAAAAAAGGAAATAAACAACTGGAAAAAAAAAGAATTGCTAATCTGGAATATATTGTCTAGTTTTTCATAATGTGAACTATTGGTAGCAGAAATTTTGTATTACCACCTAATATACTAGCAATGGTAACATAGGAAATTTTCTATTCATATTTAACATACAGTTGCTTGATTTATTCTTGTGACGATACTATGAAATGATTATTTATAAGTTTAATTTTATATAATAATAGTACTTTAATCAAGCAAGTCAAATTTTAAAGTCACTTCACATGTAAACACTTAGAAAAAAGTAAACAATGAATAGATTTTCAGGTGGAGAAAACCCTTAAAATTCCTTTTGTCTCATAGCTCTTGATTAAATCACAGTTTTCGATCGGTTAGTTCTTTAAAAATACACGTTATTTGGAAAAAATGTTGATAGAATTAGCTGAAATTTGTAACTGAAATATTAAGATAGGATTAAGAACATTTTGTTATGTAATCACCTGAACATGTAATCAGAGATTGTAGGCTGAGTGTATGTTGTTCATATTTGACATGATCCTGTTGCTTTTTACTGTGATCCCTTGTTAGAATCTGTGTGTAGTCGTTGAAAAAAAAGTATTACTAGTTAAATGTGTGACAGTTCTGTACAAAACTAAAAGCTGAATATTTTACATATAAGAACTTACTTAAATTTTCAGACTTTGCTTACCACAAGTACAAGTATACAGATTTTTGACATATTAAAGACTTACATTTAAAGTTATTTTTGTTCTATTTGTTAACTAATTTGGTATGTTTTACTTACACTCCTAGTATTACTGTTTTTGTTGATTTGAAATTTGAACCTGTTCAGATATTGTGTAGTTCAATTTTTTTGCTTTGCATTTCTATCCATGACCCAGTTTGTTTGTGTATTCCACCCAGTATATGTGTCGCAAGATCGAATATCAGTTGGTATTTTTTGTTGAAGTGAAGACGCTTTCTGCCATCTAACTTGCTTAGTTTCAGACTAGGTTGACCCTATGTTAAGCAGTTAGGCAAAAATCTAAAAAGAAATGGCAATTTGAAGGAAGTTGTAACTTAGCATAGCCTTATTCATCTCGGAAGTTACTAGAATTTATATTTTTGACTTTTTAAGACAAATGTCTGCCTATGTCAAGTGAACACCTAGTCAGGTTCAACTGTATTAAAAAATGAAAATAACACGAAAGTCCAGCATGTTGCGTAGTTGTCGTAACTATTTACCAACTTGGTTATGGTGGTGATTTACTGATTCAGTGCAAGTTTCATTGAAAACAGGTAGAAATATGTTTGGACGTGCAAACAAATTGGGTGTGTTATGATTTGTAATGCTATGGGTATGCTGATATTGCTTAAACATCCTTACTTTGTGTTTCACAAAGTAGGGAGAATGTAGGAATCACAAATTGTCTTATCCCTGTATGTCCTTTGATACCTGAACTATTATGGCAATGGCTTTGTAGAGATTTAAAGAAAGACCTGGATTCAACAACAGAGTGTTGTGGGGGTATAATCACCTTTGGTGATAGGTCTGGTCAGATTTATTGTTAATTAAGATTTCTTGTCATTTTCACTACCCGCTTACTAATTATTTTGGGCTTAAAGATTATGTTTGGATATTGGAAATAAAGGCTTCTAAATGCAACTGTATATTGGTATATTTTAGCTGGCGTGGTGAGCTATTGTGATCACCTGATGTCTATCATCTGTTGTTTGTCCACATTTACCTTGTAGACACTAGTCTACATTTCAAAATCAATCATTATGGACATTGTTCAGAATGTTTGTTTGAGTCAATTCTAGAACTAGTTTAAAACTGGGTAACGAGAGATCAAAAACAAGTCACAAGGTGAAATCAGAAAATCCTTGAGAGCACTGTTGAACCAGTCCCAGTCATCATGAGATTTGTCATGTGGGACTGAAAACTAGGTCACATGATCATATTTGAAAAATTTAAAAGATAGATTTTGTCATGATAGCTAGCCTAAATGTTTGTCTTTATCAACTTAACTATAAGTCAAGTTTGAAACTGGGTCATTTGGTATCAAAAATAGGTCTCCATGCTGCTTCACAGAAAAACAACACTGTAGAGACCACATTTTATTGTCAAATTGGCTTGAAAGTTGGTTAGAACGCTTGTCTCCATGACCTTTAGGCCTAGTTGAAATTGGGTCACATGGAGTCAACTAGGTCATCGGGTCAGGTTATAGAAAACTCTGCTTTTGTTCCCAAACAGCATGTACTTATTGTCCAATGAGAAGTTTATGCAAAATGTTCTATGAGTCGCCTACCGAATGTCCTCCCTGTAACACGGTTGCACCTACAGACTGTTCATTGTGAATCCTTGGACAATGCTGCATCTCCTGTTAATTATCTGGTTCTCTGTGAATCATGTGCAAAATAACCTTTGACAACATGACAAATGCCCTTTGTGAATCATCTAACAATGTGTGAATCATCTGCCAAATCATGTCTGACAACATGACAAATACCAATTTATTAATCATCTGCCAAATAATATTTGACAAATGACCTTTGTGAATCATCTGCCAAACAACCTTTGACAACATGACAAATGACCTTTGTGAATCATCTGCCAAACAACCTTTGACAACATGACAAATGCCCTTTGTGAATCATCTGCTAAATAACCTTTGACAACATGACAAATGCCCTTTGTGAATCATCTGCTAAATAACCTTTAACAACATGACAAATGCCCTTTGTGAATCATCTGCTAACTAACCTTTGACAACATGACAAATGACCTTTGTGAATCATCTGCAAAGTAACCTTTGACAAGATGACAAATGACCTTTGTGAATCATTTGCAAAGTAACCTTTGACAACATGACAAATGCCCTTTGTGAATCATCTGCTAAATAACCTTTGACAACATGACAAATGACCTTTGTGAATCATCTGCAAAGTAACCTTTGACAAGATGACAAATGACCTTTGTGAATCATCTGCAAAGTAACCTTTGACAACATGACAAATGCCCTTGTGAATCATCTGCAAATAACCTTTGACAAGATGACAAAGACCTTTGTGAATCATTTGCAAAGTAACCTTGAAAGATGACAAAAAGACAAAGACCTTGTGAATCATCTGCAAAGTAACCTTTGACAACATGACAAATGCCCTTTGTGAATCATCTGCTAAATAACCTTTGACAACATAACAAATGACCTTTGTGAATCATCTGCAAAGTAACCTTTGACAACATGACAAATGCCCTTTGTGAATCATCTGCCAAATAACCTTTGACAAATGCCCTATGTGAATCATCTTCCAAATAACCTTTGACAACATGACAAATGCCCTTTGTGAATCATCTGCCAAATAACTTTTGACAACAATTTCCTATTAAAGTAATGCTGTTTTTTCCTTTAAGAAGGTTTTGCTAAATGTGCCTCCTGAATCATCTGAATGTATCTGCATGTAGTTCTTGCTCTACTTGCTGCACTATAGCAAAGAAAATGTAGTATACACTCAGTTCCAAAAGAAAGTGTGCACTTCTCAATTTTAAATATTTTAACACCCCGTCCTTTCTCGTTTAAAAACAACCACTTAAAACGAGCGCAACTCAAAATCTAAAATGTTCGCCATATTGTACGTAAACAGATCTCAATTTTGGTACCAAATATATAGGCTTTCAGAAAAGTAGTCGATGAAAGATCACAGAAAACAAAGTTCACACTTTCTTTTGGAACTGGGTGTACGTGCATCTTGGCCCTATACGCCATTGTTTCGTTGCTCGGTCGTGAAGCAAGTTCTGTTAACTTATATACCAAACCGGCATGCCACCTGTGAACAGCCACAGCTCGAGTAGCCAGTAAATTTCAGAACTGAGTTGATATTGCATTCGCTAAAACACACTCCATTTCTGACATCACTATAAATATTTGGTCAAAGTGGTGCAAATTAGATAATGAACTAACAAATGTAATTTAGTCTGAACTCTGAAACAAATTGGAAATGGATTAGGTTTAGAACAACTTTAAAGCATTTCCCCGTGGTGTGAAGAATGATATACACAATCTCTGGTCCCTGTGAACTCTGGCCTGAAGGTTGTAAATAATAGAAACAATATCTGATCCCTATGATCTGAATCCTGAAGGTACAATTAATATCTGATCCCTGTGATCTGTAAGTTGTAAATGAAGGACACGATATATGCTTGTAAAATCCTGATATTCCTACCAACGAAGGCTGTCCGTAGCATTTTACTGAAGGAAACTGTGGAAATAATAGTCTGCCATGTTTATGAAACCCCTTCGAAGCATTCTACTTTACACTTAGACTTATAGAAGTCTGTTGAGATTGGGAGGCGTTTATTCTCTGAAGTCTTATTTTCTTAAGAAAAATATCTCTATCAAAAATTTGTCTCAATCAAAGCTCATCTCAACAGACTTATCAAATGCGATTCTTGGTTACCTAATCCAAGGAGAAACCCATCAGTAGTTTAACAGTAAAGAAATTTTATTGCCGTCTTGGCAGGTAATTTATGCTCAAGTAGCATGGACCACAAGAAGACAAATGAGCCTTGAAAAATCTGACCAGATGTTGAAGTAGGGAAAAGATCTGATTATAACTAAATTCTCAGTTGGAGTTTTGGGTAGCACATTTTATTTTAGAGATCAGCAGGCATAGCTTTTTTATAAGGTATATATCACACATGGATTATTTGTAATACATTATTCTCTATAGTGTTATTCAAGAAGACAGTGTTTTAAAATAAAGAAAAATTAAATTCAAAACAATAACAAAACAGTTTTAGAGATCAGCTGACACCTACTACAAAGACATAGAGGATAATTGTTGGTTTCGGTGTAAGATCATGTTTTATTTTATGTTTTCCAGTGAATTATAGAGTTTTCTCAGTGAAATAAAAGTGATAATCCACAGTTTTGAAACAGTGGATTACCATTTTTATTTTTCACTGTTTTGCAATCTTTAACCCGGATTTACGTCAAAAAGTATACCGAACGTAATAAATGCTGGAAACCATGCGACGATGACGTCGTTTAAATGACGTCATTTGCGCTATGTTTCTGATGACGTTTCCCGCGATTTTCGATACTTTGTAGAAATAAACTCAATAAAAGTACAGTTTTAACCATAAAATAAACAGAAAAATTGTTGGTTCGGTGTAATATCACGTTAATTTCACTCGTGAACACCAAAAAGTTGTTATTTTCACTCGTGGCTGCGCCACTCGTGAAAATATCACTTTTGGTGCCCACTCGGTGAAATTATAACGTGATCTTACACCGAAACCAACAATTATCCTCTATATAATTTCACCGAGTGAGCACCAAAAGTGATATTTTCACGAGTGGCGCAGCCACGAGTGAAAATAACAACTTTTGGTGTTCACGAGTGAAATTAACGTGATATTACACCGATACCAACAATTTTTCTGTTTATTTTACGGTTAAAACTCTACTTTTATTGAGTTTGTTTCTACAAAATATCGAAAATCGCGGGAAACGTCACCAGAAACATAGCGCAAATGACGTCATTTAAACGACGTCATCGTCGCATGGTTTCCAGCATTAATTACGCTCGGAATACTTTTTGACGTAAATCCGGGTTAAAGATTGCAAAACAGTGAAAAATAAAAATGGTAATCCACTGTTTCAAAACTGTGGATTATCACTTTTATTTCACTGAGAAAACTGTATAATTCACTGAAAAACATAAAATAAAACTGTATGCATTAAAAGTACACATATTAATAGAATGCGACTTTTCCAAAAGGGTGTAAAAGCTTCACACTGTTTACTTACTGAAAAACTGTTGTGCATTACAATAAGTAACACAGACAGATTTGCAAAAGGTGCAATTTAAAATGTTAAAAGACTTTCCGCTTCCTGTTCGAGCACAGAAAAACATATCTTTTCCAGATGAATATCCCTCTACAACTTTTTTTTTATTTTCAGGAATATTTGCGTATTTCATTTTTGTAAACCATATGCAATGAAACACATAATTGTTTCCAACATATTATTCAACTAAAATTCATAATTTGCTCAATTTTTACATTTATGACAAATTTTGCTTAGAACCTATTTATTATCTGCATATAAATATACTGGTCAGCTTTATCTCTAAGTACATGCCAGGTTGTACAGATATTTCTGTTTCATGACCAGATGAAAGGGTTCCCCTTTGTGTTATCTAACACATGATAAATAGCTATAGAAGTCAATCTAGGGTCACATTATATCATAAACACTTCTTCAATGATTCCTTATTTCATAGCAATTATAGAACCAGGCACAATCCTGCCCGGTTCTGATCGCATTTGTCCAGTCGTTATTGTCAAGGGAAGGAGAAATTGTGAAGATGTTGTAAAATGTCCAGAAAAGACGAGGTAATGACTCTAACGACTGATGCCAGTCTACTTTACACTCTGTAAACTCTAGTTTTGTTGTATTGATAAAGAAATAGCTCATAAGAAAGAAAAAAGAAAGAAATATAACATAAGAATGGTCGAGTGGTTAACACTCTGGACTAACAAACCGGAGGTCCCCGGTTCGAATTCAGACCGGGGCACATGAAATTTCAGATACGCCTTACATTGCACTCATGTAGAAATGAAGTTGTTAGAAACCCAGAGGTAGTCTCACGTGTATCGGTGCTAAACACCGGGCATGTAAAAGAAACAAGGGGTCTATTCGTAAAAGAGCTAGGGTCTGGTACCCGGATTCCCTTGTATCTGCATCTGTCTCTCTTCAACCTGCGCATCCCAGAAAATATAGGTACCACTCTCTGAAAGTTCGACAACTATGCGAATATAGGTAAGTTTTTCATTACTACACTAAACAGAGACAGAATTGTGGTGCTAAAAACGTATTTTACTTTGTAATTGGAATATTGTAAAAACTATGCAGTATATTCCTCGTCAATCGACACGTGTGCAGGTTCCGTCTAGGTTTCGTTTTACTTCGTGGTATTGAATAATTCACAGGGGCTCTGGTAAATCGGTTGTCAATTCACGCCCCGATATTGATGTAATTCGATTGCCATAGAATGTAACTGATTGAAAACCCACGTGCGCTCATTGATATAGTAATTACACATCTTGTAACAAAGTATGTCAGTCTTTGATGTTCTCTGGTTTACTGTACCGGCTGTCTTGTAGGCGGTAAAAGAGGAAATAAACCAAATGCTTCTTTTTAACTAGAAAACATGTTTGCGTTGTCTTTAATAGTTTAGTTGTAAGGCTCTTAAGTTTTGTGTATTAAACTATGCTAATTCCTTTAAATAAGTATAGTGCAGGAAAGTGGGTGATGTAACTCCACAATCTTCAGTAAATAACATACACTTTATGTGCCCGTACTTAAAATTACAAGTTTGCTGCTTAAAAAAGCATCCAACTTGCCAAATGAGTGCATGGTATTTACGCGACATGAAACTACAACAATATGAAGGAAATGACTTGTGTAGACGACTTTTGTGTTTGTTTAATATTAATTACATGTTGTTTCTCTTTGTAACCTAATATATAATCGACTAAGTTTTTGTAAAAATGCCGTGAAAAAATGAAGACTCTTAGAGGAAGATGTGCTACATTATTATAACAATTCCATATAATCCCAGGACAATGCTTCTGGTCTGATCCAGGTGAACCCCCGAGGCACTTGAAAGTCAACATCTGAGCAAGTCTTTAACAGTTTGCACGGTGAATGAATACTCTGTGAAAAAAAGAAAGTCAAAGATGTGAGGGAGGAGCAATAAATCTTGTGTCATGGCTATGCTGAAAGTCATATACTGAGCACTAATCGTAACAAGTTACATTCTGATAAACAAACATTGTACTAAACGGTTTCCATAAGTCAACATATTGCTTGTAAATTCATATTATGCACTTATTTTAAAAACTGATCAGTTTTTAAAGGGACATACCCTACATTCAGCAGATTTTATTCTCGAAATAAAGATAATGTGTTCAATGAACGTAAAATGATAAATCAATAAAATTTTAAAGAACAACATATGGTGAAAAATGCCTCATTTGCCATAATTAATCAATATTGAGGCCTTCTGTAATAAGCCGCATCCACCCATTAATTGTACAACAACTTTACATAGGTTATTTAATGGTTTACGGTACTACAGCATATTTTAAACCGCTGATTTTATCGATAATGGCTGAAACATTTAGGTTAAGTTAGATTACTTCTAAAGATTCTATAATTTATGTTTTGGAGGTTATTTAGTTTGGCATCAATTACAGGGTATGTCGATTCTGTGTCATTTTACAGCGGACACAACGACTTCAGTTTACCAAATAGAAATAAATAGACAGGCTTTGTGAATTACCCTGTTCAAAGAAACTAGTGTTGCAGTTGGTAAGTGGCTGATACATGAATACGCGTTTTAAGTCAAAATGTTACTTTATAATATCTTGCGTGATCTGGAAATGTTTTAAAATATACGGTCCTACATTGTATAATAAATGTTTTTGAGTGTTATCGATGGCGTTTTTTTTCAACATCGAACGCAGGAATTGTATGGATATAAATATGTGTACAGCTTACACGATGGACAGCGAAGACATTTTTATCATAATTTGATTGGGCAAATTTGATACATTTTACTGCACAAATACTCAAGAAAAACTCTTATTAATACATGTAAGTATTTACTAAGTCCGTTTGAGATGTTTAAGGTCGCACGGCCACACTTTTGCCACGTCTTTCCAAATAATATTTCCAGAAACATTGAATGCTTCATATTCAAATTAACACAAAACTTTTTAAACATACTACACCGTAAGCATTTTTCAGTGAGTACCACTCGCAGTGATCATTTCTTACGGCGAACACTACTCACATTGAACATTGTTCAGTGAGCATTACTAAAAGTTAGCATTATTCAGTGAATACTTCTCACAGTGAGCATTCTTCAGTGAGCATTACTCACAGTGTGCATTGTTAACAGTGAACATTGTTCAGTAATCACTACTCACAATAAACATTGTTCAGTGAGCACTCCTCCCAATCAGCACTACTCACAGTGCACATTGTTCAGTGAGCATTACTCACAGTGCACATTGTTCTGTAAACACTACTCACAGTGAACATTGTTTAGTGAGCATAACTCACAGGGAACATTGCTCAGTGAGCACTTCTCACATTGAGCACTTCTCATAGTGAACATTGTTCAGTGAACACTACGCACAGTGAACATTGTTCAGTGAACACTACTCATAGTGTACATTGTTCACAGTAAAAATTATTCTGTAAACACTTCTCACAGTGAACATTGCTCAGTGAGCACTACTCACAATGAGCATTGTTTAGTGAACATAATCACAGTGAGCATTGTTCAGTGAGCATTTCTCACAGTGAACATTGCTCAGTGAGCATTTCTCACAATGAGCATTTCTCACAATGAGCATTTTTCAATGAGCACTTTTCATAGTGAACAATGTTCAGTGAACTCTTCGCACAGTGAACATTGTTCGGTGAGCACTACTCAAAGTTTTAAATTAAAATATGGTACATTTTATCATTGAAATATCACTTATTTTGTAAAGCAGAAACATTAAAGATACGGTCTCAAAATCAGACTTTGTTGATACAGCGGCCTGGCAGCCAAATTCTGAAATTTATTCGCGACCTTTTCTGCATTGCGCCTACGCTGATACTGGAGTAAGACTGAAGCTGGGTAAAATTCGAAACACCAAAATAGTAATAGAAAAATGTCATGTTCAGTCCCTCCAAAAGTCAATAGACCACGAAAATTATCATTGACTGACATCTTTTTACAGAAACTAAAAACAAATGCAAAAATAGAACTAAACAAACAAAACGAAATCCGAGGATGTAATCCAACAGATTTATACAGAACTTTACTTGTCTTACATAATATCAGAGAACTATAATTTACTTATAGAATGTTTCACATTTCTGTGATAATATGAATGTGTTTCAAAACTAGAACTGGCATGCAGTCCAAACAAAGTAGATTTTAGAATATATGATTACTTTAACACAAGAATTCCTCTTCACCATCTGGTGAGATAGGAATAGTTTTTCATGGTGGCATGTATCGTCTATTGTACCCCTTGTTGATGGAAATACTTTTGATACGTATAACAATCCTCATAGATAATTAAACAGTTGTTTTTCCGGTTCTAAATCTTTATCTACGCCTGGCCAACCCGCATTGATACCAAGATACTAGTATGCAAAAATGAAAAACATCTTTTATTTTTCTCTACTTATTTGCTTCCGCGGTTTTGTTAATTGGTGGTTTATATCAATACATTGTCCCGAATTTATTTTCAGATAGCAAACAATGCCGTAAGATCGCGCTAATTGGCAGCATTTACAGGGGTCCTGAAGGGCGTTGGATTGTGTCTGTCATTGTTTCGGTAATTCAAGCATTGCCTGGTATGAAGTAGATATACTTTTGATATATTACAGGTAGATAAACATTTTTATTACCTGGATTACAGGTGAGTAAATATTGGTGTATCCCTTTGTTATGGCACTTGTTTTATCATGTCTCAATCAGCATTCCAATTTGTAAATATTGCCCAAATATCTGGCAGATAGTATGAGCCCTAATTGTTTCCATTGTGTAATAATCATACATTAATTTCATAATTCGAAGTGTGGGGGGGGGGGGGGCAAGAATCGCGTTCGCTGAATTTAAGTTTATCATTTCACGTGATATATGCCATATCCAAGTCTCTGAAATTATCACCCTGGGGTTTAGTATTCATGAATCACACATGTAAAAGTCTCTGAAAAATTGAAATTAAATTGATAATGCATAATTTTGGAGCGAATCCTGTTTAATCATTAAAGATCGTAATAGAAAATGGGATATTAAAGAGATATTTGGTATTTCTGAATAGTTTAGATCTTACGTAATTAAGCAATTTACAATATCATAACACGTTTTTATGAAAAACATATTTGATTTTACATTAGAGTAAAACATAATGTCATTTGTTTGGGGTAATAAAATACAAAGATATTATCAGTAATATGAGATCCGCATGCAACATATTGAGAGTATGGATAAAAATTCTTATTTCACGTTGGTCGAGATCTACAGTCAAACTTGTGTTAAGAGACTACATTCAGACAGAAGATAAGCAGCTGTCAAAATGATTTAATAATGTTTGTATGTCAATCTAAACTTAGATGGTATTTGATTTCTCTAAAAAGCGTCATAAGAAATCTGTTTAAGGCTGTTTTTCATTGATCATTCACTTGCATCTTTTGTAGGTGCCAATAGCTTACAAGGAAAGCAGCGCCGAGTTCAATTAATACAGATACATATACAGTACGCATTTTTCAGTTTCCGTGACATTAACAAAAGTTCTGCTCTTTATCATTTTGACATATAACTGACGGACAAGTCGATATGCTTGCTAATTTTGCATTTTACTTACTAAAAGGGTAGAAGAAAAATATTAATCAATTAACAGGTAATATATATGTGGAAAAGAGAATATAAGGAAACAATAAATGTCTTTGCAGTGAAACAGTACTAGTATTCAGTTGGGCGAATTTCCACAAAAGAAAAATTTAAGGTAGGATTGTAGGACGCTGGTTAAAAAGCCTGTTAAGCAAAATAACGCAAATCACGACTGGTTCGAAAAGAAGACGTGCTCGGTATATACTTATTTTTGACTTGGAAAGTTTTAGCCCCGCTACCCGCCTGACTCTTAATGTACGAAAGTTGTCAGATTCATATGGAACTTTCGAGTCGGTCGTTAAACCTAACCAAAAAATAAATCTGAACTTTTAAACGATTTGTTTTTTTTAAACGTTTAGTTATTAAAAGTCGTAACATTTAAACACATTGTGTGCAATGTGCACGTGCTTTTCGTGACATCGATCTCTGCGCTGATATTTCAAAACAAGCAGCTGACAGCATGCACGTGATTTTCGTGACATCGGTCCCGAAAAGCTGGCGAGTTGTACTGGCACGTGCACAGACACTTTTAGTCAAATGGACACCTGCATGAAGCATGGATGTTGTTTGACGTACATTTCGTGTAATAAAATGTTGCCTTTCTAAAAGTTTATGCAGAAAAGATGTATGGGAGACGCCTGCCTGCCCGGAGCAACATTTTGAGCCGATTAACCCAAGGTGCCTCCGGACGGATCACGCAGTAAGTAATACATCTATTTAAGCAACTTAGGATCGTGTGCTTCGTTTGTCATTCAGTATTGTTTAGTAAACAAAATCTGGCGAATCCTCATTGTGATTTCCTTACTGCAAGGTTAACATTGTGCTCCCGTTACAAACAGGAGTTATCTATCTAATGATGATGATGATCAAATAAATTTACAATATGGCCTTCTATAAACAAATTAAAAAACAAACGTTCACTTACATACATTTAAACTATCCAGTTCCACACAATAATTCACTCATTGACAGACAATCAAAATGAACTTTTTATAAGCATTATATAAGTAAAGGTATCGGCGTGTCAGGGATTGCTATCGTTTTTTTCCCGGTTGTGTTCTATGGCTATATTGAGTGCGTCGAAATACTGAATGTTGTTTTCAAATTAACAACAACTTTGTAAATTACTTTGGTATAAAAATGGATGCAAGTTGCTAGATATTTCTCTTAGTAGCTCAGTTGATCACAAAATAGTAATAAAACTTGAGGACTTTCTGATCAGTTCCGGTCCTTTCCTCTTTCGCGATTTTTAAATTCGCGAATCAGTCTGTCTGTCTACTGATCGCGAAATTTCGGTCACGTGAAAATGACCCAGTTTACAGTACTGGTATATCTTTGTTCTGATAACATTACTTTTTATTTTGGCCACTTCCCTAATATTTATTTAGTATTCCCAAACTTTATCAGTCTGGGGGAAGACGCACTACTTACTATAGCGTAAACAAATTAGACAGATTATTTTTTCTGGCTGTCTATATTTCTATTGTTGTAGGAGTTTAACGCGCGTTCCAACCGTATTTTAGTCTTTTTAACTGGCGAGCAGTAAACCTAATCATATTTCCTGGGAAGAACCACTTTTAGACTCCTATTCTCCGTAAGAAACTGCCAACTTTCTCACATAAAGGGACATAGTCGGTAGCAGGGCTCGAACCCAAGACCATCAATCTAGGTTACAGTGATTTCAAGTCAGCGACTCTAACCACTCGACTACGGAAGCGGACGTCTAAATTTCTTCATCAAGCTACAGTTCAAAGACAGCAGTTGGGAAACAAGATAATTAATTTAGTTTAGTTTTTTTTGTTTGAGTTTTAGTCATCGCAAGAAACCTTTTTCGTGATTTTCACAGTGATACTTTATTTCTCTAGCAGTAATGCTGAGTTATGGATACTTAATAACACTTTAGTTAACACAGGCACAAGAGAAACTGCGAAATTTTAGACTTCATTAATGCCAAAATTTACGACCATTTCAGACAAAAGTACAACGAAACAAGATACTGGAATATTGAATAATTACGTATTATAAAACATGAGATTATTTATTGAAAGGATTAGAGAACTAAAAGTAGATCTATAAGCAAACGTGAGAATATTTTAAAATGAACAACTAACCATGACGCAGAAAATAATGAACACTAGTTCTCTCTCTCTCTCTAGAAGCACGCAACTTATGAATCACGTAACAGGAAGTACATTTGTGCTGATTTTCTTACCATTCACGGTCTAAACCGTCAACTCGGTCACTGTTTTTAAGCTCCCCCTACTTGCCGTTCAACTTCTTTTCAAGAGTGGAACGCCTGGCTACACAGTTTTCCTTCAATGTTCACACGGAGGATGTAACCGAAACGTTTGGTCTAGAAGACCAAAAAAGTATTTTTGTTTTTTGAGGCCCCGTTTGGGTAAACCCCGTTAATTGTCCCCCCCGTCAGCGGTTAAATAGAGGTCGGGGATCCATCCTCTGTTAACCTTACAAATTTCCAAAAGTATTTTTTTTGGTAACGAGGACAACTTCAGTTTTTTTTCCATGTATATGTACATTTAACCTAATGCGCCACATGCGAAGCATGATGGTACAAATGTAGTCCATTTTCTGAATCTTCACTCTTGTAAGAGCCTTCACACGGTGGGGAATCACATGATCAAAATAATCTTTAAACAAAAGTACATATATGAAAAATGTTCTTCAAAAATGAATTATGCCAGTTTCTTGAAGTGTTCAGTACAATCGGAAGGTGACTATGATTGAGACCTGTGTAGTTCTATAATACTTTTATGTTGCCAAACGATAGGCTACATTTTACATTTACAGCTTAACGGCTTTCATAATTTTCTAACATTCTTCTGAGATCTACTTTTGTTTAGAGATTATCTAAATCACGTGATTCCCCACCGTGTTTATGACTGTGATCTTTTTTGACACAGATGACTATATTGAGAGGCATGTTACTTTTAGCTCCATGTGTGACCAAGCTTGTCAAGAACACCATAATGAGTTTACAATGTTAAGAATTAATTTTTGTTCAGATTATATTATAATAATATAACTGTACTGTCATTATCATAATTAAAATTGATACATAAACAGAGGAAAACAAATCTGTTTTAAGCAAGAAAACAAGAAATCACATTTATTCTCAGTAAAATGAAATAACAATATTAAGATAAATTCGGTGTTTCCGAGATGGGTTTTCTATGTGATTTTTATCTTGTAATTTTTATTGATGATTTTAAAAGAAAATTATCCCGAAAACAAGTCTTTCAGTATATTCTTTAACAGCAATGACCGAAATGCCCATTGTAATACAAGTAGAAAAAGGAGATATGATGTATCAGATATTTAACATTTACGAACCGTATTTTTATGATCCATAGGTCAGTCATCTTTCTCGGAGACTCTAACGCTGAATGTGTACCGAACACAGGTTAAATACATCGCAAAGAGATAGGTTATTGACATGTTTCGAGCAAGATAATAGTCTTACATCTTTACTGCACCAATGCAGGCTTGAGACATACATTTAAACAAAGTCGTAAAATATTAGACGATGTAATTGTCGATAACAGTCTTGCAGTCTCGCACCGAAGATACTGTCTATAGAAAAAGAAATCATCCAAAATGATCTGATCAATGTTTCCGATCATCTGTCTGTGTACGTAAAGTTCGATATGCCTTTAGCAAGCACTTATAACCCTAGTTATAACCAGAAAATCGCTTGGCATAAAGTAATCTCTGAATACATTGAAAAATATAATAGTAACATATTCAGAGAATTCCTTTCGGGAATTATATATAGACAACTAGAATAGGGAGACACTCAAAATCCCCTTGGTCATAATCCCCTTGGTCCAAAAATGGCATAGTAGTCATAATCCCATTAATGGATTTTACATTTTAATTTCAATATTTTTTTAAATCATTCGCTATAGTAAAAATAAACTAGAGACAAATAAAACATTCATTAATTTTTTCATTCAATATGCTTTTCCAATTGTAAAATTCATTTAGGGGATTATGACTACTATGCCATTTTTGACCAAGAGGATTTCGACCAAGGGGATTTGAAGTACACTCCTAGAATATACCAACGTTTGTGCTATTGAGCTTCTATACAATTATATGATCTCATGTATCACTTCAGCCTCTGAAAATGTGTATTCTGTAACTCGGATGTAATAACCATGCGAAGCCGTGTCAGAGCGACGAGCTGCACACAGGCGCTGGATTACGGACGGCCGTCCACGAGATTCGCATAATGAATCGTATCAAAACCACAAATGAAAAAAACGCGAAATTGTAAATTGCCAAACAAAAGCAATCGATCAAGTAGAAAACAAATACTTTCGCGAATTACAGGATGCGTCGGAGTGTAGCAGTAATTAAGTCGTTTTGGAACATTGCCAATCAAAAACGCAAAACTTAAGCCTTTTAAATGATAATGGTCATTGTCTTAGAGATCCAGATAACATTGCGAATTGCTTCCGTAATTACTATTCATGTATATACTCTTCCATTAACCTCCCAGAATTTGATGTTCAATTTCAGAAAAAAATATCTTGACTATGTGTGATGAAATACAAATTAAACGTCATTGAATTATCCAAAATTGGCTAAATTAGCCTTGTCCGCTCTCTACGTCGAACAGTTTTTATCCGATCTGGTAAAAACATAAAACCAGACAAGACATTTTTTTTTACTAAAAAATAACTAGATAAATGCCAATAATAATGCAACTGGAGATATATTGTTGAAATAAACTTGCCACTTGTTATTAATCATTCGCTTCAATTAGTTGGAGAATCACATGACGTCAACGAATAAGAGTTAATTGTTTATAAATATCGAATAAATTGTTGATTTATTTAGACGCAGTTTAGAAGTTTAGAGAACTGTGATAAATCGCTTATAATAATGCAACGTATCATCAAAAATGATACATAATTTATTGAATTGGATGAATGGAATCCATGAGCATGTGCAGAACGATTTTATGTTGTATTGGACACAAAAGAAACTGACAATTAACACTGACACGTTTACGACCATTAAAACTACAACAAAACAGAGTTTTGTAATATTGAAATCTTTTAAGTATCACTAAATTGAAAATATTGATCAAGTCCATAACGCAAGATTTAGTGAAGAATAAAATCTAGACCCTATTGAAGTAGCATTGCAGGACACTTTTCTAGTTTTACATCAGATATATTTGAATAATGTATGTGCCATTCAACACAGTGATTATTTATTCTCTTTAGTTCCACTTTGAAGTGATTTGAACAAATCAAGTGATAAAAAATTATTTACAAAATTGCAAACATAGGACAAAATTCATATTTGTACAAATCAAGAGATACATAATTAATTACAAAAATTATATAAATATGACAACAAAATCACATTTGTACAAACCAATGGTTATTGTACGTTTGCAGCAATATAAATATTTGAAGATATTACCACAGTATCTTACAGTTAACAAACTTAACAAAATGTGATAAAAGTACATTATTCAGAGTGAATTGTTGTGTGGTTCGAACAAATGCGAATTGCAAGACACCGAGATGATTTCAAAACTTGATCGAAAGCGAAATTCAAGTCTTAATACCGGTAATAGTGACAGTATAGACTGCTTTGTTTGACAATTAGTACACATTTGACAAACAACAGTGCATAGCGTCAAATAGCTAAACAGCTTTGCATGAACTATTTTATATAATTCTAGTCTTTTGATTAGATGCTACCCTCACTTACTTTCCTGTCAAGTATAGACAGTATTTTCTTGATTGGTAACTAATTATAACTACATTGTATTTACATCGTAACTAAGGTGCTATTGCTCATAACTGCATGGGTGTCTTTTACTGATCTTGATTTGTTATGTTTTAACTGTTTTAAAATGTAAATGTTATGTTTATAGGAAGGCCTCGAGGGACTTATCGAGTTACCTTCTTTAAATAAAGATTATTACTATTACACATGTATAATTACTATACTATGACCATTATCACGGACCTATAGTATAGATCCGTGCTATTATTATCACTATTATAATATTTTGCACGAATCATGACCCAGGTCACACCATAACACGGTGTTACGCTAATAAAGAAAACAAATGTATGAAATTCAAAATAGTTGCAGAACCTTATTACTTTTGACTGTGAAAATTAATTAAGTATAAAAAAATGTTTGTGACGTCACATCAGATATTTCAAAAACAAGAAGAAATATATATTTTTTCAATATCGCTCATGATCTAACTGATTTTTCTGATAATGAGTAAACTACAAATTCGTTAAAGACGGTTTTTTTTGTTTTCGAAATATTTGATATGGCCTTTGAAAGTTTTCTTAAGTGAAAAGACGACCTATCATGCATCACTACTCTCCGAAAGATAGTGGTACAAACAACATATAATAACAAAATGGCTGTTTTGATACAAATTGTCTAAAACAAGATGCCTTACGTAAAGTAGAAAATGTGATTTCAGGTGATTAAAAATACTACATTGATTCCGAGACAAAGCATGTTTACGTCATGTTTCTTCTAGTTTTAAATAACGTAATATGCATGTGGAATCGTGTTTAAAAAGGTGATTATTTCCGGTACACCTGCTGCTAGTCGTACCCATTAATCATACTTAATGCGATACAAGCACCTGCTGACAAGCCGGATGAAGTTAAATGCGAGAATCAGACACGGATATCATTCACAGCATGTTATGCAACTTGAGTTTCCTTTAAAGATTTGCCATAGAATACTTGTTGTCACCTCCACAAAGTCGATTAGAAGCTGGTATGCCAAGTATTTATAGAACTTGAAGGAGTAACATGCTTTCGTTGTCATTTCAACCATCTTTTAATAGTTTCGATTCTATCCTGATAATATGCAGAAATAGTTTGTTGTGTGCCGATTAAAGTTGATTAAAGAAATGCAATTATGTTCTAGATTGTTTCAGATACAATCTTGAAGTTCTGTTATTATAATGATCGGTAATATGATTTAAACGACCACATATATCTTAATAAATAAAATCAGTGAGGTTTGGGTATAGGAATATTTTATGTTTTATATATATATATATATATATATATATATATATATATATATATATATAGCAACATTTTGAAGTGAATATCTTTCTTGGAAAATTGTGGCCTCAATAGGGTTTGATTGTGTTGATTCAGCAAATTTTACTTTCTTTAAAACCAGTGGTCAGATTTTCACTTAATTTAGAACAAAAAAAAATCTTGCTGAAATGAATTGACCCCTTCCAAAATGAATGCATGAACGTTTGAGGCAGTCATATATATTCCATAGAACCTGTACAACGGGGCTATTCCCTTGGACCTGTACAGTGGGGCTATTCCCTTGGACTTGTACAGCGGAGCAATTCCCTTGAACATGTACAGCGAGGCTATTCACTTGGACCTGTACAGCGGGGCTATTCCCTTGAACATGTACAGTGGGGCTATTCCCTTGGACTAGTACAGGGGGTTATTGCCTTGGGCCTGTACAGCGGGGATATTCCCTTAGACATGAACAGCGGGGTTATTCCATTGAACATGTACAGCGGGGTTATTTCCTTGAACCTATACAGCGGGGGTTTTCCCTTGGACCTGTACAACGGGGCTATTCCCTTGAACATGTACAGCGGGGCTATTCTCTTGGACCTGTACAGCGGGGCTATTCTCTCGGACTTGTACAGCGGGGCTATTCCAATGCACATGTTTAGCTGGGCTATTCCAATGAACCTGTACAGCGGGGAATATTCCCTTGGACCTGTACAGCGGGGCTATGCCCTTGGACATGTACTGCGGGGCTATTACAATGAACACGTACAGCGGGGCTATTACAATCAACATGTACAGCGGGGCTATTACAATCAACATGTACAGCGGGGCTATTCCCTTGGACATGTAGAGCGGGGCTATTACAATGAACATGTACAGCGGGGCTATTTCCTTGAACCTGTACAGCGGGGCAATTCCCTTAGACATATACAATTATTACAATGAACATGTACAGTGAAGCTATTTCCTTGAACCTGTACAGTGGGGCTATTCCCTTGGACCTGTTCAGCGGGGCTATTCCCTTGGACTTGTACAGCGGGGCTATTTCCTTGAACATGTACAATGTGGCTATTCCCTTGGACCTGTACAGCGAGGCTATTCCCTTGAATATGTACAATGGGGGTATTCCCTTGGACCTGTACAGTGAGGCTATTCCCTTGAACATGTACAATGGGAGTATCCCCTTGGACATGTACAGTGAGGCTTTTCCCTTGAACATGTACAATGGGGTATTCCCTTGGACCTGTACAGTGAGGCTTTTCCCTGGAACATGTACAATGGGGGTATTCCCTTGGACCTGTACAGTGAAGGTATTCCCTTGAACATGTACAATGTGGTTATTCCCTTGGACCTGTACAGCGAGGCTATTCCCTTGAACATGTACAACGGGGGTATTCCCTTGGACTTGTACAGTGAGGCTATTCCCTTGAACATGTATTCAATTAAAGGGGTATTCCCGTGTACCTGTTCATCGGGGATACCAGTTTTTGACCATAACTTGCTGATTTGTTATCTGCATCAACATTTCCACTTTACTTTATACATCCACCATTATTTCATATGAACATAAAATAATCAGTAAATATTTGAGTAGAATACGACAATATATTTCCAGCTGGAAAGCAAGACATAACACATTTGTTTCAATGTAATAAAATGATAAATGTGAAATAACGACACAAAGATAAATTCGCACCAGTCGTTTATTCTAGGAAAATCAATTTCATATTGATTTTGTCTGTAAAAACTTATTGCTTTATTCCCCATTAAATTGAAGCTTTCATTGACAGTCTAAAGTTTCAAAAAGTTAACATGAGATCGCCCTATCAGAGCACATATATTATATAAGACAATGGACAATTAAATAAGAGTCGTTTATAAAAATAACAAATATCCTATTGACACAATTATGTGAGCAATATAAATGGCAAGTCTGAATAAGCATTGACGGGATGACGTCACAGCAAAGAAAGGAACTATCTGTCTCTCAAAGTAAATTTACGCGCAGAAAATTAATCTTTGCATTTATTTACCCTTTCATCATTCACTTTTCGTCCATCCTCATGCATCAGTGGTTTGCCAACCTTTCAGACAAACTATGAAATTATGTAATGCATGCTCTGGACGTACGAGAATGCTCACTTTTTATTCTTTTCTTGCAATTCTATTACTTTGCTCAATGGAATAAAACAGAAACTGGATTTTACTTATCATGATACACAATTTTGCATCGCCGTTTGGATAGGTTTATCTTCAAGAATCATCAATTACAATTACCCTTTAAATTTTAACAGACAAAAGCAGTACGAAACTGATTCCCAAGGAATGTTCGGCTGCTGCAAATTTAATATCCGTATTGCTGTTTCACGCTTTTTTCACATTTCATTTTATTATACTGAAACAAATGAGTCCTGTCGTATTTCCCCGATGATATCGTGTCATCATCTTTTCAACTGATTGTTCTATATTTAAATAGAGTAAATATGATGGTTGTACAATGGAAAAGATATCAAGCAATCAATTGATAAACAAACACAAAAAACCACTGAAAATAAACAATCACCGGAGATGTCAGTCAACGGTTGATGATAATTATCAGAATGTAACTTTCGATCTGAAACGGCAGCCATGTTGGATGATTCAGCGGAACTCAGACGATAACGATATTGACATTTCGAGAAATGATTAGTTCAAAAGTAATGATTCAACAGGTGATTCATTTTCTTTCATGATGACTGAAATGAACAAGAAATTGATGGTTATTGAATATTCTTTGCATATCTATTGACGGCCAGCAAACATTTGTTTCGAGTAAATCAAAAGAACAGACGGTGCGATTGTTTAAAATTGATTGTGTCTGTCAAAAAGGTATACACTATTTCAAATTGCAAATGGAGCAGCGCACGATCGAACATTATAAACATTAGAACTCATTGTCCCAGAACATTGTATTTCAGTAAATGACTTTTAAATCAACAATTAATGGTTCCGTTATCCGACCTTTAATACACATAATTATAGAGATGTTTTCCGAAACGTGCTGGTAAAAATTAAAATCTGAACTCGGGCATTTTCTACAGACACGATATACAAATATTTGAAAACTTTTGTCAAATATCTTTACATTTATATCCTACAGTATTCATTACTCTAAAGAATGTGGTGTAGGATCCATATCTAATGTACTAGTATTGAGTCTATTAGCGAAAGCCTAAGGTAGCTCAAAATAATAAATGTATTAGTTCATAGGCCTACTAATTTATTTTAGCTCGGTTAAGAAAAAAGCTTGTAGTTTATCGAGTCACTCTCGAGTACGCTTCTTGGAAAAAAAACAGTACTGTAGTGGTGTCATATGAGCAGGTACGGTCGTGACCCAAGTGGGGCCCGAACCCGCAACTTCCGAGATAAACGGTAGACACCATAACCTCTACACCACCGCTCCCCTTTGATGCATTAAGATATCTATTATAATGATATGAATGTTTTATTAATTAATCTTTTTAGTTTTATATATCGACCGAGCAGAAATGTTGTATTGACAATGATAAACAAAACAACAATATATCATTGAATAGTTGCGTATATAGCCTACAGTACATAATACGTTGCTGAAAGTGTACTTAACTGCTCGTTAGACGATGCTTGTGATTAAGTTTGATTAACTAAGTGTGCTATGACGGTAATTTAAACACTAAAAACCATTAACTCGAATAACCCAATTAATGTTATACCACGGACGATTAAATCAAATCTATAAAATATATGGTACTTTCAGTCAATGGCATTTTTAAAACCCGAAATGACGTTTTTAAATCTATAATTATAGTTTGCATTCACTCACGTGCATTCAATACTTTGGAAAAAAATGTTGATAAACAGGTATGTAAATATAAATATTTTTGTCCTCTTTCTCATGCCTAGCGGTAAATCGGTGTTATCTGTTTGTAGGCCCCAACGTGCCTTTATAGAATTTAAGCAATTGTAACTGATATATTTTATATACTCGTTTATTTGTATATTGTTCATTTCGCATTCAATGTTATCTTTATCATATATCTATGAAATAACATCCGTTCCAGCGGTGTTAGTCGTTTAATAAACAATGATTTGTAGTACTGATAGGCAGTAATTAGCCACGAAGGCCGAACGTCATGCGGCGCAATATGACGTCATGTTTACAGCATATCGGTTCCCACGTTGTTTATGGTTTAATATAACATAAATTTTCTACTTTTTGTATATAGAGACAAAATCGTGAGTCAAGTTAGAATATATAAATATCACATGCACTTGGGGGTTATAGCAGATATTGTGAACCCGAGAAAAGTAATGTCAACTTAGGCGAAGCCGAGGTTGACATTACTTTTCAAGGGTTCACAATATCTGCTATCACCCCCAAGTGCATGTGATATTTATTTTATTATACCGAAAAACTACGAATTAAAAAATCGACAATATTGATATAGCCAAGTGTCTATAATCTATTTTTAGACTTACAGAGGTGTAACATCATGATGTTACATGGGTAACATCATTTTTTTAGACAAGTCTCTATCAATCTATTTTTAGACTTACAGGGGTGTAACATCATAATGTTACATGGGTAACATCACTTTTTATTCGACGATATGCGGTATGGGAATTTTATATATGGAAAAGCACGTGAGGTATGATAATAATAATGATTTTTGAAACATTATCATCCAAGTGATCAAGCAGTTGCCAAGGATACAGTGTTAACAAGATTTCTAAATTTTATCAAACTGATGTATGTCAATAGTAGCATTATTATAATCTCTGTGGGGGCCTCCTAATTCTCAGCTGTCAATTGGGGATTATGACATTTTCTTACTGTACATGCTGACATACATGCTAACCTTTTTGTCTCATAACTGTTCTATAAATGTATACATTGGCTAAACCATTTCTTTCGCAGTACAGTAATTGAAATCCCATTTTGTAATAATTTGTCTTGTAACCGATTCCGTACAACTTGATACAGCGGATATATGCTATTCGAGATGAACGAAAATTTGATTTCTAAAGGGT
Organism: Saxidomus purpurata; assembly: GCA_022818135.1. NCBI lineage: Eukaryota > Metazoa > Mollusca > Bivalvia > Venerida > Veneridae > Saxidomus > Saxidomus purpurata. The sequence continues at coordinate 28,663,324 of JAFMSR010000018.1, forward strand.
GTGTCGAAGTTTTATGTTACAATTTACAATTTTGTTATTCCTCCATTTCTAGCTCCATCGAAATGTACTTTCACGGTAGAGAACAAACTATTGATGGTAATATTGATAGACAGATTTAAAGAAATGACAAAAAACGATCAGACAGCTTTGTCTTGATAAGAAGAATTTAAGGTAGTGGATGTGTAATGAGTACTTCCTGTTTAAGGATCATTTGGAATACTTTGGATTTTATAGCAGTACCTATTTTGTACTGTGGCGCAGTGGTTAGAGCGTCTGCTTTGAGATCAAGAGGTCCTGAGTTCAATCCCCGAAGGAGCCAAAACTTTTTTTCGTTATTTTTTCTTTTTTAGTTATCAAACTGAATAACATGAACAATTAAGCCATTTTACAAGATTTGAAAACTGTATCTTAATTTTCCTTGATTTTATCAAGCTGTACAGTTACTTGAAAATACAAAAATTGACCGTGCTCATTTTTAAAAGTTGAATATCTCAAAAAGTAGACGGTAAAACATTTTTATTTTTTCTTATATTTCAATTCATATACTACTTATAAAAGTGTTATAATCAATAGTGATGGCCCTACTCCGAATCTTTTGCTAAAGTCGTGTATATGTACATGTGTGATATGTCTCGTGGCAAAATTAGGAAAATTGTATACCCTAGTTTTTGGCATTATTGCATACTTTTTGTTACACATGTTAAGCTTGTAGAATTATAATTCATGTTTTGTAATTCTACATTGCTTGCAGTACTTTTGAACCTGGAATTTTTTTTAAATGTAAATATATACTTGCAAACATACCTATTTTAACTTTTATGGTACTTTTTAATATGGTCAGTATTTCTAAAGTGGGGGTAGGGCAACAAAAAACGGAATTAATTTTTAATTAAACGGTGAAATGTCTTTAAATTTTGCACACTAGTCTGTTAACAGATGTAGAACATATAAATGTTAAGTTTAATGTGTTTTGGAATAGTGTCCATTAGACCCCCACTACCTTAAGTCTCTAACTGAGATTGATAGCCTCTAACTACATCTTTCTAACACATTTTGACATTGTGTATTTACTATGTCAAATGTCAAATGAAATAGAAAAACATAAGACTTCATTAGTATATATTTCATTATGAAATAATAATAACAATGCTTGGAGCAGACCCGTGTATTCTGAGAAACTTGAACAAAATATTGGTCATGTCAAATTTGCTATATAACAAATTCTGATTGTTTTTGGCAATTTGCCATAACAAATTCTGAATCTATTTGGTAATTTGCCATAACAAGGCATTGCCTTGACAAAATGCGTAGTTTCGCTTCATTTTACCAGAAATTTAGAAAAGATAAGAAATTTAAACTCTAAACAAATGGACAAACACTATAATTTGAGGTATATTTTGTTTTCGTGAAGCGCATTATAGTAGGGGTCGGTTAAACTATCACATGTCAACTTTAATTTTATTTCATTACTCTCAGGTCAATACAATGACAACATGAGGTATAATATCAAATACATACAGTGTTAACGAGGTCACATACATATACTCGCGGTCAAAGAAAACGCACCAGAGAACATTCTTATCATAATTTGACGTTGATGTGAAAGTCCATTAGAAAACCTAGAGTAAGATGAAGTTAAGGCTATTCTGAAATGTAACATTTGCCAAATGATGATTTGTGGGTAATTTGATGATTATTGTGCCACCTAAGACGTCGGGGGTTAAAAATTGAAATTCACAAACTCAATATCAATACACTCAAACGTCCCATAGTGTAAACTATACACAAACGTTTTGCTGGCATATCCTGGCACAACAAAACACCGCTAATAGTAGTGCAAGGAAATCTGACGTCAGAACATCAATGTTTTGCCCTGGCCTGCCTTCTGTCCGGACTTAAGTCCCATTGAGCATCTTTGGCACCAGCTTGGACGTCAGGTACACAGTGGACGGCACGTCATCAACAACAAGGCCCAGCTTGTGCAGGCACTTCGGGAGGAGTGGAATACCATCCCCCAGTACCGCATACAACGTCTCATTCGTAGTATGAGACGCAGATGCCAAGCTGTCCTGGATGATAATGGCGGGCATACTAGATATTGAGTTTGTGAATTTCAATTTTTAACCCCCGACGTCTTAGGTGGCACAATAATCATCAAATTACCCACAAATCATCATTTGGCAAATGTTACATTTCAGAATAGCCTTAACTTCATCTTACTCTAGGTTTTCTAATGGACTTTCACATCAACGTCAAATTATGATAAGAATGTTCTCTGGTGCGTTTTCATTGACCGCGAGTATACATGCATACATTTAACATAATGCGGGAGAGATTCCCCAAAATACAGTTATTCATAATTGATAAAAAAGATTAATAATTTTCTTCACAAAAATACAGTATTTTTTGTATTCTGTTGCGTTGTGGCAGTCTATATTCATTATCATACTAAATTTTAAAATATTTGGTCTTTAATAATACTCTGGATTAAGCAGTGCATTTCTGGCTGATGCCGCAGAAGTACATTCAAGTAAATAGTGGTACTATCGATCTTTGACATAAAGTACATAGTGTGTCTTCTAATGTAATTCTATTCTAATTTCCGGTTTCAACTGGTAACCTATGATTTCTTGTCCTGAATTTAATTATGTAGTTCAAATAATTCTGATCAGTTGCTAATAGATATTTCTCAAATTCAAATTTATGTTTAAATGATTTATAAATTCTACATTTACTTGAGTTTTCGATTTAAGAGTACCACTGATTCAGAAACAGATCTTTAAGTTTTTGTTGTACTGAACAAGTTATCCATTTTTTATTTAGGGAGTCAAAAATTTAAGTTGTGCTCGATCAATAGCATTCAAATTTCCGAATCCCCAGATTTCACATCCGTACAAAAGAATTGGTTTTACTACTTTGGAAAATAATTCGATCTGTAAGTCTGTAGATAAACACAGTTCGTCTGATCTCTTAATGAGGCTGTACATTGCTTGCTTTGCTATTTCAAATTTTGCCTTTTAAAATGAACCACTTCTGCTAAAGAGTATACCCAAATATTTATATTCTGAAATAACGTCAAATTTATCGGTTTTATAATAAATATTATTTGTTGTCTGTCTGCCCTGACCAAAAACTAGAATTTTTGTTTTAGATGTATTAAGAGTCAATTTCCATTCATTGCAATAAGATGAATATACATTTAATGTAGACTGAAGATCTGTAGCAGATTCTGAGACAATGAACGTATCATCAGCATACAGTAATACAATTTTACAAAATTTATAATATCATTTTGAAAGTGTATATTGTTGAGTGAGATACGTGTCAGAGTGCACCAATAACTTATATTGGTACACTTGCAAGTGTACCAGAAAATCCATATCAAAACTATTTCCGATGAACTCGCAGACCGTTAGCACGTGAAAACGTTGACAATGAATGACCTCCCAGGGCACTTCAAGTCTCTTTCCACCGTTTTTTGAATTTAGATGGACTAATTGGGCAGCAAAACTGACACTTATGCTTTTGTAGGTAGTATGGAAAATGAAACACGAAAAAGAAAAATTAGATTGGTCAAAAATGATTACTGAAGATATATTAGTGTGCCAGACCTACAGAGCATCTTTGGCTGGAGCAATCTTGAGAACAAGCGTCTAGTCTCCAAACTGGTAATGTTCTACTAAAGATCCTCAATCTTGTTGCAATATCCCTACCAAATTCTCTAGAAGTCTCATCCAGGCTAACTAAGCATATCCACCCCCTTAGTCTCCCCCAAACCCAAGCCAGCTCGGACTTGTTTAAGTCCTCCTTTTCCCCATACTTCAGTTCCGTGGATTAAGTTACCCTTGCATATAGCAACCCTGCCTGATCCTAAATATTTTTATTCAGTCATAACCAAACTTTGTTGAATAATAAATAACATAATATGTCGGTTAAAACCAGCCAGTATCACGTTGTACAGAGTTACGGTCCTTAAATTAATGACATTTCATCACAATAATGTTTATAGGAATGATATCATGACCAAGTGGCCACGTTCGATAAGCTGCCGGATCGGCCCAAGTTTAGTTCTCATGTTTCGATCCTTGAATGCCAATTTTTCTCTAAATTAGCATTATTAAATCTCTCACATTGTTCATTAGAATATTTGTTTTATAATCAGCAACTTTTCTCCAATCACGTTTGAGTTATAAATCACACTATAACTTGTTTTAATTGCCACTGCAATACTGTTCGAATAAGCATTAAATTTACCAGCATACATCACAATAATTTGGCAGTGTTTGTACCATTGGTCTGATATTTCTTCCATTATTTTATGCAGAATTGTTAACTTTATGTTATTATTCCTACTCGTAATTTTTTTATAAAGTGTGGCATTTTTCAGGTAAAGCGACATCTGCAAGATATCAAACGACGGCAATATAATACTGGTATCACTAATGCAATTATTATTTCCGTGCATTTGATATATGAGAGTAATCTGTACTTAGTACAAGTTTGCTCATTTTTGCGTCACAATATCTAGATATAATGTCATTGACACATGTTGCGGTCTCTGTTATAACAGAATGCTAATGATCTCGTTGAGAAAGTGTTTTGTTCTGTAGCTCGCTGCGCATTGTGTAACTGTAGAGTATGAGAACTTTACAAACAGGTTTGCATTTTACTGTAGATCTAAACTTGTAAAGTACATGATGTATTCGTGTACAGATTTGTTGAAAACTGCAGGGAAAATCCGAACTCCAATACCTTTTTATAATTACAGTGTATTTGCATTAACTACCCTACATAATGTATTAAATGTGTCCTTTCGTTCGTTTTCGTGAATCTAAAATCCATCTTTAATTATAGGAATTAACATAGATGTTACTAGAATTAAAATCGTCTCGAGATTCCCCAATACAATTTCCCCTTGAATATATATCAGTCTGACTGTGTAACCAGCAAATAAGGGGTTACCTTGTCAAATATAGGAGTTACCATAGTGTTGATGGAGAAAAAACACCCTGCTATCTATGATGGTAACAATCGAAAACAATTCCTAAGCCATTCACCTTGCCCAGTGATATGTGGTGGTAACTGTTAATTGATTTCTTCAAATGGCTAATATTTTTCTGATATAGTATGATAACTGGTTACCCTCCAAATGTAATACTCATGTTTTAATAAATGTCTTGTCATTCATCCCATGGGTAGATGATATAGTTCCGACACAAAAAACAACAAAATATTGACTGAAAAGTAGGTAAATATTTAAATATTTGGACCTGGGGTATAAGACAATTTACCCGGACCGAAACAGATGAATTTAAAAATACTTCTTTATCTTATAGAAATCAAATTTTAACAGTAGTAGGGTTCCTTACATAATTTTCTTCTGTCTTCATTGAAATGTTCATAAAAGAAAAGATAATGAAACTAACATGACACACTTTTTTCTTCAAGAAATATTCAAATAATACGAAGAACTCACTTCCTGTTTTAATCGAATGATAGCCCTGTATTAGTTAAACTTTAATAAATATAATAAATCCAGTTAAAATCAACGTTGTCGTCTTTAAAAAAATAATATAAGAAGTTTTGTACAGACTGTTACAAACAAAGGTTCTTTAGAAGTAGACCAAGAGTTCAATATTCTACATTTCTGTAGATCTAAAATGGGTGTAAAGATACCATAGCTTCTTTTTACCATGCAACCTGGGGTACTTTATTCTAAATTCAGTGTCTGTTTTCAATATCACTTTTTTGCAATTGATATTCATCAATAATATCAATGTTAACGGAACCCCATACTTCCGAACCTTAATTAATCGAGGCGGCCATTGTATTTAACAAATATTACTGAGTATCAGTTTGCAACTGAAACTATCCAGACAGTTTTATTACCGAAAACATAGCATAACGAGCTTCATTAATTAGCTATGATTTGATAAACATAAAGTTTATGCCAAAAAATAAATGGAATGACAACGACAAATGTATTATTAGACAATGCAAAGTTATCGTAGGACTATCGTTTTTTGGTCGGTATTTGTTTTCGTCTGAATGACTTGTACACATTTTATTTAATTACTGCGATTCTGTTCGAGAATGATGGTGATTACTGGGTGTGCTGAATGAAATACTAGAACATTTAATAACTTTTATGATGTGATAATGAAAACGATTCGTGAATTATAAATGAACCTTCTACAATTATCCTGCATTCGTTACGCTGCATACGACAGCTGGCTTTTACCGGAACAATAAAGTATGAATAAATATACAAAAAATAAACAAGTTCTAAGTAGAGCTATGCCTTTTAGGGTTAGAGTGTACATATCTTATTATTATTCATTGTTTTTTTCTCAGGTTGTGCCGTTGCAAATGAACCAAAATATTTGAAATTATGAGCAACTTCTAGTCCATATGTTTTATTGAATGGATCTCATTTCTGTTCTGTCTAACTTTATACCATTCTTGTATTTATCATCACAGTATTTTTCTCAGTAATTAAAGCAATTTTATTGTAGTTACAGTAACTCGTAGAACTACATTTATTATAACTGATTTTGAGATCAAAACTATGAAATTTAATTAATTTCAAATTTGAAACTATACACGGAAGTTTAGTCGTTCATGCTCAGTTATTTCGGCAGATTAAAGCAGATCAAAGCCATTTAGAAATTAATTAAAAACATAAGATAAGTTATAGCTCACTGGAAAGGTGAATCATTAATAGTAGAGACATTTGTATGAGTTATTATATTTCATATTAACGACATGTCATCATCACATGAATATATACATGGTTGTATACACAAAGGAAAGGCATTTAAAAATTAGATTGAAACATGAAATAAAATGTAGATTTCTAGGAACAGCAGTTAAATAGTGTAGTAACTGTTGTGTTTAATTGCAATATTAAAAGTAAAGACATTTTGTCCGATTGAAGATCTTTTATCTTAACAATATAGTAATTATTAAAAAACATATAAAAATGTTGTTTCAACTCCAGTGATCAAAGCTCTGTATGGAATGTAAAATAAATACTGCTAGTATTATATTCACATTTAGTAATTAAGCATGAAGCAAGTGAATCATTTAACAGCATCAGCTTCCTCTTAAAGTTTTTATTTTCAGATATGATTGATTAATACGCACATTACAACCGTGTAAATGTTGGGATTTATTGCTAAGCTAAAATGATAACTTTAAAACGTTATGACCGCAATAAATCAAAAGTCATTTTAACTGAAGTCATAAATGATGTAAATATAATAATTTCGTTGTCGAGAAGAAATATAGCGTCGTTAAAATACTACATGCTTAAGTATGTTTAAAAAGTGCACACACCTTACTAACGTGTATAATATAATTATGTGTTTATCCAAGGTGAAAGACGTATATAAGAACTGCTTTCTTTAATTGTACTGTTGCCATTTTCTTTATGTATTAGGGCTGAAATAAAGTACTATTGTAATCCTTTAAACATAAATTATTCTGCTTTCAATAATTTACTTTATAACATCTTTTTGTGATCTAAATTTCATTTCGCTATCATTTGCCACATATCAAAGAACATTGGTTTCTTTTTTATTTTCGTTGATATGAAAACATAGCATTTTTTATTTCCAATTATTCCCCATATAGTTCTGGTTCCTTTTAAATTGCAGTTCCTACTATAATTCGTCTATCTGTTCACTCACAAGGAGTGAAAAACGGCATTTTCCATTATGTTGAAAGATACGATACATCGCTTTTGGGATAATATTCTTTTAAAATCATCAATAACAATTACAAGTTAAAATTTTACAGACAAAAACGGTATTGATTTCTTGGAATATACGACAGCTGCCAAATTATCTCAATGCCGCTATTCAAAGTTAACCAGCTTCTTATGCTGTAACAAATGCATTTATATCTTGTTTCCTTGTTTGATATTGATTTGTCTTTTCAGACATCAACTAGTTATTAAAATAAAATAACATGATATTTGTGTATTTAAAAAACATGTATCTAGAAACGAAATAAATTAAAATCGTTCACACATGACCACAGTCAATAGGTTATACCCGAATGTTGTTTAAGCTTGTATCCGAAATCAGGTGATTGAGCGGAGCCCATACGATAACGATATTGACATTCGGAAATTAATGAGTTCACGTGTTATTATTAAAACAGTAATTATTTTCTGCCATAATGGCTGAAATGGACTAGAAAGCAATGTTCATTGAGTAATCTTTTGAATATCTATTGACATTCAGCAAGCATTGTATTAAATAAAAAATGGCAGACGATGCGAGCGTATGAAATTGATTGTCGCTGTCAAAATAGCATGCATTCTTTGAATTGTAAATTGAACAGCTCACCGTCCGGCATTATGAGCATTGAAATCCATTTAACAGTTCCTGAAACAGTATAAATAGGTAACATAAGCTTTAACCCAGCTTCCGGAAAAATGGGTGCACATGCGGTTCGAAGAAGTCGGATTAATAGATCTAACAGGATCGAATACTAAAAAGACGTTTTCATTACCCATGATGCTTTAAAATGCAAATCGGAACTGTTTTTGCAGCAACCAGTTTCAACGTATCTCTTTGCCGTTTGCATAAATTTGTCTTTGCTCACAGTAGTATGCCATTCTTATTCTGCCAATGTTGGATCAATTTAAGTGTCAAGCTCACTTTATATTCCGCCTTACAGAATTTCAATGTCGAATCAATTCTAGAACTTAAAACCAGCTTTTATAGTTCTAGATCAAGTATTGTATGGTTGGCACATGTCGCATAGCATGCTTTGAATTAAAACCTTTTGTTAATGCGTTCAGGGAGTTGTGGTTTATCAAATACAATGCAGTAGTGATTGTTCAAAACATGTATATAGGTTTTGGAAGCACCAGTTGTCACAGGGGGAGTTTAAATATTTTACCCGGCATGCTTTGTAAAGCTTGATCAAATAGAATTACAAAAATACAAATAAACTGTGTCGTAACCGTATGAAAGCACATTGTTTCTTAGACTAGTTACTGTTGATTTTAATCTCCAGAAATCCTGCTTAGAAAGCTAAGGTTTTAGACAGCAACCGGATAAGAATACATGTGTTAAAGTATTGTTATCTTGAAAATCGCACAAAATGCTTGTTTGATGAGTCAATTTATTTATGAGCGTATGTACATATCGCTTCCCGTATTTTGAGCCATTTTAATATATATCCAATAAATGTGTGCTGGTTGAAAGCGTATGTTAAATTGTCATTAATTTTTCAGTATTAGGACAACCCATGTTAAAATGTACGTTGCTTTTACTACACTACCATAATTAATTTTTGTTTTTAGGTCAGTGCATAGAGGTCGCACATGCTATTTTGAGCCATTTTAACATAAATAAATGTGGGTGCTGGTTGAAAGCGTATGTTAAATTGTCATTAATTTTTCAGTACTAGGACAACCCTGTAAAGTACGTTACTTTTACTACTACCATAATTAATTTTTGTTTTTAGGTCAGTGCATAGAGGTCGCACATGCTATTTTGAGCCATTTTAACATATATCCAATAAATGTGTGCTGGTTGAAAGCGTATGTTAAATTGTCATTAATTTTTCAGTACTAGGACAACCCATGTTAAAATGTACGTTACTTTTACTACTGTACCATAATTAATTTTTGTTTTTAGGTCAGTGCATAGAGGTCGCACATGCTATTTTGAGCCATTTTAACATATATCCAATAAATGTGTGCTGGTTGAAAGCGTATGTTAAATTGTCATTAATTTTTCAGTACTAGGACAACCCATGTTAAAATGTACGTTACTTTTACTACTGTACCATAATTAATTTTTGTTTTTAGGTCAGTGCAAGAGGGACATGCTATCATTTGATACAGATGCCTAAATTTTGTTGGTTGAAAGGGTTTTTTTAATTTTTATTTATTTTTCAGTACTAGGACAACCCATGTTAAAATACTTACTTTTCCTACCATAATATTTTAGGTCTGCACATGCTACGTTTGATACAGATGCTAATATATTATAGCGAATGTGCAAGAGTTGTGGAGTGAAATTAAAAATCCTGGTTATTTTTATACAGTTTCATCATTTCCTGTTATCTTTGTATACAATAATTATTACGTGTTATGTGGGATAAAGAATGCATGTCATCAATAAAGAATGATAATTTTAGGGACGGACCCTGAGAACAGAATGCCATGCAATAATTGCAACATATTAATTCTATAATTAAGGAATTTCCGCATAAATAGTACACTGTTAATATGAAATAAATGATCAGAGTAATATGCTGTCAGATACCAATGTATCAATTAATTACTGTAATACTCCAGTGTGGGAACATGAAAAAAAAACCATATGATTTTGGTATGACCCAAATGATGAAGATACATTGTAACTCTGAGGACTTGATACAAACCTCTACTACAAGTTCGTTGAACATTAAGTTCTACTTGCAGTGACGCCTATATTCTGAGATTACTCATTAAAGTTGTAAATGAAATGGTCTAAGCCAATGTTGAAAGATTTTAAATTTCATCGCAGTTTCCATTTAAAGTGTCGACCCCTTATGACCCTCTTTGTAGAAATAACTGGACGGAGTTTCAGAAAAGGCCAGCCTCGTTTATATTTGACAAATGTCTGTAAGGAATACAGGTATTACTATCTTAATATTTACATTTATGACATACCTGTGATTTTCTTCAGTATGTGCTCAGTAGAGTCTAATAAACTATACCAAGCTGATGCTAGCAAGTACTCTTAGTCGTGAAGTATATACATTCATTTCTTTTTATTTACACTAAACGTGTTTGTTACTGAAATTACACCGATGCACATAGGTGATGCTGTACCCGAGTGGTTAACGCTCTCGACTATTAATCCGGAGGTCCCGGTTCGATTCTCGGCCTGGAAATTTTAGAAACGCTTTTCAGTGTTTTCCACCTATCTGAGATGAACTGGTTAGAAAACAAGAGGTAGTCTCGCGTGTATCGGTACTGCAGAAAGCTTCCGTTTGACTTAATTCCTCATAAAAGTTAGAACACATATAAATAATCATGTAGTGATTCTAGGCACTGGCAATTGGGTCGTTATTTCTACCTGAGAAATGTCTTCATGTGCCTTTTTAAACTTTGTAGGTACAGATATAGATTATGCGAAAACAACAAAAGAATCTTTTATCATGTTATACATTAATTACCAAGTTTATCTATGTTAAGTTTTATTTAGAAGCGTAATCTTAAAAAGCGACTTTCGTAATAATAAAAGAAAATGAACAGTATAATGCAAAACTTATAAATGCCAAGGTTGCTACGCAAAGATATTTCGCAAAATATAAATTGGAATTATTTTCGGAGACATCTGTTACGTAAAGACTGCTTCTTTCTTGCTGCAGCCAAGAGGCGGCTTAATTATCTTGCGTAATAACAACGCACGAATAAACAAGCATACACGCTAAGAAAACCACATATGATCAAGTCTCTGTTTATTTCGGATATTACACAAATTGCATCTGAAGTTTTAACTTTTATAAGCTGCTTATAACAATTTATTTTATGTTTTCCAGTGAATTACAGAGTTTTTCAGTGAAATAAAAGTGATAATCCACAGTTTTGAAACGCTGGATTACCATTTTTTTCCACTATTTTTGTAATCTTTAACCCGAATTTACGTCGACAAAAAGTAAACCGAGTGTAATTAATGCTGGAAACCATGCGACGATGACGTCGTAAAAATGACGTCATTTGTGCTATGTTTTCGATATTTTTTAGAAACAAACTCAGCAAAAGTAGAGTTTTAACCATAAGGTTAATTTCACTCGTGAACACAAAAAGTAGTTATTATCACTTTTGGTGCCCACTCGGTGAAATTGTAACGTGATATTACATCAAAACTAACAATTAACCTCTATATAATTGAACATAGAAAATTTCTGAATTGCAATTTGATGAAGTTAAAGCTTGACGTATTTCCACGGAACCATATCATAAGTGTCCTCTTACTGTTGACGTTACCGGTGCGAAAATCAGCGGTGATGCCTAAAGAGAGAATGTCCTCTGTGACTGGCCTCTGAGAAGCATTTGTTAACGACATATCATAGTTCCCATTATCCTTGATGTTCACCCAACAATTCCTTCGCATTGTCAGGTAATACTTCTCCAATCCAGAATAATTTCCAATATTCAAGATTGCATAGATGACATTTTGTGTACATCTTGAAAGTAGTTTTTTAAAATTTAACCACTTGCTTTGCCAGTTATCTTAAACATTAAACAACACCTGAACTTTAAAGAAGCAACGTTATCTGAAGTCGAAAAGTCTTTCTAAGAAAATGACTTCAGGGATATTAGCCACATTTTGTGCCAAATTAGCCGCTTAAACTTTAATGAAATTAACTTCATTTCTCAAAGACATTATGGCGTGTAGGAATTAACAAAATGTGTTAAAGAGGAACTAACGCCCAGGGTTGTTTGGAACCATGATTCTGTTTGGTGTAGATTTGCAAAAAATATATCGAACCCCAGTTCGGTTAAAACAGGTCATCTGCTTATTTTTACTTAAATGACTTATAAATAAAATTCCAATTTCATTCGAGCTTTTAGTTATAACGTCAGAATGTCTGAGGAATAATTATAATATAGCACTCAAACATATTCACGTTTCATCATTAAATAAAAGTACAATGTTAATTGTTAAACACCATTAAATCATATAATCATATCAGGTAAGATAATATGGAATATAATTTATCTTTTTATGAACAATGGTTTGATTAGTATTGTCTCAGTACGTGTTCAGATACTCTTGCTTCTGACACAGAGGTAAGTTTGATTTTGGTCATACTAAGATTTAAGACAGCTGCATGGATAAAATATGCACATGTGCTTTTTCTTTCTGCAGAAGTACTTCGAATCATATAACTTTTATCTGATAAACAATAACTAAATAAATCAGAAAAGTTAATATCATTACAGATCTATTTGATTTGATTTATTCTTTACGTTGATCATGATTTGAAATGTTTGTAAAATTAGTGCATACGGAAGATGAAAAATAGGGATGAAAATTTGTTATAGTTAAGCTGTTTTATTACTTTTCTCCTTTCTTTTTTGTTGTGGTCCCAACTTTGGTTTAAAAAATAGTAACAACTCTTAACACAAGCTTTATTTTAGAAAGACGGATTGAATTAAGGAAATATTTAGGTAATTTATGTGTGTTTTTATATTCCATTGTTGTTAAGATAGTCCCTGAGGGTACGTATAGTACACGAGAGGTCATGGTGAGTACTTGTATCAGGATCATAACATGTTTCTAATGGATTAACAACAGGAAATTGATGTTATATTTCTATCACAGGCAGTTAAGGCTTAGTCATGAATGTACACAAACACGCAACATTATTGATACATGGCCAAAATAAGGTCACTCCCAACTGTATAAATACTAGTCTGTCCATTTTTGTACCACACTACTAGTTTAATGCGTTCTAGAACATGGCCAGACGATTGTACAGATAAAAGTGTGTCAGATATTGAGGTAACCAGTAAGTTCAAATCCCCAATGCTTTATTTCTGTCTATAAAATAAGTATGGGATAAAACGATAATCCTAACGGTCATATATGAACATTAGTTTTACAGTCGAAACTGAATGCTTGCTCTATTCCGTTGAAGTATGGACTAATTTATTCTCAGTGCAACTATGTTATGATATGAAATATACCTATCAAAATAATACTGTATTTTCTAGCAACATTATATTATAGGTCATTCAGCTGAATCTTTATGAAGTACAAATCTAATATCTAATTGGTAAGCATTACAAACGGATACTGGTCAACAAGAACATTTTTTTCACTATTGTTGCCTGATTGTTTTATCATTATATATATAGGTTTTCTTGTGTCTCTTTATAGACTGTACGTTTATTATATATCTTGTGTCGTAATTACTTTCTGCATATAGTAATATATTATTAGCAATTATCTCAAAAAGCCAGAACATGACTTAGCACTGTCTCGACTCCAAACTTTTAGTTAAGTGTATTACATTTCCTAAGTTTTTTTCTCTCAACTGAAATTGAGTGATATATTATGACTTTTCACCGTCCGGCGCCCGTAATCTGTCTTACGTCATCATTTCAAGATGCCATAATGAGCCATTGTGACTGCCCGTCTTCTCCTCAGTAACCACTTCACGAAACTTGACATGGGTGTCCCTTGGATAGTGTCTAAGAGCTTCATTGGCTTCCATTTCATTGCAGAGCTCTGGTTGCCATGTTATCTGAAAGTACTTGTACAACAACAAGGGCAGTCTAATAACACGCAGTTTAGTCCTATAGGGTGAGAATTCTGAATGTTTTGGGGACGGAGACTTCTCTCGCAAACATTGAGATAAGTGTCAGTTTGTTGTATATGTTTCTTGGGTAGTTTAACTTTCTTTAATGTGTTACATACTGTGGATTTCTGTTTTGTATTTCAAACTGGCCTCATTATTGGCCAATATACTTAATAAGCTTTTGCTATGTTAACCGATAGATTTTTAAAATGCTAGGAGGAAGACGTGGAGATTTCAATTTCCCTGTAGGGTGTTCAGTACCACAATTTTGCCTTTAACATGTGCATTGCAATGTTTGAAACATATTGTATGTACACCCATTGGCATGAGAACCTGTTGTTTGTAAATTTATTTTATGTTCTTTTAAATAGTGTACGTTGTATTGAGTACACTATAAAGACTACTTTACGCTATGCTACATGGCGTTATATATGTTTAAATAATGTTTGCAATTATTAAGTAAGTTGCAAAACTCAATTCATCTGTACGTACCAATCAAAACGTGCTATCGTGAAATCTACATGATTAGTCTCGGGCAGAAAATTCAACTAATTGGTAATTTGTTTTCTGAAATGTAATCTGCTGGGATGATGTACTTAAAGAAAAGATAATCAGAAGTATTGCTATGGAGTTCAAGACACTCATTTAAAGCTGAAAAAATCTTGAAAGAAGTTTGATTAAACTGATTGTTCCAATTGATTAAACTGATTGTTTCAATTGCACAAGGGTGGTATAAATGAAGAAAAAGACAATTTAGTAATCACTTTTTATTACATTAACAGTGACAATTAACATTTAAACCTGTAAATGAATAAGATACAATGATTTAAAATCAAATTCATTAACGCCAGTAACAATTTAACAAAATGAATTAAAGAAATTGTGAAATGAGTTGATGATTTTGTATAATGAAAACGAATGAGTGGTGAGTGATACAAGGCGGAAACACCGCTTTTTTCCATAAAGGAAATATGCTATTTTTCAGGAACACAAATAGTTTTACAAAAATGTATTTCAATACAGTAGAATATACATTATAAACATTTCTGTTATATTACATGCTGTTTACATTAATGAAGCGAAGGCCTGGTAAAAATACAGTAAAGTATAAAGAGAAATTCTAATTAATTAAAGATAAAGAAATTCAATGGCGACCATTTCCTTAAAATTCCATCTCTATATATCTTACATTAACCGCGGCTCTAATTTGTTGTCAGTGCGATTTTCTCTCATAGTACGTACGTTTTACGTCATAAATTTAATAAAGAAATCAGCTTATTATAGTTATACAGTCTACATAACAATTTCATTTCTCGTTGATAGTTATTTCTAAGCGCTGTTTAGAAATCAATGGGTTTTGTTATCAGACTTTTTGTTCAAAGCGTACCGTTTCCTTTAGATATAGTATGACCTCTCTTTGGTTAATTATTTGAAATTTGGTAATCGACATGTATTAGTGTTATTTTGACTTTTATTTTAATCATTTTACATTTTCCTGACAGCCATTAGTGATTTTGTTATCATAGTTTCTCTTAGAATAGCTGTGCACAACAATTAAACCGTTGGTTTCGTTGTCAGCCAATAAATGTGAAGTAAATGTGTTCACAGCATCCGCATGACATTTTATGACTTGGTTTTGACATTAGTTGACGTATAAAAGCATTCCCGCAGGTCCTGTCTTTCTAAAACCAATGGAAATATTTTATTGCATTAGCGAAGAAATTGAAGAGGTACTCAAACAACCATGAACATATCAAATGGCTAAGTGATCGTAGTAAGATGTGCAGACCCTGTTTTAACTTTTGTACCAAAAGGTTCAGTGCGCGCAAAGCTCAGACCTCTGGTCCACATTCTGTTAATTTCATGGTATCAAAGAATCTGAAATGAATTTAACATAAGTAGGTCAACAACTGTAGATCAAATCAATTGCCCCAGCTTGTTGAGTTCAGTGTCAGGGCGAATTTGACACTCTTGTTTACCACAATTTCTAGCTGATTGAACGAGTCCATGTTAATATAAAACATGCTCCAGAAACAAATTATGAGTTATATGCTTTAGATATGAACTTATCTGAAATCAATGGGGTTTTTATGTATACAGTAGGGAGAACAGCGCAAATTCGACGCTGAAAATTGGTTACAAATGTATAATTAGGCAATGTGTCGGCAGATAATGCTTCTTTCGACAGTCGTAGTCGTTTTCTTTGATTTCAGTTTCCTTCTCAAAACAAATTGCAAAGAAAAATCTCTATCTCTCTTTTAAAAGTCATAATAAAGCTTTTAATTTAACTCCATGTCAAGGAATATTTATTGCAATGTTTGTTAACGTTACTAATTTAAAAAGATTGAGAGTTACTCTAATGGCTTGTTCCGAAACAAGTTAAAGAGATTAAAACAACTTTGTTTTATTATACATTAAGGTCCATATAGAGTTTTGCCGACGTGTTAAAAGTGACACTGACCGAGGACGAAGTCTGAGATCAATGTCATTTTTTCACAGGTCCTTAAAATTATGTATTGACCTAAGCATTAGTCTATAATCATTATATCGTACACCTCATAAAAAGTATTAAAAATATGCGATGATAAAACAAAAATGACGTCTTGAAATCCGCGCAGGTCTAAAAGAAAACATACTTTTGCGGACCCGGCACGTGATCGTTATCGACCGATCAGTATTTAGTATTAATGATAGGTATACGATATAATAGTATATACATAATTGTTTATACATCATTGTATATAATATATACGTACAATATATACATCACTTAACTTAAATAGGCAAATAGTACTTACTTTTGTTGTAAAAAATAAAGTTTTTCTTATAATTCAAAGTACTAGTGGGAAACATTTTGTTACGACTGACATTTTTCAGTTACTATCCTTAAATATTAACGTTACATTACTAAACTGAACATTAGGTAAACTGTTTCGTCTAATTGTAATCCCTAGTCTTTATTGATATGTTTTACTGACATGATACGCCTCGATATGATGATGTTCTTCAGCCAAAGTGTTAAATAGACATATTGTCCGAAACAAGTGCTTGCTATAAAATAACTGTCTACATCGTTTAGATGTAAATAGTTCTGCTAAGATCACAAAAGGTCCACTGATGAATAGTGTCATATTGAAATAAAACAACAATAAAGCCTTAGCCGCCAGAGTTTTAGGGCCAGCATTTTACCAGATGAAAGTCAATTTTGTTTGCAAAAATTAGCATATTCTACACAGTTCTAAAAATTTATGAAAATAATGTACATTTAAAGTGCAAAGATGAATTATATATTTCGATCAGTGATATTGAGTAAGCTAAGTATGAATTACTTTAAAAAAGCGGAGTATGTGTTTATATCGCACAACTTGAGGTAGAAATATCTGCGCCTTTTGATAGAACGGTGAGCGACCTAGCTATATAAGCGCAATATAACTGAGCTAAACTAAACAATAATAAGCACACATATTATATGCTTAGTATTATGCTTCTTTCTAAGGTCTTAACGTTGTCTTTACAATGATTTTTTTCTCTGGTGGGTTATTTTAAAAGAGATGTAAAACACTTTCATTGCATGTTAACATAATATTATTAAGGTTTGTTTCGTCGTTTTGATAGCAAAAATTTTAGAAACCAGATTTTAGAATTTACACGCTTGTATTTAAACATATTCTCAGAGTCAAAAACTTCTGAATCAGATCTTCTGACATGTATCACAAAATATTCATTATCTGTACTTTACAATACGAAAACGAGGGTTTTGATTTTAATTCGTAGTATACTTAACTATTTTAAAACGCAACCACGGATTTGAAGGGTGTTTTATCGTAACTGCAAGTGGAATTTCGAAAATTAAAAATCATCATACATTTTGCCTTTTATTAGGTTTATTCAACATGTTCATTACAAATTCAAGCATAATTTTAAAAGGTTGCAGTTTTAAAGTAACTGTTGTTAGTTTAACACGTATAAACCGAATTTTGTATTCATTAATGTCAGAAAGTCGTCACCTGCAAGCCCATTGCTTGTAACAATTCGCGTAAGTACTTTTAATCAAAATTAGAAACATGTGGTAATGATGTACAGCTTTGTTTCATTGGTCAACTTATGCCATGCAGCCTAAAAACGAATCCAATTATATGTATGTTTACTAATTCATGAAGGAAAAGTCTTGCTGGGTAAGTTAACGTCGGCTGATAATGCAGCACAGCGTAAAGGCTTAAGTTGGATCAATGTTGGTCGAAAAAAACAACCTTGCAGTGTACAATTGACTTATCTTAAAGTATTTTGTGATAACAAAGTTCAAAGCAAAGCGCAAGGGCACAGATATACAAATAGGTAAGCTTTGGAATGATGCAAATTAATAATTAACATTTTATGAGGCAGTTATCCTAAGTATTAATACATTCCTGCTTTAATGCTGAAATCTATTTTTACTAAGATGGAAATAACTCTCCTTTTGAAAATACTTTTGAGGAATGAGAAAATCTAAATGTCAGTTGGTTATGAAGATATTACAAATAGTAATATTTTGAATGATTAAATCTGCACATATTAATTTCAACTTTTTATTTTTAATGAATGCGACAGTCGAAGCGTGATATTTGGAAGTTAATAAAGAGCTATATGCAGATGATAATGATCTCAACATAAATAAAGACACAAAGTCTGTGAGTACAAACACTGTGTTCACTGTGTATCAAAATCGTCAAGTTTCTACAGCTTGAAAAGACTTTTAATTTTGCTTTGATTTTTTTCTTTTTTTTATATGTACATATTTATTAAAATTTTGAAAATTTGTAAATATGATAGTTAGATTTAACAATGGTCCCATGAAAACAAGTACTCTTAACAAAAACGTGTATTTAGTAGTTTTCAGTCATTTAGGGCCCAGTCATTAACTGGGTTACCTACTCAGCTACAGAGTGAAAATATATATAGTCTAACCTCTCCACAACAACACCAAAGGGAATATCAATTTTGGTGTGGAGAGGTTGTTGCTCTTGAGAGGTTAATTTCTTCAGATATAACTGCTTTGGGAAATAAAACATCTGTCTTGTAGAGAGGTATTTGCTCGTCGGAGGTGTTGTTTAGAGAGGTTGGACTGTACATGAATTGAACGAATGTTTTTCCTACAATCCTTTGCGCGCTCAGTTATCGTCTGGCGTTATCGTATATGGTTTGTCTATATAGATTCTTGAATACAGTTCTGTTCTATTGTGGTCTCACAGAATTATGTCTTATAACCATATATACGTTAGGGTTATATATACAGGACAGACATGCCTAGTTTTGTTCATCATTATACTTTTTAATCTTAAAGTTAATTTCTACATGTCACAATTATGAATATTTTGACGCACAACAGATGTGGTTAAAATGTGCAGTATAAATGGTATTTACATCGAACATATTATGTAATGAGCAGAAAATGGTTATTATAACAAATTCTTTTATTCTGATTCGGTATTTTCTTCGCAATTAAGATTTTTTTTTATAGAAAATGATATCATGGATTACATTGTCAACTTTATCGAAACTGGTTTTGAATTTTGAAGACCTTCGCAAATTCCCGATTTTGAAATTATATCGATACATTTACATGTAATATGTGTCTCTTTCACGATAAAACAAGAAAACAAAGGTCAGTCTTACTCACAATGAAATTAAATGGCTACGGAAATAGCAAGATTTTGTAAAGATTACTTTGAAATTAACCGCAATTCTTAATTTGCAAGAACAGTGGCCAAAGCAAGTATAAAAATCCCCTTCTTCTTTTTTTATTTTTATCACATATCTATCACACATACATAAATATATATATAGCGTGTATTTTAATCACATATTCATACTATCAAGAATGGTGAGCGAAGAGGTAGTTTGATTTAAATACAAACATCTCTTTAGTTACACGGTATATCTAATAGAATAAATATCTTTTTTGAAGATTTCATCCATGAGTTAGGTACCAAATGTAAAGATCAAAAGTTTCGTACAGAAATCACCTTTGCGAGAAATTCTTTCATGAAATAAGTTTACATCCACACAGTTTAATTGTTTAATATGCCCATAAAGTGCTATAACATGCAGGCGGCCTGTTAGACTGAACATTGAGAATCTGTTGAAGTTGTCATAATGATATGAAGCAGTAACCGATCTGAATGATGTCGCCATAACGGGTCTAGTGTTCCTGAAATTTAATGTTTTGCATCATAAAGTAACTGATAAATAGATATTTGAATTTGAGCGGATTGGAAGTTATTGACAGCAAGAAATAAAGAAAGTGGTGTTCGCAGACGTTAGCAGACACAAAGTCTTAGTGCAGTGTTCCATTGATACTTTGATATATATATCAAAGTTCCCGAGAACAAAGACTACATAAAGCTTACGCTAGATCAGTCAGTATTTAAGAATAAGGGACCAGCTTAATGTTCATTCAATTCAACATTCTTTATCTTGAATCTACATACATTTGTATGAAGGTGTACCAAAACTGCGCATTTGATGATGAGATATGACATACAATTTGAACCAAAACACGTAACACGGCGTATGTTCATAGTATATTATGTTTTGGACATGTGATTTTTCATACGTTGTGAATAGAAATTATGAAGGGTTACATGATGCTGTCTATTTTAAGACTAACCGCTAATTGTTCAGCCTTATCTTTAAAACAATGAGACATATTAGACAAATAATCAATATATCTGGAACTGATTTAAAATATGTGAATGTTAATGAGTTATATGATTATAAATGACTGAGTATTCTACACTGTACCATTACTCCTTCTATCACCTTTTAATGCCGCACTATGAGCAGTTAAACATCAACATTAAATATTCTCATCGTCAGTTGTATTTCTTGTAATAAATTGAGTGATACTTTAAATTAAAATCATATCAAGGTTTCAGTGGCTAGTGTCTGAAAAACACTTTCCTTTTACTGTACAAATACTCAGTTCACACGTATACGTACATGGTTTCAAACTGTCATATTTACATTTATAGAGAGCATTGTGTCTCCCAGCATAGACGTTGAGCCACAGTAAGTCCCGTTTTTCACGCACAACAATTCAGGGATAATTACAACTGAAGGCCGTGAAATTAATTTAAAATGGATTTTAAATTGTTTTACTGCGGATCAAGAATCCTACTGTTATGCTATTTTAAACTTGTTTTTTTGTATTTCATTTCATTTATTGTCTCTTGAGCATTTTAATCGCACAAATTTAGCACAAATCTGGGTTTTATTGCTTCGAAGTGGTAAATAAAATGAAATGTAGCTTGATACATTTTCCTTTTGCCTCCTCGCCTTTCTTGGTATATTTGTTATATAAAGTATTAGACTTAACAGTATGCCACGACCCTGCGTAATCACAATATATGACTTAACGCTGTACCTATAACATATAAACATGAAAAAACTGTTAATATCGTTGACGAGTATCTTGCGTTACGTCAAAAGAAAGTAAAAAGTGGAACCTTATAGGAATGGCGAATGAAATTTTCAATAAAGTTTGGCAGCTCGTAAAAGTAGTGCGGTTGATCCGAAAGAGAACTGTATGCAAATACCCGATTATCCGAACTTAACCGCGTCAGGACTTTAACATTCAAAATGGCAGCCACGAATACCACACTTTCCCAACATAGATATCAGAGCTATGTTGAAGATTTTTACGTAAAAATGAAGACACTTCAGTTATAAGAACAAACTGAAAACAAAAATATTATTCGATTTCCATGCAGAATAATTATAATGTCTGTGTTAAATTTCTATATCTAGCGTATTGTCGCCAATACATGTAGTTCTTTACTTGACCTTGTACCGCTGACATGTCCATTGTTGTTAACCATATTATTTACTCATAGAAACCGCGTGAATCAATATAAAGCAGGTGCAATCTAGTGGTTTTATTGCCCAAAGTGATATCTTCTGTTGTCACACAAGGTCGACAGTGAACGCTCTCCATCATTTTAACCTATAGAGTAATCACTTGACATTCACTGTAATGAAATATCAACTTGCGTCACGAGACCATAAAATTAGGTACGCAACCAGTAAAGTTGATGCAATTAAAGGGAACATTTTTGAGTACTCATGTACTCCTATACATCCACTGGAATCTTGATACGTGTTTGCCTGGAGTTTTTCGTTCTCGTCATCTGGAAAAAAGATTGTGTATTCAATAGAAGCAAATAAATGCATATTCAATGCATAACTATCATGTAAGAAAGTACCTTACTATCTCTGCTAGGTACAAGTCTAAAAATATTTATTTTTTTATCTAAGAACGATGTTGATATTGACTGTAATATATTAAATTAGGCCTTATTTAGATCAATAAAAACCTTGATGATTATTAGCTTAAAGTAAATTCCCGTTTCTGATATCAAGTTTAAGTAGTAACTATTTTACAAATTCATAAACTCACCTCTTTTTATTTTAGGCTTCTCTGCTGAAATTGAAAACATATAAATTCATGAATCACAAAAGCAGGAATAAACAATTTAGTTTTTGATATCATTATTTCAAATATTACTTATTCAAGAGACATCTTTTATGTAATATCGGACACTTTGGAGTTGCAATAATAAATGTTGCAAAGGCCGCCTATACGTATAATATTTAACATCTTTGCCATCTGGCTGTAAACACCACACTGGTCTTCCTGCTTATATAAGCCATAGACACGACACAAAGACCAGAGATCCTCATTGTTCGTAGACGAGGCAGGTATTTATACTTGTTAAACTATACTGGTTTAACTTGAAAGTACAAGAACATATTACAGGTAAGATTGGTCTATGATTAAACCTCATCTAAATGCTTAAATACCTTAATAACCGAAAGCACTGTGTAAACTATCTCCATCTCAAAATAAAAGTTTTAGCTATGTTCAGATTGCAAATTTACCGAAATGATAAACTGGCTCAATAAACAACCATTTCGACCCGTTATCGTGCACCACTGGATATTATTTTCGGAAAGCTATCTGTGCATGCAATGGAACAATACAGAAGATAAAGAAATAGCACTTTGGTTTTCATTGAAACATATACTTAGATGCAAATAAGGACAAAAATTCTAACCAGAATTCTAAGCCAACAGAAAAAGCTCAAAATAATATATCGCTACACGAAGCACAAATGGATTGTTTAAGTGTTCAACGCTAGGTTTTGTGTCAGATTGAATAAGTGCTATTTCAAAAAAGTATGAATGCGATTTTAGCCCGTATGACAGTTCTTCTCAATTCACCTGCCAAGCTAAGGTCATGCTGCGAACAATCATAATTTTATAATGTACACATTGGTACATGCTAACAGACCAACATTTAGTCAAGCAAGGTACATATGTAATTGCTGTATTTCTTATAGAGACTGTTCAATCCATTTCATTATCACCACGTATTTTTGACATTTAATTATTCATCGTCTAGAACTCCTACCACCCCGTGTATTCAAATATTTTCTTCATGGCAGGCGTGACAGACAGTTTTCCCTCTTGTAACATAAAAGGCTCATTAAGTTTGCCTGCAGGCTTACCATGAATTATGTCATAAATTTGATTAAAGTAATTGCAGTCGTAAATTATGAATTGCAAATGTAACAAGAAATCTTCGCACGCTTCGACACTAAGGCTTCATTTATAACATGTACGATTAGCTAATGGTTCACAAAAATAAGCGTTATTATTTTACACTTTTTATTTATTGTTTCTCTTTATCTTGTTTATACTAATTAATTTAGCTCAGTTGTCGAGAAAGCTCATAGAGTCACTCTCAAGATTTTGATTATTGACGTGTGGTTAGTTATTTCAATCACAGAGTCTTGGTCAGTTTGTTTCCTTACCAGCTGAGGCATGTTTTCTTTCAGTATCTAACAATAATTCAAATATCTGGTAACTTATGACTGGTCACTACCACATTTTATATAGATTCCTACAAGGGTTCGTTTAAAAAAGGGCATATGAAGAGACCGTGATGTGACATTATGAACTGCTGAAATCATATGACTACTAGCTTGTTTAAAACATTCCAATATACAAGGTTCTATAAATTCATGATACCAGCCAGGAAAACTACAGAAATGTCTGGACTAAACAGCAGCATATTTCAAATGATTTAATAAAATTTATGTTTTCCCTTTTGCAATCCATAATGGTTTGTTTCCAAATTATGATTGTGACGTTATCTGTCATAATTGAAAACAATCTACAGGTTATTCGAGTTTATTTACAAAAGCAATTAAAGCGCAAAATGGGCATATTGTAACCATTAGTATGCAATTGGCAGCAAATTGTATAATTTTCACCAGAACAGTGCTTATACATGTATGTTCAACTAACGTTATATAGCGTATTGTACTTTGCAGTCATTGTCACGTTACTCGTTATGTATTTCGTTGATAGAACAATCGCCCGATATTATTACAAAAGTTTCTTGAATCGGTTATTCAGAAAGTCATAACCACATTCAAGTACATTTTCAAACGTTCAGATGTAAGTCAAGTTATGCTGAAAGAACGGTTCGGAAAGGAATTGATTTGGTTCCAGATTAATGCGACTAAAGAAAGGTTTTTGAAATTTAAAGATTATTCAACTTAAAATGTCACAAACAGATTGAAATTATATTTTATTTCGGCTAGACTCTTTTTACTATGTTCAGGTGCAAAAACTTAATTTTATCATCGTTGTAAAATAAATACTCTTTAGCAATGTTACTTGATGGTTACGTGATTGTGACTGCTTAAGACGACACATGCAGTAGTGTTATTCTATATACACTTTTTTACGATAAATATTAAGATCTAAAAATAAAAGATCAACCACTCTAAATAAAGGGAAATTCTCAAAATGTGGTATCACAACATTAACAATAGAGACAGGTAGATTTATAAAACTTTGTCCACTACAATGCTGAGACAAATCATACATGAAAGCATAAACAGTGATCAAGTTAGGAAAAGCTTGAAGGGTTAAGACAAAGCAAAGTGTGAAATAAGTGTTTTTTCACTTCTAGAAATCACCAGTTAGGGAAAGAAAATGTTGGAACTACAAAAGGCCAAACAAATACTACTTTGAGAATACAGCCTTTAATGAAAATTTTAGAAAAACAGAACTGTTCTTTTTTTTATAAAACTGCCTGGAACGAGACAACACAATTTATGTGCTTCAGACAGAAATAACACTTGTTTGAAAAGGTGTATTTGGTAAAATATCCAAATGTCTAGCAGAAAGGCACCTTTTGGAATTATGTATCAAAATAGTATTTGTTGTTCCTATACACTATCAGTCTCTTAACAAAATGCATCTTCAATATTGTGGTAGACAGTCCATTAGTATTGTACAGTTATTATATTGAAAGAGATCATATTTAGGAATCAGAGTTACTTTTAAATGTCAGGAAAAAGCACCACTGAAATGTTTACGAGAGAAAAAGATGAAAACCAGTTACACAATGGTAATCAGTTGAAGTTTGACAGGCCAAACTCTAGGGAATGAATTTGTACAATTGGCTTAAACGATTTCTGCAATTTGAAAGCCATGGATGTATTTACTTCTAGTCTATTGTCAATTATCGGTAATAACTTGATATATTTTCAAATATTAGCTTGTTGACTATAAAGATTTTAGCAGAAGAATAAGAACTTTAAAACAGTACCAGCTATGCATGTAAACATTAACTTCCAGAAATAATAATTTGAAACTATTACAAGGTTTTTTATACGAGAATGTTCCCAGGGCTGCAATATTGTAAGCTTCTGGTTTAGGAGATAACTTTTTTACACAATTATATATTGTATTCCAAATATGAGTTTGAAAAGTACCCATTATTATTAGCATTGACTTAGCACCCTCGTGTTAAATCAGTTACTATAATCGTTATAAAACTGTATGATGCAGAACAAAACTGTAAAGCCGTGCTACCCATTGTGAAGTTCATGCACACAGTACAATAATTATGAACAAAGGATACAAAAATAAAGCTTTCACGAAAGTATGCTTCATTTACCTTTAAATTGTTTTTTTTTAGAATATACCCACTAACCGAAAATATTAGTACTATTATGTAATCTGTGTTTCTATATCGTAAATGCAGGTTTAGTACAGAAACAGAGAACAAAGTGAGAAGATATCTGCATAGAAAAAAGTGACAGCTAGTAAAGTAACATGTGCTTGATACATTACAGGTAAAAGCGCAGTAACTGTTTTAACTGTTTAAATACATACCGTTCAAAATATTAACATTCACACTCGTCACTTGTAAGTCCGAAGTCCGACAAGTGTATGTCCCTTTGTCAGACATCTGTGCATTTTTAATTTCTAATTCACTTGACATTGTTCTTGAGGCATAAGAAAATTTCTTGGTTATTGTCACCATTTTTTTCTCATTTGACTGCAGTTGTATCCCGTCTTTGAACCAGTCAATAAAATCGGGCGGCGCAATTGCACCGGTAGCGTTACAAAGCAGTTTAACTGACTGTCCTTTGTCCACATGAAATAAACCGGTTATGTTGATCACTGAAATGTTCAAAATATGTTAGACTGCAAAATGAATCAACTGTTAATATTTACAAAAAAAAAATCTTAGGTATTCTTGAAGTGAAATTAATGGCGTGCCGAAAAAGACCGATTACAGAATGGTAAATCCTGTCTAATAGTAACAGTTTTGTATTGCTCGTTAAAACCTGCAACTTAAAAAAAAAGTTCAAAACAGCGTTGAATTTTCTTCTGTTGGAAATGCAAAACCTCTTTTAAATATAGTATGAAAGGACAATGCAATGTAAATGCCAAAATGAATGCGAACTTATTGTTGATAAGAAGACCCCATTACCTCCAGCTGGCTAAAATCCTGTTTGTTCTTATTTCGAATTAGAATCATGATTATTTTATTCTGCAAATTTTCCCCTGTTTTGCGAAGCCTTTGCGATCTTTGATCAAACAGCGTGAGTACCGTTATTTTCGTAAAACATTGGAAAAAAGTGAAACACACCCTAAAAAGCAACACTCAGCTGTAAATACTGAATGTAAGGGTAAGAAGTGTCAATTTGCAATATTCTGCTAAGTATTTGATTTAAGTAGGAGGGATTGCTTCTGTATTGCAAATTATCAGAATGACTGCTCAGAAACGTGCATGGAATTGCACGAAGTTTGGTTCTGATATCTTATTTCTGTTAAAACCTACATTAAATAAGAATTTAGATTAAATTTACCACTTTAAGCTTTTAAAGCCTGTTTTGAAATATTCAGGACGTGTATAAACCTAAGATTTATCAACTACAGGGTGTTAGAAAATCGCTGTTTCAAAAATGACAAATTTAAATGACACACGGTTAATTGATGTTTTTATAAAATATTGACATCTTTCATTGTGCAACAAAATAAAATTTAACCTTCTTCAAATACAGAGATTGATTTTCAAGTTACATTGTGTATTTTATGCTTTGATCTCCAGACTCCGTGTAATTGTTCTTTTCGCACATGTTTTGTAACATGACAACAAGTTACTCTGTGTCTCCATACAAATACACTTGATGCTGTTTTGTTAAGTTTAGGACTGCAAAACGATTTCATTCGATTATAAATTTGTAAACATATTTTTGTTGTTTTTTTCGATTGCAAATACTTAATCCATGCGAAAAAAAAATCGCAAAAAGAGTTCATACTTGAAAAGTGTATTATAGTATACTCCATTATATTCTAGCCAGAAACATATCTAAAATATCTTTAACTGATATTGGTACAACTCGATCAAGAATTATAGACAACCTTTGCTTTAAAAAGAAAAAAAATGCTATATATCGTTTTTTTTATCTTTGACGGCTGAAAGTACTTTGAAAATAATTTGAGCTGCAATTCTTTTTGAAACTACTTGAGTGGTCTGATGTTACTTTTGAAATAACTAAAACCTCACATCAGACGTATATATTTATGAAGTACTGTACGAAATTATATAAATTTCCGCATATGATAAATTGATATGACATGAAACAAAACAGTTGCGATTTTATATCCACTTCCATAAGTGATGGATTGTTACATAGAAACGTTGCCGGGATTAATAAATCTAAATGTTACAATAACAATTCTAGGAAACAGAAATGTTTAAGTCCTCGGTACGTTTGTCTAAGATTTTAATTTTTTCATTTGACTCAATGCCAAACCGAAATGATTACTCTTTAAACTTGTCTACGTTTTCATAAAATATTTATGTTTGCTAGGAGATGGGTGATTGCCCTAGGAAAAACTGTAGGAAAAGTGAATGAAGAAGTACGAACAGGCTTTGAATTTTTGACACTTAGATTTTTCTCCATACTTAAAACTGACTGAAAGAAAGAAATCCTTACTTTAACTTTAGTTTTTCTTTCTGACAGGTATAAGAGAGTAGTTTACTATGAAGGAAAATATAGATATTTAGGATATATACAACAGATTTGATGATATTGTCATATAAAGAGTTTTTATTTAAGTTCCGTATTGTTTGGTACCTGATCGTTCTAAAACTGCAATTTTTCTTTTATTTCAAGCCATAACAAACTCTTCCAAGGCGGTACTAGGTGAAATTTTTATCATTTATGTTCTTTTTGAAAAAAGGTCAGCAGATATTCTTTAGTTTCAGCAGCAGCAGCGGCTTAACTCAAAATCATCAAATTCATTACCGTTCTTTAAGTTTTGATACTATACAAAAATACCGCTAATAGGAAAAAGTGTTTTCCACGAGGATTATGGTTGTTTTAGAGAATGGTTAAGGTAGCGGTTGATAAAAGAGAAAACTTCATTCGCCAACATGTGTTGACATCGATATCTTTATTGTTGTAATTAGAAAATATATGCATTTTTGGAAAGGTCTTTTTACCCTCTATACAAATCAAACAAATCCAATGATTGTTGTTCATTATTATACAAAAGAAATATATAATTTCAATAAATGTCATAATTTTTTTTCTTTGTCCTCAATCTTTGAACAAGGCTTACATCAAGGGTAGCTCCCCATACCCAAAATTCTTTTTGCATTTTGTAATTTGGTCTCTACTTGAGTGAACCGTGTTATGATCTTTTGAAAACATTATTAATTACACTTTAATGACCCCTATTTAATGGTAAGGGGGTATACCAGTCTATCACAGTAGTGGTTAGAGCATTAAATCAATTTTAAGACAGATATCAGAAATCTGTGACACAGTTCCCTCAAGCAGTGATGTATAAGATGCCAAAACACTTCTTTGTATAGCTGCATTGATGATAGATACAATCACATTTTAACATATCTAATGTCCTATTTCTTTTTGCTCACCTGGCGCAGGGTGAGCTTTTCTGATCGATGATTGTCCGTCGTCCGACGTCCGTCGTCCGTCAACATTTTGATTCAAATGACATCTCCTCTGAAACCTCTAGGCCAATATAAAAAACTATGCAGGAATGTTCCTGCATGAAGCTCTACCAAAATTGTTCAAAGAATTCCATTCCATGCAGAACTCTGGTTGCTATGGCAACAAATAGGAAAAACTTTAAAAATCTTCTTCTCTGAAACCACAAGGCCTAGAGCTTAGATATTTGGCATGTAGCATTGTCTAGTGACCTCTACCAAGATTGTTCAAATTATGACCCTGGGTCAAAATTGATCCCGCGCGGGTGGGCCCTTAGTTTTTGCATAGGCATATATAGGGAAAACTTTAAAAATCTTCTTCTCTGAAACCACAAGGCCTAGAGCTAAGATATTTGGCATGTAGCATTGTCTAGTGGACCTCTACCAATATTGTTCAAATTATGACCCCTGGTCAAAATTGACCCCGCACGGGGGTCACTTAGTTTTGCATAGGAATATATAGGAAAAACTTAAAAAATCTTCTTCTCTGAAATCACAAGGCCTAGAGCTTAGATATTTGGCATGTAGCATTGGCTATTAGACCTCTACCAAGATTGTACAAATTATGAGCCCGGGATCAAAATTGACCCCGCACCGGGGGTCACTTAGTTTTACATAGGCTTATATAGTAAAAACTTTAAAAATCTTCTTCTCTGAAACCGCAAGGCCTAGAGCTTAAATATTTGGCATGTATAATTGGCTAGTGGACCTCTACCAAGATTGTTCAAATTATGAGCCCGGGATCAAAATTGACCCCGCACCGGGGGTCACTTAGTTTTGCATAGGAATATATAGGAAAAACTTAAAAAATCTTCTTCTCTGAAACCACAAGGCCTAGAGCTTAGATATTTGGCATGTAGCATTGACTAGTGGACCTCTACCAAGATTGTTCAAATTAAGAGCCCCGGATCAAAATTAACCCCGCACCGGGAGTCACTTAGTTTTACAAAGGCTTATATAGTAAAAACTTTAAAAATCTTCTTCTCTGAAACCACAAGGCCTAGAGCTTAGATATTTGGCATGTAGCATTGGCTAGTGGACCTCTACCAATATTGTTCAAATTATGACCCCCGGGTCAAAATTGACCCCACCGGGGTCACTTAGTTTTGCATAGGAATATATAGAAAAACTTTAAAAATCTTCTTCTCTTAAACCACAAGGCCTAGACCTTAGATTTTGGCATGTAGCATTGCCTAGTAGACCTCTTTAAAAGTTTGTTCAAATTTGCCCCTTGGGTCAAAATTGACCTTGCCCGGGGATCATTTGTTTTACAAAAGAGCGTATATAGGAAAACTTATTTGGTATATAACATTATCTAGTGATCTTCCACCAGGCAAGTGGACTTGTACCAAGGTGAGCGATATAGGGCCATCTTGGCCCTCTTGTTTGTTACCATGAGCACCATCCTTTGTTCTGTTTAATTTGTTTACAGTTTGAAAAGACGTTTCCAAAAATGTATAGCACATATTTTCTATATACAATAAAAAGACAAAAAACATTTGAATATTTTGGTGAATTTAAAATTAGCTATTGTCAGGGTCGTATTTTTCAAACATATGTGTTTCTCAGTTAAGACTAACAGTCCTGGCCTTTTTTATTGTTAAGTAAAAACTGAAAATACATAAACAAACATACGATTTAGAAATTAAAAAACAACCTTATTTTCGATATGATCTTTCAGGCTTTCAAATGTTTAGTAAAGTAAATGTTTTAAAACAAACTATGACTATCTAAGGCTATTTATTGTATTTATTGGCTCTCATTCAGACAGTAGGCGCCAATACGGTATGACAGTCACGTTAATAACAAGAGAACAATACTCGGTAGGAATAAAGGCCTTTGCTTAGTAGCATATTTACCAGAAACGTCTCAATTTTCTACTTGAAATCAATATGCTACGCAATTTTAGGGCACGGGTAGACAATCGCTTAAGAGCCTGTCAAGATAGATAAATCAATTAGTATAAAGTATTAATGCTCAGTTTGCAAATAGTAGCTTTAAAACTATTTATGCTGAAACACTTCAGACTTTGGTACTGTTTATTGTCTAGACGGTAGATGACTATGGAACACAATCTCTACTAGATGTTCATATTTGAGCTTTTCATTGTGTTACAAAATGAATATCATTGTTTATTCGTTGTTCTAAAAATGGATTGCTTCGTCTGTTACAAGGTTTTTGAGAGCATCGCCTTACAAAAAACGTTTTCGATTAAAATATTTCCCCTTTAATCCATTAAAAATCATAGTTATATTGTAGAAACACAGTGTTTCGTATCTAATAGAATGGCAGGTCAACGTTTACGAAAAACGAAAGAAGGTCGCGGAATTTTTATTTCATTAATATTTAGGAGAAGGATGCTTTAGTATGATTCATACTTAGCATCGTTTTCTGATTTAAAAAATTTATTTTTTGTAAACAAACTATAAGTAGGCTTGTAAACAGATGATACATTGATGTGATGAGATATAACTTTTGTCAATCAAATTTAAAAAACTGACGTCTTAGATTAAATGACAATCACCCAAACGTTTAATTTGCATTTTGCTATCGGAAAACTTTCAGGATCTAATTATTTTTTTTAGCTAAATTGTGCATTCTAAAAAAATTGAATTAAGTAACTAATCATTGCAATTCTACTTATATCTTTAACCTTTTAACCCTCTTGGAGCATTGTTGAATAATGTAAATAGAAATATCTTTGTTAAGGTTGCGTTTGATCCAACCTGAAATTCCACACACCAAAATCTTCGAACTGTTTAAATTTTTCCTTTTATGCATAGAAAGTAAGTTAACTTGTAATACTTTGAAAGATCTTCTTAATCTCTAAAACATAAAGCAAATGATTGTGATCGTGATTAGAAATTTAAAATAAATAGGCCACTAAACAAAATAAAATGTCTTGCCCGTTCTAAAGTTTTGGAAAAGGTTAAAAGCTAGGAGTAGCTAGTTTCCTATAAAAAGGTATAATTTAATTTATTTTATTCATTATTCCCTGCTTTAGAGAATCGTGTAACAGAGTTTCGAAATCTATTTTATGCACGTTTATATACTTTGATAGAAGATTATACTCGCCCATAATACCAAAAAGGTCATAACACTGAGACAAATAATCTTTTCAAATATATTTTATACATACACCATACCATCATACAGTGAACAGTGAATAAAAGTTTTTGCTTTAAGAGATTACCCCTGGTTGTATATCTTGTTCAAAATAAACGACAGGTACAACAAAAACATTTAGTGTCATATTTCATCTTGCAGTCACGAGCACCATTCTTTGTTTATTTTTTTCAATTCTATTACAGATTCACAATTTGTTTCCAAACATGTATAGATTTAACTGCTTTCTAAATATAATATAACTGCTGAAACCTTTGAAGATTTTGGCAAATGAAATATAAGCATCGTGAACGCAGTACCTTATATGCCCTGTAAAAATGATGTTTTAGGTCCTCGTGGATTTATGAGTCAAAATGAAACTTGATACACAATTTTCGACGAATGCTTTAACTAAACTTCAAGTACGATCATTGTGAAAATAAATTCAGAGCTGTAGTGTAATGAGAACTTTATTTATTGACAGCAACTTTTAATTTGGATAAATAAAAATCTTCATGTCCAGAGGTCATTTAATTTTCCTTAAGAAATTTTGTCATACCGAAACAATTTTTGAGTCTGTTTTAAAATATGATCGCTGGCCTGGTGAAATAAATATGCTGTTGATTTTAGGATAAAAATGTGAAAGAAATACCAAAATAAAAGTAAAGAAATATTAATTAGATTCTAGCATATATTATAAAACACAGCGTGCAATAGGTAAAATTATTACATTGAGAATTTTACATGCATTCCATTAAAAGCAAATAAAAACACATTTTGTTATTGGTAATGAAGCCTGCAAATAATTTATAATAAAATATAACGAGTTGAATGTAAACTGAAGACATTGGAAACGCACTTGATGAAGTCAATAAAACTATATTAAAATATCAATTTTGGAACTACATTTATATAATCCATCAAAGAACATATAAAGGAAAAAGTAGCTATGCTAACCAAAGTGTACGTTCATTTATCCTGTCTTTATTATAACTGATGGAAGATCGAAGAACGATTTGCTCTAAATGAATATCAATACCATTTTAGCCCTTATGAATGAAATTAAGTCAATATCATCTTCGATTAAATGACACTGATCCCTTTCCTTTAATACCCCTGATGCAGTGTCTCGTATATTAGCATTATATGCTGAGCCACGGTATCAGACGGCTAAATTATCTGGAAAGGCAGATAGTAAGATTTGCAGTAATGGATTGATCCGATATAAAAGCCAACATTAGCTTGTTGTTACATACAATCAGTCAAACACGCCAATTACTGAATTTATTGCCTTAATCACGACTCTGGACAATTTTTTGCTCTGGTTAGATGATGGTGTTCGCCTAATTGCAAGGCAAATTTTGAACAGCTGAGAAAACATTACATGTACCGCGCTGTGCGGAAACCGTCCTCCGCCCAGCCCTTCATATGGAAAAAGCGACATAATTAGTCTGGTTTATTTAATGTATAAAGACGTGGTGTTAATTTGCTTTTTTTAATCGTGAAAAGTATCAGATTCAAATAAAAGTTGCAGGCATATTTAAACTGTAAGACTGGATTTTTTTCTAACATTTGACATATGAATATTCTATGCACAAGCCTGTGTTTTAATAAGCATTTGCATATTGGAATCTACAAAACGAACAGCGACGGTACCGTTCACTTCACCTTGTATGTGCTGTTGTATTCTACTCGGCAAAGCCTATATTAAGGAAAAGTTAGTCAATCGTTTATGTGCATATCATAAAATCAATTAACGTGACTTGGATTACTTCAACAATGTCTTAAAGAATATTGCTCCCGATCTGGTCTTAACCTATGACCTAAAGTCTAAACCTAAGCCTTCGCTCAACGCGGCTCAGATTCTTCTGTATATGTCTTATCTAACATGAAAACATTACTTCAACAATGTCTTAAAGAATATTGCACCCGATCTGGTCTTAACCTATGACCTAAAGTCTAAACCTAAGCCTTCGCTCAACGCGGCTCAGATTCTTCTGTATATGTCTTATCTAACACGAAAACATATCGTTTATACTGTTGATTTTCTAGTCTCTCCTCTTCATTTATTGTAATTATATTTGTGAAGCAGCAACCTTGTTCCAAAACCGTTCTTAACAAATCATTCTGTTGAAATCGGGTGATATACAGGCGGAAATGAGAAGGAAGTTCAGTCCTAACTTTGTAATCATGTAATAGCTCGGATAAATTTCGCCTGAAACTAATCAACACGCAAGTGCAACCTTCATCA
Source organism: Saxidomus purpurata (assembly GCA_022818135.1). Lineage (NCBI taxonomy): Eukaryota > Metazoa > Mollusca > Bivalvia > Venerida > Veneridae > Saxidomus > Saxidomus purpurata. The sequence continues at coordinate 28,698,369 of JAFMSR010000018.1, forward strand.
GGACAGTGACACAACCAACGACTACTGGATCACGAGGGAATGCTGTCCCCAAATGATAATTGCAAAATGCGCAACAAAATCACTGATACGACCAGTATAATAGTCTATTCCATGGAATATATTTGATAGCAAACAATTTTAAGAAAAGTAAATAATCATATATTCGCAATTTTGAAAGAAACGATTTTTTATGGAAAACATCTATCACAAAAATATATCGAGCATAACATTACTTTGAGGACAGATATTTAAAGTCTGTATTACGGTTTCTAAAGCAGGGAATAGTGTTTAAAATCCAACAAAATTCTTTAATATAGGGGTTCCCTTTGCTGTAAGCTTTGTGCACAAAAATATGATTTGTAAGACAGTTTATTTGATCAAGTAACCAATTTCTTTCACCATAATTTGCTTTATGTTATTCGTTTACAGATTGAAAAGACCTTTCCAAAATGTATAGGGTTTCATACTTTTTAAACATAATAAAGCAGATAAAACATTTGAAAATTTTGGTTAATGAACTTTCAGCTTTGTCCAGGCGCAAATGCACGAGTACATAAATGTTGGCGAAGTTATTATATCGTTATTTTTGTCAAAATAAAAGAAAAGCTATTGTTAATTCTAGCAGATTTGTCGCCTGTGTCATTAGACTTTAACCGTCCTTATCTATTGATATCGTGCTCTGTGTTCGACGAAAATAACAGTCAGACAACAGGGCGGACAGACCTTAACAGGTCATAGACAAAGTGGATATGTGCGTTTTTGTTCAGTGTTTAGAAAATGGCTAAGGAAATTAGTATACTTAACGACAAAAATTCTGCAAGGTTCGAAATTGTAGAATTTTATTTTAAATTGTAGGCTACATTTAACATTCTTTTTGCAAATTCATATTTTGAGATTACTTGCTACAACACATGGTATTAAGAATTCTATATAAAAGCATCACATTAACTGTGACGTCATAAACCATGAATTTCACATTTATCTATATTTCTTGTACATGGAGCTTATAATTCCAAACATTTCTAGTGATATTTTACCACAGAATAGTCCTATCGAAAACCGTATAGATTTAAAAAATACTGAATGTATATTGTTTTTATGAAACTTTCAAGGGAACAACGTTTGTTCGTTTAGGTTGACTGGAGGTCAGTGAGCCTAAAACACATATTGCACGTGGTTTTAACGTCCTTAAACCTTCTATTTAACGTCTACGTCAGCGTCATGAACATTGAAAATTTGCTCATTAGTTTGAACATGATTAAGTTCGTATGTTTTTCAAGTTTTGAATAAAGTATACGATTTCAGCCTTTGTGTCAGTTTACTTATATATACCGTACACAACGTATCTCCTTCAGTATATATACAACATATATTCTCGTTAAAAGTGCAACCATTTCATGGCAGTCTGATGGGTAATAGACGTTTTTTGTCGGTACGAAGAATTTATTAAGCAGCTTCAAATAGTGCATATAACTGTCAGCAATTTCTGTTATCATTATGACCAATGTATGCCTGCTAATGTCTCTACTGATGGGCCATTTCCGCTTTGTTAGTCTCTGATGTGAACGTCTACATTGGCAGACAGCTAATGGTCGATTGATTAAGAAATACTGTCCTGTCGGTTATAACAATTTTAACTTTCGGCGAGAAACCAGTATTCTGCTTATAGTTGCCATGATAAACAGTGATGTTTGGTTACTGGTGCTTTTTAGCTTATAAAACTTTACCTCAACCGATTTATCATTTGTTTATTAAAATGAGGTCAGGGGTAGATTAGATTTTTGTTAGAAATCCAACTTATGACTTTTAATGAGCTTAAATCTGAAAAAAAAAACACCCTGCAAATCACTTTGCTATTTCAAGTGATAGTGTTGCCAGTAGCCTGCGCTAAGAATTTATCACTTGTTTGAGGAAACATAATGAATTATTACATCGATTGATTAAATTCTATCAAAATTGATCGTTTTTACCCCTGCCCGCCCTCAAAACGCAACAAATAAGAAGAATAATGAAAGAAAGTTAGAAAGAAACATGTCGACTGTAATATTTATTGCATAGTGTATGAGCTTTTTTATTTTTCTGATGCCGAGTAATTTAATATGATCTACAAACGAACATAAAAAGTTTTTAAGAAGATTCAATCTTGCAATGCTGAGATAGCTCAAAGAGTAAGATCAGGTATTGTCATGATAAGAAAGGTCAGTAAGTAGTTTTGGAATCAACAATCGACTGTTAATCAAACTTTATTGCCTTTGATGTTTATTACCGATGGCACGCATGTCTGTATATAAATAATAGAGAAACAGCAGTCTGCAACTGCAAGTGTATTGTGCAAATACTGACGCTTACCGTAATACATTACCCCAAAATACAAGTAAACTAGATTGATTAACTCTCAGTTTATACAACGCCATATGTCTATTTGGTAAAACAAAATCCTCTTGAATTATACATTTATTGTATATATTTCAGAACATGAAGTCGTCCGAATGATTACACATATGAATAGAAATGCTCGTAATTAGGTTAGTTCATACAAAGTAAGAAAATAATCCATTCTATAATTGAACACTGAATATCTCAATATCAATGCTCAATTAAAGCAAATTATTTTACACAAAACCTTGCCTGCGGAGAGGATATGAATCATAAGGATCTTATCAAGAAATTTCATCCAGATGATTTAAAGAAACAAACGAGTTATGTTCCATCTCCCGTCTTACGTGATATTGCTAACTATCATGATAAGAAAAACAAAGAAATACAACTCTTCAATACCACTCCACTAGAGAGATTGATATGTAAAACATAAAACCCCTCCCCACAGAGAACCATCTAATCTCAAATTTAAAATTATCAAGGGGAATGGTTCTAATCAACTTTACCGCTGTGCCAAAACTATCTAGTATTTTTGAAGAACTTATTAACTTGGAGGAGTTTTTCACTGTCTAAGCTAATACTCTTTCTCTTCATTGTTGCTAAAAGATCTTGATGAATATCCATTAAAGTGGTCCCGAGGGTAGACAAACATTCTCTTTATCGTGCAATATAGTGAAAATAGTCCCGTCGAGCTATTTTAAAATGATGTTTTGATTTTCATGCTTTACAATCTATGACATGGATGGTTTTCACGAGGGGCATTGTTTTGTAGATCTGAATGACAACTGGCATGCAAGCATGTTGAATATATTATTAATATTGTACTGTAAATCGGGTAATATTCATGATTATTTAATTTTCGCTATTTTCGCGATTTTCCCAGTTCGCTTATTAAAAAAACCTACACAGGAATTATCGTTTCACGAAAAATGTGTCTGCTCAAATATCGCGAAAGTTTCGTGTCTCGAAAATTACCAAAGTTACAGTACATAATAAAATATAAGGTATATGCATGCGTTAGAAAAATGTGTTATGAAATATAGTTAGTGTGCATTATGGGAAAAGGGTATCTGGGTATAATGCATATAACGTACACTTTATTTAACATTCTTTAAAGATGTTATTGACCTGCAAAGTTAGAAGTCATAGACAACCGCCAATTTCATTGGACACCTTTGTTCAAAGACGACATATCGATTAAACTAGGTATAAACTAAATCAATCTTGGATCAACCAAGCTTTACATTGACTGAAAATTAAGAACATTATGAAACAAACAAATGAACATGTTTATCGAAATATATTTAATCCATCATCAAAGTTAAGTTTCCGGATCGAAATTTTAGGGGTTAGATAATGTGTTTACATGTGCGTAATTTCTCTTATTGAATTAATGTATGAGAGGGCCCAATAAGATTCAAGCATTTGTAGTAGGGGACGAATATTGTACAAAGATATCGAGAAATCCTCTACTTAAAATAGAAGATATAAATCCCACACTTAAAGCAGTTTCATTCTATCTATAAAAAAGCAGAAAATCACCTTCTGCCTACCGACTTTTGGTTCATTTTAATTTCGAAACTGTATAAATTGGAATTAGGAAACAAGTCCCGTTCTCATTTCAATTAAATGCTGTTTAACAATTGTTCCCTGTTCGGAAGGTACATAATACAAAAATCATATTCCTGCAGTAAGGAACCAGTTTCAGAAAATTTTCATCTGACGCATTATACTGTTTTGCGATCTGATTTATGCATGTAACATGGCTTTATGTTTACAGAGGAGACAGGTTGACAGATTGAGCACAAATGATAGTCGATCACAATAATTATCTTAACTAAAATATGTGCAATCTAAGCGATAAATATTACCCCTAAAGAAAACGTGACGTTCAAGCTATTTACTTTTTCTTTGAAATGCCATTTTCTAAGAGGGTAGCACAAATAGCTCTTATTCTTTCAGTCTATTAGGGCCTGTGCCCCCATCCCAATATGAAAGATGCCTTTCGGTCTAAAACCGCAATATTAAAGATGCCTTTCATATCCCGTTTTTTCTACTTTAATTAGATATAATTTGATACTTCAGATGTATTCATTTGCTTATCAGATCATCATGCCAGAGATGTTACCTAGTTCTTGATATGAACCTAACAAAAATCACATAGAAAAACTATTGGGACAAAAGGGACGAGTAGATTGAAATTTACACGACTATGCTGTGTTGAAGCGTTGTATTAGTTGCTTTATATGTTTAAATCCGTACAGCCGGTATGCTAAAACTGTCCTACTAAAGCAATGCAACATCTCCGAAGACAGCTATATCATTTTTTCTAATTATATATCTTAAATAACAGAAAAAAGCAAAGAAAGAACGCAGTAAATGAATAAGTCGATACTGAACTATTAACAAAATAGTTTCAACTTTAATGTCACATAAAAAATAATAAAAACGATCAAATTTCACGTAACGATTCAAGCCATAAGGGTTCGCAGGTACAATTTCACAATACAAAATTTTGTACATATTAATGGTCTTCATCCTTAAAAAATGACAGAATTATAGGCAGACAAATCAAAAATCTGATTATAAAATATCATAAAATGTATTTCAAGTAGTTAAAATTCGCTGATAAAATAATTATAAACTGTTAATCGAAACACGTAGCAGCAAGATTGTTTCAAATCGTATTATTTCATAGAAGGGTATCAATCTCCGTGTTGGGTTTGTTTCATGGGTTGTTTTGCGAGAGCATTTAAAACAGACTTATAAACTTCATTAAGGACAAATCATTTAATATAGAGCTTCTGTAAAGGTTTATTGTAACATTCATTTCTTTTTTCATCCTTTGAATCCTTTGAATCAATCTTGACCATAACATAACTTGAATTAAAAGTATCAGCGTAAAAGCAGACCGGACCTGTTGTATATTAAACTCTGAAGAGGTTTGTCAACATTTCATGATAAAACATCATTGTTGATATATTTATTCATGCTATATTTTACGCAAAAACACTTGATTCTTGAAATGGTATAGTTCAAGTAAAACTAAACAATGTTACCTAACATATGAAGGAAAAGATGCACAATACTACAAATGCTACAAACTGCTAAACAGTATATGAGAGTGTAGTTCGAAGAAAGGGCGGTGTGCAAGGTTCAAAACAAAATATGTGGCATGCGTGACTACGAGGGCAAGGTGCAACGTGTCTAGTATAAACTGTCACAAATTCTTGTGACGCTGGTTCTTTCGATATGTAAAAGGGTCTTAGTGCAATCGACAAACTAGCATGTAATAACATCAGTAGCAAAATGTCCAAAACTCACAACTATGAATACAGTTATAGATAACGGGACTTGCAAATCCAACTCTTTTTTATCTGAATGTTTAGGATGAAAATTGACGTACTTTGAACCTCACGACTTATCTACGTGTCAAGTCCTAAATGATTTTTGCTCAAAATTCACAACCTATTGTACAACTCATTCCTATGTCAAAAAGAGGACAGGTCAGTCGCATTTGAAAAATATGCCTCTCAAGTGTGTTTTGGACATTTTTCTGACAAGAAGATGTGTAAATGTGTAAAATCACAATAAGAAGAATAACACAGTGCAGTTTCAAGCAGTCACTCATTCGATGAAAGGGACAAGCAACAAAATCTTACCAGGTTTTCTGTATGTATGGTCATCTACAAAATAAGAAAATAACAACTGAAGTTCTGTGCCAGCATTCAAAATATATTTTTATACTAGAAACTTTGAATGAAACTGATAACCTTAACTGTACGGAACGCTGCATTTTGTATATGAATAAAAAACATCTGTGTATCCAGAAAGGTCTTTGTATCAGTAAATAACCTGTATCCAACTGCATTTAGCATTGATTCAGGTTTAAATACATTTACTTTTTCTCAAATTGGTAAAGCGTGTTGAAAAGAAGAGCAGTGTGCATATCATAAAGCATACAGATTGGTACAACAAAAAATACAGCGTTTGTTTCTGTGCAACGAAGCATTACCGTAATGTACACCGATACAGATGGTATGTAAACACCTTTTTAATGAAAAGTAGATGAAAAAAACCCACTTGCTAAGAAACATTTTGGACCAATTTTTTCCAAAGCCGTGTGATGTAAAAAGACAAATCAACGTACAGCTTCATCCGGCTTTTCATTTGTTAATGTGCGAGAGAAACAATTACAACGTAAAACCTTTTAGAAAATCAGCCAATCAAATGTATCTTAAAGTGGCTGTTGAATATGGACATATGAATATGTCACTGGGTGACAGTTTAAAACAAATGACAATATGGCACTGTTAAAAACTTAAATGTTGCTAAATGCAGTCATGATAAAAATTACAATGTTGGCATGATGTGGCCATCACTTTAAACACATCATCCTTTTTTAGTTTCAAGTGACTTTGGCAGTTCAATTATAGCATGCATGCTCTATGGCATGACACAGTTGTTGACAATCATATATTTTATTCTATTGTCTCAGTTGTATTCGTAGTTGCTGGTGTCACATAAATCATCGAAAACATCTTGCTTTGACCACATTAATTATTATATTATTATATATGTCACGAAACCAAGAGTTCTGTCGCTGTTGTAAAAGCTTTACTCGGCAGGAATTTTGTTTTCGTTTACACTTACCCAATCTACATTGATTAAAGGCCGTTCTATGGTTAGTTTAAGCAACCTCTATTATAACGCATACTGTGCATGATTTATTTCTCTATTTTCGTGATATTCTTTATCAGTTTGATTGATCATAATCGATTTACCTTGTCAAAGTTTTGGATATTTAATAGCGTATTGTCATGTCCTGTCGTTCGAGAGGTTGTACGTGTGAGTAGTTTTTGCACCGTGTCTCTGTTGCAGGGCCGCTCAATATACCAATAATTTGTTATAAGGCTATTTTGGTTTAAAATAAATGTTTCTGGAAATTTCAAAACCTGTTTTCAGTGAGAGTTTTACAAGTTCATGCAGCATTGTGTTGCAAGGGATCATAGTAAAATTGCGTCTCAAGAACTAGCAATGTGTTCTCCTGATATAGTTGCTTCCTTTGAAAATTTTACCATTGAATTTACTTTATATATGTGTCGTCTTATGAGAAAAGTATTGTATATTAAATAGAAACGACACTTAATTCTTTTTTTTAAGATTATATCTTTTAGTTCTGAAACCTGAAGTAATGAAACCCAAGTCTCGAGTCGACGGCCTTATTCTTGTCTGAAATGCACTTTTAACAACACTTTCAGATATTTATTACTTTCGTGTTTTAAGGTAATGTCTTTCTCTTTCGCAAGTTGACGCTTCTAAATTTTAAATGCACTTTGTACTACACTTTTCAGATATTCGCTCCTTTATTTTTATCAGGTAATAGCAAACAAACTTAACTGAAATCATGTCTCGGTCGGCAACATTATTGTTATCATTAATGCTTTTTTAACAACTGCATACATAGTAATTTAAATTAAAGAGGCACTCCCTACCTCTAGCAGATTATATTCTCGAAACATAGATTGTGTGTTCAATGAACGTAATATGATAAATAAATACAATTTCAAAGAATAAGCTATGGCGAAAAATGCCTCATTTTACCACAATTAATCAATACAGAGGCTTTCTGTAATAAATCGCATCCACCCATAAATTGTACAACAACAACTCTACATAGATTGTTGAATGATTTACGGTACTGCAGTATATTTTAAACCGCTGATTTTATCGATAATGACTGGGAATGTATTGCTGAAACATTTGGGTTAAGTTATAATACTTCCAAAGATTCTTTTATTTATATTTTAGAGGTTATTTAGTTTGACACCAGTTATAGGGTATGTCCCTTTAAAGATCTTTCAGGTCGAAGACCTTATTTATCTACAGTGTATTTATAGCAGCTGCATGTGCACTATGCAAATAACCAGAATGAGATCACGCGACTTGCTCCTATGTTCATTTTAACGCTAAAATAGGTGGAGAACAAAATTGAACTGCGGCAATCGTAATATGTTATCGGCCACATCAAAGGGAATAATGTATTGCCATATAAATCTTCATGATTGCTTTAATGAATTCCGTTTTACTTATGTTAATGCCTCGGGTCACATACATTTTTAACAAGGATAATGTTCCCGCACGCTAAAAATGGCTCAGAAATGTTCCCTGCCTCTAATGATAACCATCATGGGTACTATCTTACTTGACTTGATTTAATGGCTTTGGGTTTATATGCTATTAGATGGCTTGGTTTAAATAATGCAGAATGACATCTGGAATGTATTCATGTTTCCGATCTCTCTGGAAGTTATGTTGTTTAAGGACGGTTTTAAAGCCTGTAACTATCAAGTATCAGAGAAGCGACTGTCTGTGTTCTTATGAGAGGCGCACCAGGGAGACCTGTATTTCTGCATAGCTTTTTATCTATAAGGATTAAACTGCCTAGGATTAAACTGCCTTAGTTTTTTCATAACTAAATTATTCCCCTACACACTTTTTAAAAAAAAATGTCGAAAGCGTTGTCTGCAAACATCCTTTCTGTATCTAATCTTATCTAGGAACCAAATTGCAGCTCAACGTTTGACATACACAGTTGGTGATTATTGTTGCAGGATACATTTGTTTTGTATTTTAACAAATCTCATTTAAGAATAATTGAAAGCATATCAATCAGTTGTAAACGAGTGTGCCAATCAATCCTCTGCAGGTTACCTCATTACTGGTTAATCAACCAAATAATTGACAGAAACAGGCTGCAAAATTACGAAAATATAACCTGGGTTGCAATGGTTTTACTTACGGCATCGTGAAAGAGCAGTGCTCCAGTCACGAAATTATCTTAACTTCTTTGTTCAGACGTCGTATTTTGACTCCCCTCCCCGGATCACATTCAGAGGTTGCTTCATGTTTTTATTTAGCGCTTTTGTTTTCTGCTTATGAATTAGTCGGAATAGGATGCAGGCTGGCACTATTATGTTTTGTCTGTTGCAAGAGCTTACTTAGGTGTTTGGTAGTGTAATAGACTAAAATATATGTTTAAGCAAAATATACTCCTTAGTCCATACAAACATCTCTGAAATACTTTTTATAAACGGTAGTTGCATGAGAAAACTCTGCTGTGTGAGTCTGTTATCGAAGTATATCTATTAGAATATCTCTACAGGAAAGCCTTTTGTAGTTATAACAGTTGCCCAGAGGATTGGCTATGTCATAATAGTTTATATCACAGACTTTATATGTTTTTAGAAACACTGATGCATTGTTTCAGTCTTGCTGTCTTCCCAAACGTACAGAAAGTGCTGATTAAATATGGAAATCATCTATCTATTAGACAGAAGCTTAAGATTTTCTGTAAAACCTAGCCAAAGAGAACATATACAGAACAACCCTGAAGTAATAAATAATAAATTAGAAAAGAACAACTCGTATGTAAAACCATTGTTACCAACATGTGAGACAGGCGCACTATCAGTTCAAGTCAGCACAATAGTGCATTGTCTTTCAGCTTAGAATTTTCAATTTCCCATTAATATTAGATCGACATTCTGACAAAAATAAACAAATAAAGTACATAAAAATGGGTTTATGTAAAAATAGAACAAGATAAGGAGAAAATTCAATTTGTCTCGGTGTTCATCACCTTCTCGCTGCTCTAAACTTAATAAACAAAAGTACAATTTTTAAAATTTCTACACAAAATACCTTAAAAAATTACCTTGGCAGCTTGGACGAATTTACGATGGAGGAAAAGTTGTGGATCATTCTAAATTTCAGGCACATTTTGACTATTTGAATATCATATTTACAGTTGACAAATAATTGGTGTCTGATAAAAAGTGATCCTGTGCCTGGAAAAGTATCGAAGTGTCTTTGTTAATTTCATAAGTTTTAGCAGTAGTAGGTCCGAGAAAGTAATGTTAAATGACAGTTTGTTCATTGGACACGTGTCTTAACTTTCCACGGCTTATGTGGACAATGATTTGAATTTAATTTTTGTGATTGCAAACATTTGATGACATTATAATTATTTACCAAAAAATAACAATTACCTTTTTTCAAATACTTAACAAGATGAAAACTTTTCGTTTTTTTTCATAAAAGATTGCGTGTACATGTGTACATTGTTTTCATGTAGGATGCTGTTACAATAAGTTTGGGGATATTTCATGCTAGGTTGACTATAGAAAATTAGGGCGGGGTATTTTGCAACACTACTTCGATTTCGGCGTTGGTACTGATGTAATGTCATGTGTGTATAGTTTCATATATGTTTTATTTGAAAAAAAATAAATATACTGAGAGATCAGTATTGTTTGCTTATTCGTCAACTAAAGAAGCACGCCTTAAGACTGGGAGCAATTTAAATAGGCACACAGTATTTATTTTGTAAAACCTCCAGAAACACTTATTTCATAAGTATTGATGGATAGCGATTAATAACGGAAGGTCGAAAGGTATTGGCATTTTGTGCAGAAACAAGATATATCTCGATATATGTTCTTCTTAAAAACTGCGTTTATTTATTATTATACGTACATCTAGTCTTTTTTCAGCGTTTTGAGAAAATAATCTGGTAGTTGTATGACATGCCTCTTTAATGTCACATGACCACAGAAACTTTTTATGTTATTTAATCATATCGTCTTTTGTAGCCAGAAACTTAAAGTTTTCTTCGTGCTATCTCGCATTTTAGCTAAAAATTTAACCTACTAGTTTTAGGGCAAGTTTTCACATTGTCTCTTCTACTGAACAATGGCATGGTAAAGAAGGGTCGTGTAAATATGTGCAGTGCGACGAAATTATCGCTTTGTTCATAATTTTTAATATTAAATTAAGTTAATTTCTAACAAAAACGTTTTATGACATTGCTCTAATTGTGTCTGTTTGGGGAAACGCGCCATATAGCTAGTAACTTCTTGATTTATGACACTGATGTCAAAAATATGCGCATTTATTGCCTATAAAAATATAATTGAAACAGGAAATTTGGTATTATGTTACTTCGTTGATCAGTTCAAAAGTAAAAAATTACGTCATTATTCGTTCCGGAGATCACTGGCTATTAACTGATTGGCTGTACACGCAGCAAGTAGCCTTATGCATTTTCTAGAAGATGACAGATGTTGATATTATAAAAAGTTAGTTATAACAAGTCTGCCTAATACATTTGTTTTTGTCTTAAAATGGTTTAGAGCTTCAGATTAACGTCGATTAACCTCTAATCGACAAAAAGAAGACACTTATAGTTTCTGTCGGTTCAGATCGAAATATCAACTGTTTTTGCGGGAATGAGATTCTGCCGAGTTTCCGCAAAACAGTTACCCAAGGTGACGGATATTTCCATCTAAACTAAATGTCTTTAAATAGAAACTTTTTCTTGCATACCATCTTGCACTTTAAAACATATTTTAAATGCAAACTTATCGAAATAATGCATTGTGATATAAAAACAAACGATATTCAAATGCTTTGTTTGGGGAAGTGACGTCACAATGTAAACGTCACGTTACGTCACAAGTAATTCACAAGAATCATATTACAAGGGGGATGTAATATGAGATTTTCCGGTACTGGTGAAAACTACGGATACCCCGATCCGGTAAGCAAGAATAGTTTGCTTTGAAGAGTCCATAGTCCTCATTAATTCTTTCTCAAACTTTCAAATTGTAGTGATAAACCCCTTAACGTTAACCGGCTGTTAGCTTAATCGTCGATTAAAGTTTTGAATATCTGGGTCCTGTTAATATTCTTTGGTATCAATTTTAATAGGATATTTTGATAGATTCCGAAGGTTTTTCCATGAAGGAGCCATGTACCTTCAGTGACAGACGATTTAATTTGTTGTTATTTAAATATCTATGACATGTCGAAACTACTAAGAAATTTTTCCCTGTAATTTCTTAACTTTTGAAACGTAAGAATCTGCAATCATTCTTACGAGAGCTCTAGCTTTTCCGAGACCTAAATAAGTAAAATCTCTTATTGCCTGTGATACAGTGGGATAAAATCAGTCCTTTTCTGATGCATTATGATAGCGGGAAAACTAATTGAATTATCGTGTCCATCACATTACCGTCACATTAGAGGCTTTTAACACTAAAGATGTCATTTACATCAAACGTATTTGAATAAACATGTTGCTGTAAAAGCTTTATATCCTGTCAGTGTATTGAGTTAAGGCAGGGATTAGTCTGGACAGACTCTAAAGGTTTCGTGGCAATTGTCAATGATCAGGTCAGACATTTTCAACATGGTCAAGAACCTTACCAGTCGATATTAATTAATGCATGAACAAAAATCCAAATATTATATGAATGCTACGGAATTTGTCAAAGCAGAATGTTTTACCTTTAGGAAACAAAGGATGCACAAAATATCGAATTAATCAAACCATGTTGAAATTTATAAAGAATGCAGTTAATTTGTACACTTTGGACACTGAAGTCATGCTGAAATTTATTAGAATTTTTGTTTGTTTTATTTTTGTTGTTTTTTGTTTGAGGACCCTAAAAAAGGGTAACCCCGTTTATTTTTCAAAAGGTATTTACATCTTGTGAGTCAGACGTAATTTGCACTAAACAGTGTTGATGTTACATTCATGTTCAAAATAGATCTACTAATAGAAAATTACAATAGCATAGTAATCGATCTGATCATTGAAATGTCCAAAGTTTTTCAAATAACAATTCTAAATATATAGTCTTAAAAGAAGTGATGTCCTACTAAATATACTTATATTATTATTTTATAGTATTAGATTGTCTTGCTTCGAAAAACGAAAAACCAAACAAGTCAAAGTGACAGGGATTCAAAACATTAAGTAAAGGGGGACCACTCCTTAGATATTAAATTTCTTTTTTCATTATTGATCGCATAATTCTTACAATATTAACCACAATTGCAGTTGCAATGTAGATATATTGAAAAAATGTAGAAAAATAGGTCAATGTCTGGTTTTCTTTCCTGATCATCTTCTTTTAGCGTCTTTAACATTATTAAAATATGTGCTTTGAATAACGGAATGCTTGGAATCGAGTTTTGTAATTACAACGATACAGTGTATATTTGCCTATTAAAATTGAATTTATTAAAGTTAACATACAATCGTTTTGTAAACTCAAGAATGTTGAAATTATATAAACAGGTATTAAGTAATGTTTAAACCTAATACACATGCATTCAGTTTGTATACTGAAACAGTATTGTAATCTAAAAAATATGTATCAAATTTAAACACTAAAGAAATATTAAAATCTTAGAAAAAAATGTGTAAGATTTGTACATTTATAGTATAGGTGTATATTATTAAAAATGGAATTCTGATTTGTTCATTAAAGTAATTTTTAATTTTTACAAGAATGTTCCAGATTTACAAGTTTATACAAGCTGGGCACAACATTGTTTGCCTTTTTGAAAGGATCATATTTAAGTTATAATGAAATAAATAATTTCGTCTGGTTAAATTATCACCACTTATGATCAAAACGTCTTAAATCATATTTAGTCTTAATATGTCGAAATATATTTGCATTTTGGATAGCTGAATGGGCAAACATCAGAAAAATGTAACTGAAGAATAAGATAACCTCGCAAAGCTTCCGACGGCATGAAAGGATATAACAGTTGGATGAGTCCGTGACATTCGTCGAATCAATACTATTCTCTGAAAAATGTGATAAAAATTGTTCGCCCTGATCAATGTAAGGATTGCTTGAACGCCAAGAGTCGCTAAGAAATGCGCACAACAATGGGACTAATTTAGCAGATTTAAGAGCCTTAAGTTTAAATATATGTGCTGGTATAGCAAAGGTCTTCTTGCATAAATGTCAGTTTTGTCTAAGTTTAATAAATTATCAAGACCTTTTTGTGATTGTCTGACTTTAAAATTAAATAAACGTCCTCGCATGGCTCTAATAACAGAAATAAATGTCTCCGATAATCCAGTTTGTTCCCCTAAGTTTACACATATTATAGTTATATTCACAGCCCTTGTAATTTTAGATTGACATACGAAATTCTAATTTGATCGGTTACTTTATATGTGTTTGATTCATCTAAATATAAAACCCAGTAGTTTGTACAAATAAATTGTATTGTAATTTGATAAAAAAGTTGAACTGCAGGGAAATGAATGCTAAAGAAATTGTTGAAATCATGAAGTACTGTACATTTAAATGAATTGTTCTATATACCCTAATGGAAATGAATTCCAATATTTGCAGTTGAGTTTGATAAGATAAAAGCAGTTTTCCACACTGCTACACTATTTAAAGAAAGAAATATTAATACATGTACAAGTCCTCAAGAGATTATTTTTCACGAAAAAACGCATGACTCTTATCCCTCACCCTGTGACCTTGACATTTGAGCTAGTGACCCCAAATCGTAATATGCACACCTAGACTTTACATACTGATGATTCGTGCAACGTACTAAAAGAATCAAGCAAGGGGTTTTGGAGAAGAAACGAGGACAATATTTTCTGTTTTCAGATCCCTGTGACCTTGATCTTTGAGCTAGTGATCCAAAATTAAAGTATGCACATCTAGAATTTTCATACTGATGCTTCCTGCAAAGTTTAATGAAAAATCAACAAGAGGTATTTGATAAGAAGTGCGGAATATTTTATATGAAAAATGTAAAACGATATGCCGGAATAAGTAAATTATAAATAAAATGAAAATAAATGACACTATATGAGTTTTCTATTTGTATTTGCCAACCTGTTTCACTTTTGCATCATCAGGGCAAATATAGCATACAATACCACTAGGTGGGAGACATATTTTTCAGTAAAGTGTTAAAATCTTAATCCTGAACCAAAGAAAACGCTCTACAGAAAAATTTTGTGGGATCAATGCATTTTATTCTTCTGGAGAAGTAAGATATTTTAGTCAGGGAAACTCGGGTGACTATGTCAACACTTAAAGGCTGAGATAATAATACACTTTAAAAGGGAAGAATGGCATAGAAATTTATTACGTTGCTTAACAGTATGTCAAGCTGCGAAACCCCCGAAAACGAATTTCAAATGATATTGTAACAATCTGTAAATATGCCTGCATTAGAGTGAATAAAAGGGTAAACTTTTGTATTTGTCTTAAAGTGTTTGGCTTAGATCTATATATTCTCTAATAAGTAAGTGTTATGGCGTTTAATAAAACATATACTATCTTGTATTGTACTATTATTTTTCTTCATATTAAGAGAAGAAAACGGGCTACCTATTGTTTGTGTCTCAAATAATAAAAACTAAATCAAATGATAATTTAGAATTCATTACCAATAAAATTGTTTTAATAGAAAGGCAAAAAATGAAAGTAAATGGTTTATTTATCTTTTGTTTGGGTTTTGCAACTGTTATCTGTGTCCAATCTGTGTCCAATATCTGAATTTTAGTTTTATCCATAAACATCTAAGACCTTAGGGGATTGTCAAACTTGCGTACCATTTTACCATTAAATACAATGTATGTGAATAATACCCAGGAGTTTTAAGTTCACTGTACATACATGTAAACAAAACAAAACATTTAACACACGTATGCCTTCTTTATTAGCAAAGCGCAGCCTATTCCCATGAAAACAGCTATACCTTATACATTGTATATGAAATTCAAATGCAAGTGATTGTTTCTTAAAACTGTTCTGTTCAAGGACACTCTTAACTTACCTAAGACATTTAAACGCATTCTTTTCTTCATTTTGTCACTCGTGCTTATCTGGCATTCGTATGTGTCGGCGTGCTTGGGCTGAACGTTTTTAATCAGAAGATTCCAATAAAAAGACTTTTCAGGGTGGTGTATCTCGTAGCCTGTATTTGGTGAGAAAATCATCTCTCCAATCGCAAGAGGTTGTAGGGAAGAGTCTCTCCTCCATGACACCTGCAATGTTCAACTTATCATGTTAACTGTACATCATTTTAACAAAATAGTAAAACGGCTATTATATAATACTAGATTCTACGGCTAGTTTTACTGATTTTGATATGAAATCAGAACATATGTAGAGTGTAATGAAACAAACTTAAATATAATTTAAATAAAAAAATGAAACATTCTGTTTGACAAAACTTTTATAAGTCGGAACATATAATGTCACAGTGAAATAAGCTGACTCAAATTTTTAAAAGTGTGCCAAATCACATTTAAGCTTTCCTTTAGAGGTCTTTTTGGCAAGTATTTCCTGTTCTTTTCAAAGTGTTTTACTCTATTTGAGCATGTAGTATCGATGGGAGAACCTAGCATAGTTGTTGCATGTCACTGGATCAATCTGCACCATTGTAAGAACATGGATTTCTCTTTTTAAGAATTGTGCGGAAAATGCTAGATATTGGATCGACATAATTATGTAGACTTTAGGTGTAGAAATAACATGTTTACAGTCAAAAACGTATTTATGACATGTATCAAGAGCATTGCGAGAATAATTCAGTTTCCTTTCATTTTGAATTTCCTGTCTGTACTAAATGCAACACCTTTTGGAAGACATTTATGAAAAAATTCTAATTCTGCTAATGTTCCTCTGAACAAAGCAAGTTTCTTATCGCTAGATGTGTGTTTCATGCATGTGCAACCCTTTTAAAGAATGAAGGTGTGTTTCATTCCTTAGTACAGTTGCGGGTTTTAATTGATTGATTACATTAGCTTAATAAAACTTGCATTAAGAGTCACTTTTAACCTGAGAGTTGTTGATTTTTTCAAGCCAGTTCCGGACAGTGCAAAGAAGGGGAATTAATTATTTATATTTCCAAAATGGGTAAATTTCAGATTTGTAATATGGAATGTAACGGAAGAATAAGAAGCGACTATTGCTGCGTCAAAATCAAACAATCGTTAAAACAGATACGGTGATAAGAGAGCCTACTGTCACTTGATTAAAATATAAAAAAAACATCAATTTATAGCTACTTTCATTAGATAAAATTGGCGTATCAACAGAAAAACTGTTATCATTGTTCTAACTTAACTTAATTTAGCACAAATATTCTAAAAATTTGTTCATAGTTTTTTGCTGAGTTGAAACATTCATTTGAGGATTGATATAACCATTGAAGCCAATCCATGACGCTTTCGTGCTTGTAGCATCCTGTATTTACAATCTTGACAATCCTGCTTTCTTTGTTCGAGTTAATGTGGCCGTTAATATCAAACCTATTTCAATAAAACTGATATGATGATGTTAATGACGATGCTGCTGCTGCTGATTATGGCGACAGTGATGACGACGACGACGACGACAATAATCGTGATGTCTACTTGTTCACGGAAACAGGCTTGTATGTCTTTAAATTGATAAGACATTTTGGGAAACAGAATTAAAAATTTCAGCTCTTTTCAAATAACACAACTGATACTACTTTCTTACAAACCTGGAGTTGTTCAAAGGCATCTGATAGTGCATATGCCTTTGAATAATTAATCTTCTTCTTTATAATATAATAATGATTGATCAATCACAAATCAGCAGGTTAAAGACTATAAAAACACACTGACACAAGTACACCTACTCCTTGTTAGCGTATATATCATATCCTAGACCATGTAAGCGACATGTGTTGCAAGTGAGATCATATTGATCTTGTCCATTTTCAAAGACCGTCTTGCTCTTCACCTGGGGGAAACTTCCATAATTCCTCCGACAAAATGTTAAGAAATGAGACAAACACAAGACAACATAAATGCAAATATCACAAAACGTGACCCCTGGACTCTAGGATAGAAACTTAGCAACAGTTTCGATTGAATAATTTCATTTTTTCAAAACACAAAAAAATAAAACAAAATTAGAGAGGATAAAACAGTGGGAAGGGTATTTGACGGGGGAATTAAAACACATCAAACGAAATCATTCAGTCATGAGCAAAAGAAGAATAAGAGAAAGGGTAAAAGTCTTAAAAACTAAGAAAAATGCACCCTTACGATACAAAACAGAATAAAACATATCCAAATGCACATCAAAGTGTTCGCGTGGTTCATAATCATAACAAAGTCATGTTTGCAGTAAATTGTACATAACAGGTGTTAAAGTAAAAAAGATACGTGTGTTACAATAAATAAATTTGAAAACAATACCATAACAATGTGATTCACTTACGACGTATGTACGACCGTCCGACTGTTAGAGGTTTAACAATGAAATTAAAACAAGTTAGTTCTTGAAATTATAAAGGAAGAAATGTTTCTTTGGCTAAGTCTGTTAATGGTTAATTGAATTTTCCCTACATAGTTGGCGAACAACATAGTTTAGGAACAAGAAACCACCTTTTCCTTTATGAAACCAGAAATGTTACAGTCTTTTCAGTGCTTTGATTGGAGTTTATTTTGCTGATGGAAATCAAATTTCAAAAACAATCTGGATATTTTAAGTAGATCGGAAAAGTTCATAAGGTTATTTAAACCCGAGCGTTTGCTTGAGATATTTTCCAGAATCACTGAGCAACAAACAGATGGAATAATTCGATTGATAGGCGTCGTCAAACTATTCCGGAACTGTCCAACGTGATATAAATAACGTACAGAAGACGTCCCACGAGTTTACCGCGGCTGTTAGCTTTACTATTTTGTATATTGGATTTGGCACATTAAGTATTAAATAGTCTCCGAGATATCTAAGTTGCAGACATCGTTAGCTTTTAAAGATTACACAAGCGTGCGCCTTAAGTATTTGATAACACAGTCTTGATAAGATTATAAGCTATTTTGTCAGTAAGGATGGTTTGTGTGACAGAAGGGGTGTTTTTGTTAAGCCAAATGTCTACAAAGAAAATACACCGGAAATAACTAAGGGTCGTTTGGACAGAAACAATTCCTTTTTAAAGATAATTTACATTTTTCTTTATACCAAAAAAGAGCAAAAGCACTTTCTACTGAACATGAAAGTTTAGTTCCGCTTTTAGCGTCATATATTTAGCACTTCATAGTACTTTCTTTACGTGGAAACAACACGTACGTCAGACTGACGTCAAAGTGTAGAATTATCTGTCAAAGCCCTTCTGAACTCCGAAATAAGGCATACGTTTGAATGATTTGACTGTCCATATTTAGACCTTTTGAAACACTCTGCATACGTATGCTTTCGTAACGAAAGTTGTGTTCACCAAATGCTTTAGAGATCTATTTCATTTAAAGCCATATAAAATTCTGTTATTCTGTGATATTTTGTACATTATATAATATTGCAAGACATTGCCGGTATAAAACACACGGTAACGACCCTTCCTGATAAACAAACATAAAATGGCGGCTCGATAAATCATCAGTTTTCCGTGCACTTTTATATTTTACATGCACTCTCATTTATGAACTGTTATTTTTCTCTGAAGGGACATTACATTTCTTCTTGAACAATTATTTTATTTTCAATTATGGCTATAGTACATATCTATGTCATTTTCAAATGATGTGTACCTATCCGTTGGGTAAACTAGAAATTCAGGTTAATATTTTGATCTTTATGCTTTAACAGAAAACCCAAATTGTGCTTAAAATTCATGAAACAATCGATCAACAGATATAAGGGTACTTTGATTAAATAATATGTAATACAATGACATTATATTGAATAAATTGCTGCTCTGTGAGACATGTTTTTGAATTTTCTGTACGCTTTGATTTTGATTACACTGTCTCAGAAAGATTTCTATTTACTCTCACTGTCTCGGCGAAATTTTGCACACGATCCCAAAACAGAATAAACTTGCACTTCACATGTTATGAAGAAGCTATCTACTCTATCATGTCATATATTTGCATTATTGCTAGTAGGAAAATGGTTTCGATTTTAGGAGAGAACAAAATATCGACTTAAGTTGACAATTGTCTTCTTCTATGTGATAATGTAACGATGTATTTGAAACAATGTATGTCTATTAACAGAATATAAAAAATTCGAGGGCAGTTGGTCAATCATGTTAGTTTAGCTTGTATTTGTTCCCTTGCAAAAGAGGGTCTGTATTTGTGAAGGACGTTCTAGTTAAAGTTAAGGTTTGAAAAGCTTTTTACAGTTTCCTGCATAAACAATTATATAAGTACATAATGTAATGTTTTGCTAAGTTGCTAATAACTTTTGGGTGAATGACGATTTTTAACAAGTCTGGCTACGTGCTTATAAAACTGTTTACATACTCAGTTGAGTTTGAGCACAAAACTTTAATTATAAAGTGTTAATAATATGCTACAACATTCTATTGATTCAAAGTTTGCGCATGAAATGAGCATAATTAAGCGCGTTGAGCGCGACATAATATTATAAGCACTGGCATTGACTTTTATTTACAGGTACTAAATACATTTTACTATATTTTTATTCGTTTTTCTGACGGAGATTTTTATCTGGGAAAATAAATATTCTACAATTCCAAGAAAAATCCAACAAAAAGGCAACACACACTAAGACTTCTTTCTGCTTCAATTTTGTTTACTTATATCCATTTTGCTGAATATAATCTATATTTTTCTTGAAAAAAAAATATTTGTAGTTTTTGAGCAGACGACAGCAGCCAAAAACCTTAAAGTATATTTATCATGTATTTTACATTCCAAAACCCCTATGCGACTTTAAACTTATAAAGATGACATTGTTTCAGCTGAGAGATAAGTGCTATGCCATTAAGCCTGATGTTCCAAGATTATCACCACACCTTTGGGGGAACTAAAGTTCATAAGCAGCTGTTGAAAGGTTGGCATTTTGTCGCATTATAATCTTTACTTATTACTTTTGTTTCAAGAAGAAGTGTAAGGGTTGTTTATTGAATAATTCAATATTCAATTAAGTAAATTCCACAATGATTGATTTAAAAGTTGAAATTCAGTTTACATTTACTAAAATTGTACTCATTTGATACGACTGTGAATTTTCAAAATCGTCTAGATAGATATATAGAAAACTGTTGAAAGCTTCTCTGAAACACTGGCCTAAGTTCAAATTAATTTTGCAGAAATATTTGAAAGGTAGCGTTTGTGTCAAGATTGTTGAAATTAATTTGACAAAAACATGACTACGAGAGTGCATAACTGATTCCCCAATGTGTATATATACACTCAACAGGTTAAGAAACGCAAAAGTGGCAAAATATTTATTTTAACAATGTCGTCGTGTTTCAAATTCATTCAAATTTCACACACAACAAAAAACAATATAAAATTGAATTCTTGTAAAAGTTTCAATAATTCATCGAAAAAAGGACTTAAAAAGAAATAACGACAATAGCGTCATTCAAATAAAAATGTTTAACAGGGGAAATCTTTGCGTTTCCTAACATGTTAAGTGTATATTATAATCGTGAAAATCTTTTTGGATACTATTCGTCAAAAATTAAAGCATTTTCACAATGCTTCAGAATGTTCCAAATTTTATAATCTTTCCAGTAATATTTAGGAAATGTTGATATTCTAAAATATAGCTGGTTGATTTGGGTGATTTCCATTGGTTAATGTATATAACATTCAACTTGAAGAATAGAGGAAATTGAAAGATGTTTTCGTCTTCTGCCTTGTCTGATAGTTGGAGGCTTCTTTCGTCTTCGTGTAAGTGTGGTTGTTGGTGAGTGCTGTGTTTGATGGGGTCTAGAGATTACTAATTGTTGATTATAGAGCTGCAGTGGAACTATTGGCCGTCTTGTTATTTCATCCTTTACGCTAAACATAAGGGTTTACTGTGTCTGGTTGCCGATACCTTGTTACCTATCTTTCGGGGCGATTTATAAAGTACAGGGCCGGGGTTTATCCACTAACTTATCAAACTTTGTTATCAATCATTGACGATCCATACAAATAAGTTAATAAAACAGATACAAAGATCAAATTGTATTATATAACGCACAAGCCCTAGTTGGTTATCGACTGTTACAGTACAGTATCAATAATGTAAGACATTAGTTAGGTCAATATGGAATTGTTACTGTCTCATTTGTGACGATTCAATGTTATTACAAATGTCCTTCGGTAGAATGAATGTTATCAGCTTTTATCTTTATTAGTGTGGGAACACTTCTTTGCAGATTTAATAGCTTTTTATTTTGCAACTGAAGACTGAACCGTACACATATTTCATCTCCCGATTTAGAAAAAAGCTATGTTATAGAGGATAACTGTTGGTTTCGGTGAAATGTCAAGTTTTAATTTATGTTTTGGGTTGTTTATCGAAATACAACAGTTGAATTTTACCCGATTAATATACTGTTCAATCAAAATTATCAGATTTTACCCGGAATAACATAAATAAGAGGGCCATCATGGCCCTATATCGCTCACCTGACTACCATTTGCTATAGTAAAAGGGGTAATGATTCTAACATAATTCGTACAGGTCCACTACACAATGCTACGTAACATTTCAAATATATATTATCTGCCTGTCGGCCTTGTGTTTTTGTTAAGTTTTCCCTATATAAGCCTACGTGAAATCAAGTGAATTCCCCCACTTCCGGGAAGGGGTTATATTGACTAGGGGCTCATAATTTGAACAATCTTGGTAGAGGTTCACTAGCCAATGCTACATGCTAAATATCTAAGCTCTAGGCCTTGTGGTTTCAGAGAAGAAGATTTTTTGAAGTTTTTACAATATAAGTCTATGTAAAGCCAAGTGACCCCCGGGAGGAGTCAATTTTGACCCAGGGCTCATAATTTGAACAATCTTCGTAGAGGTCCACTAGACAATGCCACATGCTAAATATCTAAGCTCTATGCCTAGTGGTTTCAGAAAAGAAGACTTTTTAAGTTTTTCCTATTTGTTGCCATAGCAACCAGAGTTCTGCATTGAATATTGAATGAAATTCTTTGAAAAACTCTGACAGAGCTTTATGCAAGGAACATCCCTGCAAAGTTTCATCAATATTGGCCAAGTGGTTTCAGAGGAGATGTCGTTTGAAGGAAATGGTGGACGGACGGACGGACGTACGTACGACGGACCCCAGACGGAGAGTGATCCTAATAGCTCACTCTGGTACTTTGTGCCAGATTAGCTTAAAAAGTACACCGAACGAAATGGATTTTTACATTTTCATTAAAAACACACCACACGATTATAATAGACAGTCATATGTTAACATCTTTCAGTAAATCAAAAACCACCATGGGCTTTAAGACGTGCAATTATACCGGGAAACGTCGACTCTAATGCTTTAGATTTTATACTCGAGTCTTTAACTCATTAAACGGTTTAGTTTTTGCACACGTATTGATTTTGCTATCAAGCTTCTGCTCTAATGAATTAAATTTCCACAACTGGCATTCTTTATGTCGAATTATCTGAAATAGGGCAGGACATTTGGAACGAATTTGATTCTGTGCAAAATTAAAAGAAAATAAACTTGAAAGATTCCCTTAATTTATACCAGAAGTTTTTTTTAAATTATATACCTTATTCATTCGTTTTTCATTTGGTTGAGGCAGACAAGACACACATATGCGCTACCTTCTATGGAATCCTGTAAACTGAATCGAAATGACAGTTTGTTTTTGTACAGTTATAAATCATACTCACTATATTTGCTAATTTTTTCTTCAAGTTCGAGTATGAACTTTTAATTTTGTAGCAATACGAAATACTCGTCCTCTGTTCCATAACCTTACCATGTTAAAGCAAAATATGACTCGGTTTTTTGCCAAACCCAGACATAAATGAGAAACTACTATCTTGAACTTGGGAAACTTAATGTGCGAGTTGTAGACAGTGGACAGAAAGGCATGACACGCAGCACAGTCGTTGTTCTGAGTTATGAAGCCACTCGGGGAATGTGAAGAGATGTTTTAATACAAATGTGTTATGCAGGATCACTTACTTCGTCTGGGAGTAGTTTTGTGGGTTTTTTCTGTTTGTCTAGTTTAATATTATGATATTGCATCTTACATATTTCGAAGTATCGATCAAAATGAACTAGTAAATTATTTAACATTGTAGTTTTATGTTCTTTAAGTCTTTCATGCAGCAAATATGCAGTAAGACACGAGGAACTTAGAACTGTTGTTTATGGTAACCCTAAGTTTTAACAATTATACTGTTGTTAGTATCACCAGGACTCTCTTGCAAATATTTCAAGTATATTTTTCTTACGTATCTTTAGCAGTTTACTTATTTCATTTTCAATCAGATTACCTCTTACAAATGGACCGTCGATAGAAATAGCTGAATATGAAGAAAAACATATTTTTCTAGTACCTGTATTATAAATTATGTAAGTCATGGCTCGGGTAAATTTCGTGATCACTGGATTTTCACTTTATCTTCTATCTTGTTGTACTGCCTCACACCTCTCACGAGTATTATGGGCAGGGTACACGCCGGGTGTTAATAAAAGATAAAACAACTGCAAGATAGTTCTTACAGTTAAGAGATTGTTAAAATTGTTAAAAATAGTGAAAGAATAAAATATTTAAAAACAACTATTGTACGATTAATAATTGAGTTGGGCCAGGTCAGGCAGGATCGCAATATGCTTGGGTAATCTATTCCACAGGACTGTGGTATGGGGAAAAGAGTACTTAAAGAAGTCCGAGTTTGCATGGGTTTGGCGGAGACTTAAAGGGTGCATATGTCTTGTTAACCTGTTTGGGACTTCTAGGTAACTGGGCAGGGAGATTGCTACAAGATTGTAGTATATTTGGTAAAACATAACCAATTTGGAGGCTTGACGCCTGTGCTCAAGGGTGCTCCATCCAAGGGTTTTCTGCAGGTCTGTCACACTGGTATCTCTGGAATAATCATTCTTTGCCCATCTGATTGTGCGTCTCTGGACCATCTCCAGCTTGTGAATATTAACCTGGGTGTGTGGTGACCATACAGATGATGCATACTCTAGTTGTGGTCTGACTAATGTTTTGTAAGAGAGTGATTTGATATTTTCATGTTTTGTTTAAATGTTACGTTTGAGACTTTTGTTCATTTAACAGACATTTAGTTCTCCAACAGATGGTCTGAAAAT
Organism: Saxidomus purpurata; assembly: GCA_022818135.1. Lineage (NCBI taxonomy): Eukaryota > Metazoa > Mollusca > Bivalvia > Venerida > Veneridae > Saxidomus > Saxidomus purpurata. The sequence continues at coordinate 28,723,671 of JAFMSR010000018.1, forward strand.
ACATATAACAGACAGCAAGCTTCGAAAAATTATAAGTAGAGTCAGGTTCGTTCATCCTTTAATTAAAAAACTTTTACACCCAATTACCTCTTGTAAAACTCTCAATTCATAAAGCAGTAAACTTTGAAGTATCAAGTCTTAAACTTATTTTCTCAACTCTGACAAGAAGAACTACATATAAAAGATAGAATATGTGTCATAAAATGTATTTTCCTATGATACAGAAAAACTTCTTTTGCAATTTAATGTAGTTTCTTTCGGTGATAGGCACAAAGCTCCCCATTGGTCGTAATAACGTGTCTTACAGATTCCACATCTAGCTAGCCGAGTCATCGTCGCGCCCTGAACAATAACATAGACACCGTGTAATAATCGTTTTAAATCAATGCCTTGACCCAAGGGAAATTTGAAGTGTCGAGTTATATTCTTATTTCCGAGTTCTGATTCAATAGACTGGACATAGCATATGTCCGACTCGTCATGCACTGAGCCTATCTTCTCAGTTATTGCATATTTATTATACTTTTGCGAAGTGTTAACGCTAATTCAGCGAATAAAAAGTCTTAATGTCTAGACCAACATAAAAGATTTTTTATGAAAACACAGCAATGTCTGGTCTAGTCTGACCAATACATCATATAAGAAAGCTGATCATTTTATGAGTCAACTACGCAAATTATAGAATCAGATGTTTCCCTTTACAACAGGACTGTGCACCTTATTATTTCAAACTATATAAGGGATTTTAAGGCTTACAGTACACCGGATTTGAAAAGATGCATTGAACAACATAAATTGATTTTACAGCAATTTAACGTGTTATGTGTTCAGAGGTTGGTAAAATATAGTGGTTTTTTATGGGGCAATTGCCTTCCAAAGTTCAGGTATTTCTACTTCTGCTCTTCTCTAGTGATTTTGGAGCCACTTCCAGGGCAAGGTCAGTTCTTAAAGAGTAATTCTTGTCGTCATTGACCCTGTGATTGGTGATATTTGGGGATTATTTATCTTATTTTACATTCAACAATTTCCGCTTCAGACTTGATCGTTTTGGTCAATTGCATAACCGTGCTATTTGACACATTCCTGTTCAGATATCTCTCTAAGTAAACAAGCGAAACCCGAGCTTTAACAAAAACACGTATTTAAAAAAACCGAGTTTCTTTGTTTTCCATCTACAAGTAATCTTTGAACGAACCGTTTGATGGTGGTTTTTTATTTTTTCAAACAGACAGTATGAAATGTTCTTTTGAAACTGAGGCCCAATGGTACGAATTTTTCAGTCCTTTGATAAAAAAGTGAGACTTGTTGTTGTAATATAAATGCGATTCCTTGCTATAAAATAGTCCGTTTTCGGTTACAGTTAAGCGGATATAAGATTACGATTATTGCAACCAACGAGCACTTGAAGAAACATTTATTCACATGAATCTTTACTGACACAAAAAATATAGAAATGTATTGTGTTATATAAAATATATATAAAAAAAGTGAACAAAAACTCATTCTCGTATCAAGCAACGGTAACACTGAGGTTTCATTAAAATGGAAGACCACAGTATCTCAAAAACAGTGAAATTTTGGAGTTGTTATCAAACAAGTGACAAGAACATTAGAAAATGCTTCGAGATGTGAAGTCAGTTATAGTCAAGACACTAAAAAGTTGTTGCATCCCAGTTTTACAATGTCTGGCATTAATGCGGGTTGCTTGTAAGGCCTTAATATTTTTGTGCTGTTTTTAATCTGACGGTACACATCAGTATGTATATGAAATACACGACGATAAAGTGTCATAATATGATAAACTATGTCACTTTGTAAGAAAATCCCGACGCAAACAGACCTTGGTTCAATTTTAGAACTAGTTTGGTAGTTTAAATGGTCTGACAAATAAAAACTTCATTGCAAATGCCATTTGTTTTTGTTAGATATTTCTTTTAGATTATGTGCAACGGCAGCTGACATAAGTTATGTATTTCAACCATACTCTGTGCTGCATGTTCAAATTGAATAAAATGATGAAATGGTTCGAGACGCGTTTTTATATAGTCTTGCTGAGAAAAATAAATTTCTGAAATTTTAGGAGGAAAAGAAAATTACGTAATTGAAAATTTTAATTAAAACCGTCTCTCTCCGGATTTCCTGTCAGTGACCTGAAAGACTGTAATTTATTTAGTGATAATGAAACGTGCAACTTATTGACTACCCATATCGTGCAAATATCGCTGCGTACCGGATGAGTTTGGAACAAGTTTCAAAAATACAAGAATGTTACTATGTGACACAACAACAAGAGAAAATACTGACTGTTTTTGTTCCTAAGTGCATCACACCACAAGGTAAGGTAGCGGTATCTCCCTGATGAAAGGTGATATTGGTCTCTCCGTGCAGAAACTTGGGCCTGGGACTGGGGTAGTAATCGTAATTCTGTTCACGGAAACCCAGCACTGAAATACAAAGAACATCATACTATTAGTTTTAAAATCTACTTTTACTAACATATCATTTAGTACATTAAACACAACAAAAAAGCACCAGTTGTTTTCCTCTGCATATGCACCAGGTTCCACTTCTATCAGTTTTAACCTAACTATATACACAATCGTAGGTTTTTACCATTTGTTTGAGTTTATCCCATGGCACTTGTTTGGTTTCTGATTGGTCAAAATATGAAACTTTAGATCACTTCAACCAATCAAACTCGAAGATAGCAGAGCACGAAAAGTGATACATTAAACTGTCACTGAAAATAAAGTTAAACGGGATTAGCCGTGACAGAAGATACATCTATTCTGAACAAACAATTTGAGAATATGGGTGCAATTAAGGTAGCTGGAGACAACGCCGTCTTATTGACAATCGCATATGAAGTAGCTGTGTAACCACAAATGTCTTTATTCCTTTTCTAAGATAGACTTAAAACCTTGTCAAAATGGCCGACAACATTAAATTTTAATATTTAAAAAGCAAACAAAAGCGTATAATATACATGATTTTGCTTCGTCATGCTTAGTGATCTCTTATTCTTTAAATACTGAAGCCATATCTATATATACTCTTTTATACCACTTTGTGAGTGACCGACAACATAATTATGTTGCATATTACATTATATAAAGATATGCAAAAATGTACATATTATATGTAAACATGATACATATTTTACACAATTTCACTTAACTGTACGCAAGTCTTCAAACATGGCAAGCATATATCAAACAGAATAATAAAAAATAGTTAAAATGTATTTAAATGACCAAATACCTGTAAAGTATACGTGTTTACTTATCGAAATAAATTGCTGATCAGTTTAAGTATATTTTTGAGCATTTAGTGCATACTGTAGTCTTAACTTTGACATTTCAATGTTCTTTGTTGTTATATAACATTAGTTTAACGTATATATAAATTAACCAAAACTAATGAAATGCTACAGATAAGACTAAGGTTTATTCACTGTATTAAAGAAGCATCGTTCTCGGTTTAATCATTGTCTCGACTTTGGAGACAACGTTAAGCCTTCTGAATACCTTCCAAGTTTGTTTCTTGGAAAAAGCGTGTGCCTGTGCAGTATCAAAAAGTGTCGTAATGACCTAATGCAAAATGAAAATGGTGTTTTAATGACGTCACTGTTAGTGTCGTCAAAGATTATTTCAAATTGTGATTTAACGCACATGCGTTCACGAGCAGATCTGTATTTAAGTAAGAAAAGAAAAATAAATGGACAGTTTGTTTCAGTTTAGAACTCCACTTTAAAAATGAGTGCAGATTCTGTTTACATATGATCATGTTATTAAGAAGGCAAGAAAACTTGAGTCTGAGCACTTTTATGACAAAATCGATTCACTTTATTGTTTATTTCTATATTCACCTCCGGATTAGTAGGTGGTTAAGTTATAGTTTTCCTTAGAGGCGACCGTAGGCCATTATCAGAATTCTCTGCTATGCGATTTTATATTGAACACTATCTAGCAGATCTACGAGCTTCTGTATTTCTCTCTATACATTACACTTAATACATGGTTGGTAAACATTGGTGCAGAATTGTGTTGAGGGCGGCAGATTTACGAAGGAATTAGAATGGGGATATCATAGAAGTATCGTTACTGAATCAATTTTCAGTTTGATATTTTTTTTTCAAATGATGAGTGAAGTATTGCTTTCAGTAATAAAGTGGCGACGGCATAGATTAAATTAAGCGTAACAAACGTTCAGTGTCGCGCTTTTTTTCATTGCTGCAGAAACCAAGATTACTTCAGAAAATATTTCCAGTCAATTAGATGGTTTTGTATAACCATTTTATGATAAATAAGATAAATTTGAAACTCATTAGATTAATATGTTCAAATAGTTATGATAAGAAATCATTTAACACCACAAGGGGTGTTCAGAAACTAACGCCAACTGATAATAGAATTGCAGGTCAACTGGACCGAGTAACTTCAGATTTTAGGAACGGTCGCAAAAATGGTGTCTTTCTTTAAACGAACACATTTATATAGTATACAGTAAACTCCATATATAACGACTCTGGATATAGCGAATATTCGGATACAAGGAACATTTTATGTCTGTCCGAGTTTTTTTCTTTCTTTCTCTCTTTATTTTATTTGAAAATGTGAAATGGATATAACGAACAATATAAGGAAAACGAGTTCGTTATACAATACTGTAAACGTAATCATGAATATAGAAGCATCTAGATAAATGTGATATGTTTAGACTGCTGTTAATAGCATTTACGATTTTTCATGTTACATGATAAAGTCTGTGTCAACGTCAGCCAGCTCGCTTGTAATCTCTTTTTATCAGGCATTTCGAACTAATGTCCATCGAATTTATTTTTGAAGGACCTTGAATAAAGACTTTTTTTTCTTTTGAGTTACGTGAAAAAATAAGTTCATTTATTTTCCTCTTTTAAAATAATACCTTATGGTAATTATTCCCATGTAGAAATTGGCAATTTGTGAAATAGTGCCCCTTGCAAAAATATTCTGTCCAAGATAGAATAAAGGCATGATGTCAAAAATGCCAAACGGGTAGTTGATATATCTGGCGGGCAGTAGCCGAACTGTTTAAAAATGAGATTTGTTATGAACTTGAATATTACTAGCTTTCTGGTCCTCAATATGTAGCTGCAAAACTTTTTGAACACCCCCTTGCAGATGAAGCAATTTGAAATATTTTGATCTGCATTAGATTTAATCAATGGTATTCATTTTTGTGAAAGCTTTTACTAAAAAAGTTGTTTTTAATAAACAGATCTTTTTCCTTGCATATTTTGCTGTCAGTTTTAACACTCATTACGTAAGATGCACATTAAGTTCGTTTAGATTAAATGTAATTTAACGTCATTCAAACTAGTCTAGGGCCTTAAATTTAACACTTTTAAAAGATGTTATCAAAAGAATTTGCAGAGACAGCGTTTAGGGTTTCGGCTAGAATACTTTTAGGTATAATTTAGATAAAGCTTACATCTTCATTGGCATTACGTGAATTTCTATCCGGTGAGTATATATATTGAACATAAACATTCAAATTTTAGCTACAGCCCCAGTTATTACTTGCCCAGATAAAGCTTTTGGCTGTTTCGTTTTTTGTTGCCAAAAAACTTTATCAATATTCTTTGCTTAAGATTGACCCGGGTTCCAGTATTAATATTTCGTTGTACAATTTAATGAATATTCAAGAAAATTTCTTATCCGTATGAAAATGCATGCCAGAAAGTTGATTTACTGTAAGACCATTGTAGACAGCGGTTAAAACCTCAATCCACTCAATGATTACTTGTAATCTTTGATGTACTTTCAGTGTACAATGTAATGAGTATTTCGAATACTGGCTTTATCCGTTTAAGGAACCATATTCAATAAATAATAAGAAACAAAATCATATGTAAATGTAATATACATGTTTAGATCATCTAAAAGCAATGGCCCGAAAAGCGTCAGTCAGATGGCGTACACTAGATTTTGATCAGGATTGTCTTGCCTTATTCTATCTAATAACAATTTACGATGCTGTGTTACGGCAAATGGAGGGGTAGATAAGAATTTACATCGTCCCTTAAAAGCTTTTGGGATTAAGTGGCTTCTTTTAGTTGATATGTGGCCTCGATAGAAAATATCTAAGGAAACGAACATAATTTAAAACAATCTCAGGGCCAACATAATAAAACACCATTAATAACTGAAGTTGAAGTGCATAATAGGCAAATATCTTTTAAACATGATGTTTCTGAGACTGAGTAACAAACAATTTACCATTCAGGTAGACATTTTGTTTTAAAAATAAACTTTCCATTTCTTAATTATTAAAGCATAATTTCAAAACGTTAATAAGGTAAAACAAAATCAGACTCCGTATAATTATAACTAAGGTGAAATAGTTCAACCTCATTCACATGATTTGGAACACTGGAGAAACGTGCAGACAAAGGCGGGATTATCCTAAATGCCATTCTTTCTTATATGCATTGTTCGTAAATAATGCGTTTGCAATTACCGGTTGCTAATGACATTTGAAAGGAATCATAATCGAATATAACTGCTTCTAGTAATATTTTACTTCAAAAATATTCTCGCTTGGCAAGCACCAGCGGTTTATATTCCCCCGCAATCATCTGTGAAGAAGCAAAATTTTCTATCGATTAATCAGTTGTAATGATGTAGCTCTCGCCGAAGATTGACTTGCATGTAATTCACGAAATATTTTGCCGCCTAAACTACTGCTCGACTTCATAGGAATTAATTTCAACAACTGTAGATCATGCAGAAAGTCAAAGCACACCGAAGCTGATTTTGAATAGCGAAAACAAAAGAAAACCAGCTCAGTATTATTAACTCAGTATTGTTTCTTACAAAAAAGCAGTCCTTCTGTTGCTCACATATAGATTTGTGTCTAAAATACACAAACCTTATCACTAAGGACATGCAATTAGTACTCCAATTTTGAAACTGGAAATAGTACAAATACATTAATAACATACCACATATTTGAACGATCCTTAAAGAAGTGAAAAGGGTAATTCTGTGTTGTTACATTAACAAGTGTTCGACAACTGCATTCACAGATCAAACAAAACAAATTCCTGAAAACATGGGTGGTAATGTGTTTTATTACTTCGAAACTATTAACCTCAAGCTTATTGTAAAATCCGTGCCCCTTGGGTCAGCTAATGGCGCCATTAACTTGTTACCGCCTTCAAGTCATCTATCTTTATCTGAAATCTGTCCTTTTCAAGTGTGTTTATACTACTAATTTATTGAAAGCACGTCAGCAACCTTAAGTGACTTTGAGAAAGTGACTTTTCATCGGTGTGACAAGTTTTCTTTAAAGTTGCAAAATAGTGCGGCAACAGGACACTGAAAATTCTTTTTGATGATGTGTAGATAAAATGTTCAGCTTTGGGACGCGAGTCATTCTAACCTGATGAACATCGACACGTTTTTCAAAAATTACAATCGTATTTATTCAAAAGCTGCGACAAAATTGATAAACACAAGCACTTTTGTCACGATGAAAAATGAAAATGAGCGTAAAACGATAGCATTATTACAGTCTTAAGTAATGAAAAAATGGGCACCGGAAAGTTATTTGTAACCGGAACAAATAGAGTCCTTATCCAAATTGTAAAGGGGAACGAAGATCAATTGATTTTCTTCGAGGACGTATCATTTTATTACGAGCATTTCCACCAGAGAACATCATTATTAGTGATTGAATATAGAGATCTCCTAATAAAGCACTTAACTAGTCATGTCCGACAGCGGTGTATTTAAACAACACAACGTGATATTTACTTGGAGACGAAGGTTGGATCAAGCTGTATTGATCAACCCTTAAATTGGCAGATTTAGGTATCGTTTTCATCTTAAAGTTAACAATGTGTCAGAAAGCCGAGATCATTACCAGTGTACTACGCGATGGAAGCGTCCAATGAAAAAAAAATTCCGTCCAAGTTCTTATGCTATCAGCTACATTTATAGGTGTAAACAATGTTTGTAATTGTTTACAGACATACGAAGTTTACTCTACTGTCCTAATTGTAAAGTACAATGTAGTGTTTCTTAAAAGCAAATGTATACACTTTTCAAAATACAGGGACATTTTTACAGAATAAGACATGCTCAACGACTTGTGTTATTGTTTGGATTTTATGCCAACTGAGAGTTTCTAAAATTTTCGTGCGACTCAATATAAAACATATTTTAAGTATTGTATGGCTTCCCCAAGGGCATCGCAGCACAACTCTGAAACATCAAAACGTATTACCATTGAATACCAATATTATACAACCAATTTAAAATCGGTTTTGTTATAGACATTACAGGCAAATGTGAAAGACATATTGCATCCTGGGAAACCTATTTCAAAATGAAATAGTGCCCTTGCTGCGTGTGAAGCACGTTCGTGTTCAAATGAGGAAGATAAATAATATAACACATAATGCTTACATTCTACTAAACGACGTAATATGTGGGGGAAAACTCGCTGCTAGAGTTCTGGCAACAAAATTTACCAAAGACTGTAATAGCTAAACTCTGGCACTCCTTTACAGAATGCTTGCAGAGATTGCTTCCGACTACTATGAGCCTTTAGTTTTGAACAGTTGACTGCAATAAAGAACCCAACAAGAGCTGTCAGTAGGACAGCGCGCTCGACTTTTTTAGTGCTTGCCAATAAAACAAAACTTTGACAGTTAAGGGCACACAAGACTTTAACTAGGAATTTCTAAGTACAAATGAAGAAACGTTTTCACAGAGTTATCTTCTCTTGCTTACAGACAGGATTGTGAACACGGGTGCAAAGTGCAAAGGGGCAATTTCCAAGGACTTTGAAAATATTTGGGGTGGCACGCCAACTTAAACATAAATTCTAAGTCCAAAAGGGGGCATAATTATGTCACAATGCTTGATAGAGTTACCTCCTCCTGTGTACAGGTTGGGGTTATGATGGTGAACGAGTGTGCAAAGTTTTAAAGCAATATCTCAATGGACTTTGAAAATATTTGGGGTGGTACGCAAACTTTAACATTGGTGTGACGCTCACGCCGACGCCGGGGCGAGTAGGATAGCTCCCCTTTTCATAGAAAAGTCGAGCTAAAAAGTATGTTTGTGTAAGGTTTATGAAATAGTTTGCTCAAACTGTCTTATAACCACCACACACATTAATTAATAACTTTTAAAGCGATATAACACTCATACAAACGCTGTAAATGATTAACATTCATGTTTTTCTTATCATTCGTTTTAGTTTATTGCATGATATAAAAGCAAACGATCATAAATAAACGTTATTAATAAAGATTTAAAGAAAAAAATGAATGAATAAAGCAAACAGGCTGGCAGTTTAATTACTATCAAGTAATGAGCAGAAATAAAATTTTATTTTCATCACAAAAATGTATTAAGACTAAATAACAAGAGCAAATTTGCGCAGACGATAGTGTCTGATCGTAATACATGGGGATCTAAACTGATCAAACAGAGGTAACACACAATGACACGTACTGTCATATAACGGGAATATTTGGCGTAATGTTAGGTCTAAAGACTTGCAAAAAACATATTGCGCTGTAAACATGCGAAATGCAAAGTGACATATATTTCTTGCGATGTTTTTGGTGTTCAGCTAAATTGGAACTATGTGAAGAATCGATGTGCAAGTTGTGAAATGCAGTGGGTGTGGTTACTAGTGCTGTCTTCAAAACAGTCAGATGCTCTTGCATACGTGTTATGGCAAAATAGGATTACGGGAGCTACTACTGTTTTCAAACATTTGATGTACCACAACTATTTTCTTTTAACATTATTTACCTTTGTTGCGAACTAATTTTCTTTTTTTTTGTATTTAATTACCTTTATGGTTTGTCTGAATATGTTTATAGCAGCGTTGTTTATCCCCAAATATGTCTGTTGATGAAATCAAAATGTATCCGTCTAGCAATATACGTCATGAGTATAATAATTGCCTCCATGAAGAAGAGTATTCTCGCGAGGTGGTTATGGGATTTATTATTATATCTTATAACAATGAACACAGTGTAAAACTATATTTTCGTCTACATAAAGAGAATTAGAAATGTATTACAGTTTAATATAGCGTATTTTCCCTTGTTATAGTACATTCAGCCGAAAAACGCAGCATGAATCCGAATGAATTTGCGGCCGACACAAATGACGTAATAACAGGGGATAGGTTCATTACGATACCTTATAAAGGAAAATATAATAATAACACCGACAGAGTCAAGGTAGAAATGATAAAGATAGGTTAATGAAATTGTTACAGACATCTTTCATTATACATTTACAGATGTTTACCATTCAATAACTTTTTATAACATCACAGTTATCTAGTTTCCGGATATGCCATATTGTATTGTATGTTATATAAGAATTTTATCGTTGGTACACGATAATCCATATGAACAACACCCCTAGAAGAGATTAGTTACAATGTTTTTGTACTAAATGTATTTTAGGTTTCAGGGGGTAGTGCAAGAAACAGAACTCGTCCCGTTACAGAGACACTGTCTGGTTCTTTAACATGCCCGGTGTGCAGCATCAATACATCTGACCTCGGTTTTTCAGGTCTCATCCGAAAGACCATTAGTTATGTAAGTTGAGGAGCGGGGGATCGAACCTACTATTCCTGGATTACAAGTCATGCGCCTAACCACTGAACAACTGATCCGCTGCCATGTTACGGACACCCTTAAACTCACACATCTCTACCAGAAACTACAAAATTTTATAGTTTTATTTAGATGTGACGTGTTTAACTAAAAAAAAATGCGACACCAAATGTGAAAAAGAAGACTTTCATTAATTCCAGGAAGAAACTGCATTAAAAGAAACCATATTAAGTCAGTGTTAATGTTGTCTATCAAGATTTCTTTAAGTTGCTGCATTTTTACTCTTGAGAATTTGTGAAGAGCGCAAGGTGCTATAAAATAAGGATTAGAACAGTGTCTTAAGTTGTTGTCGCTGAAAAACAACTACAAAATATTAATGCATATGTACTTTTACATGTACTCCTTCAGCTTGCACTAAGCGGTTTAATGAAAAAATCATATTGAACAGTTTCAGACTTAACTATTAAACAATTTAGAATTTGTTAGCATTGGCAATACAGATAATCAGGCATACGTTTAAATTTCAGTTCCGGTATGTGATAAAATACTTAGAGAAAACTTTTAAGTACAAATCAGTATGGTACGATACGTTAACTTCCTATAGGTAATCGATGCTCAGCGAACAGTGTCTGCATATTTTACCTAATTCGTTTGCTCACGGTAAGTGCCGAGGAGTCACGCGTGATTTACTGAAGTTGAATAATATACACCTGTTGCACTACGAAATAAAACAAGAAACCTCCCCCTTCCCCTATCACCTGGCATTGATCAACTATTGACCGCACGCCTAAACTGTTACATGTGTTATTGATATATTCATTCACTCTGCAAATATTTCTAAAACATTCTTGCAACAAACCCTGAACGATTTATTGTTGGACGATAAAGTTGCATTTTCTTTGCTCTTACACCTCGTTCTTCAATATTCCTTAACGACACATTTGCAACCCAATTATTCCCAAAATACAGACATGTTTGTAGGTTGTTTTTGCTTTAAGTGTAGCGTTAGACAAAGCCATCGGCAGCTCCTGATTGTCATTGTATGGAAGCTGCTAATCTATCAAGCCAACACTGGCGTCTACATCGCGGAAGTTAACAACTTACACACCGATCATTGGTCTCACCAAAACCTTTTGGAGCAAAAGTGCACGCGGGTTAAACCGAACACTGCCGAATTTCTGAAATTAGCTTCTCCATCTTCTAGTTTGGCCAGTGTCATTAATTGTCTAACGGGACACTAACAAAAAAAATATAAATTATCGAGCAGTGAAGATCATGATCAGACTGCACGGATGATATCTACTGGTCTGAAAATCAGAATAGCTTCAAGCAATTATTAGAAAAGACTTGCAAATAACAACGCTTATGTACTATGCCATCCTCTTTAAACATGACATATATCAAAGTTTCTGGGTCATTTTTGAAGTTCCCCATCAAATGTCAAAATAAGACTGTTAAAAAGCTTCAAAGATTTCTACAGGATAAGAGCAATTTTTAGTATTAAAGGTCAAAAACATTAAAACCTGAACTCACTGTGATGATACAGGGATTGGCAAAATATAACGTCAATCAGGAAACAATGAAATAAAGACAAGACTACATTGCTATTACAAGTGCAACAAGAGAAAGTAGTGAATATTAATAATGAATGAGAGAAAGGGTGGCAGGGATAGTCTTCAATGTGTTAAATAAAAATATAAAAAACGTGTATCTAGATGCAGACGATTGTACTGGTCCAGGACAGAAAGCAATCAAATACATTGTATAGCTAAATTTGAAAGTTTTCATAAACAAATACAATCTAGACAAATAAAATGTCGCCTGTTCAGGATTTAAGTCAGTTTTAACTTTTTGATTCACAATTCTGCAAAACACATCTATTTTAAGAAATAGACTTGCCCAAATGGGAAATCAGAAGATCCTTTTGTAATAACCTAGGTAACCTAAGTTAGGCTGCGATTTGCTAGACTCTTATCCTTTCTCTTGTAGCAAGGGGATTTATAAAACGGTTTTCTCTATTTTAACTTACTATCATTATTTAACAATGGTACCGATCAAAATTCTTATAAAAATGCTGTACAAATAATGCGAATTCTCAATTCCTAACAAAATATGTTATATGGTTATTAACGAAAAGAAAGAAAGGAACGAGGTGTAATATTTCTCTTTTTGCGCTAATGTGCTATGAAGGCTTTCAGAAACACTTATCTTGCAACTTTTAGTGTTATAACCCCCTGCAATTTCGTCACACTGGTGTTTTGATGGTGAAGCCAGGTACATCTATTATTCACAGACTTTTTCAATGGCGAACTAACAGAGGAATGACATCGTTCTCACCTATCGTGTAATCACCACCCGTTATTTGCATGCAGATCTTTGCTTTTAAAAAGACACACTTTTACGTACGTATAGATTGATTCTAGGTGCGATTTCAAAGATCAATCCGGAAACACGCCGTATCAGATGAAAGCGTCTGCAGGCTGGTGCAGATAACGCGCCTTCAAAGTTTTATGAGTTATTTATTGAAAATCAGATGACTTTCATCAAACTTGGGGATTGCTTGTTTGTGTTTATTTGTTTACGTGTTAATGTTAGGATAAGGAAGGTATTAGAGCCTTCTAGAATTTTAGTAGGGCCTGGCATTTTCAAATATAAAACATGATACTTTGGTTGCCTCTTAGGGCATTGTAAACAAAAAACATGAAAGGATGAGCATCTGTATTTGCATTAAAGTCCCATGATCACTTGTTACAATTACTCAAAGCACTAAAATTACCAAGACATATATCTTCCCGGCGAAATTTTGATCACTATTTTCACCATAAAATTCCTAAAGTTGTTTTCAAAACGGAAGTACTTTTTTTTCAATGATATTGCGAACACATAAGCATCGCCTTTTGGCAATACTTTCTCTTGAAAAAGCGACAAGAATACGACAGAAAAGTATATGTCAACATTTTTCAAATGTAAAAAGAACATATTTCATCAATATTATGTCAGTCAAGTTATAGTTCTTTCTTATCATATTTTTAGTGATCATTGGGCTTTAACATTTTTAATCGAAAGCCGTCATAGAACACATTATTGGCGTCACCTGTAGCAACAAGAAGCGTGACCAACTAGATGAGTCATAACAGTCTCTCTGTGTACGCTGTGCGTGTCCGATAGGCGGTATACTATTATAAGGAAGGGGGAACTGTATTGTTGTTCTGTAATTTGCAGTTTATTGATTCTGTAAACATGCTGTCATACAAAAATGCCTACAATGTATCTCGTAATCAGAAAGTAACAAGAACAAACAGGTTTATTTTGCTGTATAAATTTCTTTGGAATTTCTTCTCGAAAATTTGATATAAAAAGCTTATAAGAGACTGGGCACGAACCGTGGTGTCCATTTATATTCACAATAAATGCTTAAATACGTTTTTCTGTGGGTTTTACAAATAGCTCCTAGAGCTATATTAAAAAGTTAGTAAGCAAAATTATGTCAGTATGCTCGGCTATTCGAAATCGGAAAACGCTAAACCATCCGATATGGATTATATCGCACATTATGTCCACATGTCTTTTGAAACGGATCCACAAAGCTTTTAAGATACACTGATATTGAATTTCAAAACTAAAAGCGTTAACAAGAAAAATAGTATTAAAGATAACTGTTGATGGGCTCCATTTAGGTGAATCTCTTCACTAAGGCGTGTCTTGAGGCATGTCAGCCTCCACGGTCGGGTGGCTAGAGTTGTTGACATTAAATCACTGTTACCTCTAACAGACTGAGGCTCATAGGTTCAAACCCTGCTACCGACCATGTCTCTTAACACGAGAAGGTTGGCAGTTTCATACGGAATCTGGCCGCGAACGATGGTGAGGAAACTGTCCGTCTCGTATAAAAACAACAACAACAACCGTGCCTCAGTAAGGTTTTGTTTCTAGGTCTGTAGGTGGAAGATGGTACAATATGTGAGAGAGAAGTAAACATTCTTTGGAACAAATATATTTGATAATGTTTCTTATCTTTAACAAAAACATCTCGCAAATGTTTTCATTTGTCAACTAGCAAATCTGCTTTTATCTAGAGCAGATACCGGAGAATGTGATTTATTTGTGCAATCAACTCTTGTTACTTCTTGTTTTCTTAGAAATTTGGCGGTCATTGTGATGGACGTTGGTGAGGTTTTCCTCTACAGCAAGCTAAGAAATTTTGTTGTAGCATCAGGTAATGCACTTTATATATATGTCCTAAGCATGAAAACAGTCCTACCATCTGGATGATCAAAAGTACTGGAAATCGTTACGTTTGCAGTAGTAAGAATTGTTTTTGTCCAGAACAGACGGAGAAGTTAAAACTTTAACAACTCATAATTAATCAGTTTGCATTGTAATTTGATTCTAGATGGCATTTAATAACTTTGTAATGAACCAACTGTTACACCATATGCAACAATGCCACTGCAGTCTGATGCATTGAAGGCAACATCAATTACATAATAAAAATTATGTAATACCAGATTGAAAATGCAATTTTTTTTTTGGATAAAAACACAGTAACCTAGAGCTAAAATTACTTCATAAATAAGAAACTCTCAATTTGATGTAGTGAGTTACTATATTTTCCACTGTAAAAGGATGTAACTGCTATCAGGATTTTGTCCTTCAGCATTTTACAGTGCATATAAAATTGACAATGGATATATCGTCTGCGGAAATTTTATGCCTCTCTGTTAATAAAGTTTCACACAAAAGTCTGAGTTAAGAGCGGTTTTATGATGCAATGAAATAAAGTTTAAAACATAAGTGTTGTACACAGATTTTCTAACAGATACTGCGGAACAGATTGTCTAGAATCAACAGACGTTACAAGTTTTAAATTGAAGTTCCATCCTGTTTGCTAGTTTAAATTTCACTTCTTTCCCTGAAGAGTTTATTTTAAGCCTGTCCCTCTGAATTATTTATCCGAGAAAAGATTAAACTGAGATGCGACTTTGGTTTCGTATGAATGATGGCTTTGTGGCTTAAAGTAACGAATGTAATGTATATACTTCCCTCTCTAAACGAGTGAATTCCCGGTTGTTAACTTATTTTCGTCCTTATTTGCATTTTGAAAGTAACATGTGGGCGATAGGGCCAAGAAAGAAGAGAAAACTGAAACTTCTTTTTGCGCTTTTTTTCAGTTAAACTTCGTTTTTTTTTTTTTCGTTTTTGTTTAGTATCTTTAATTTGCTAGTTAGAACTGAATACTGAAAGTACGTAATTCTGCCCCACTTTAAGTGGGAGTTCTGAGTACCGTACTGCGGCTTATAATTTTATAGAACAACACAGATGCACGCAGCGTTAAATAGAACCAAAATCAATAAGAAAAATAGAACACTTACTAGTTTACACATACATTTGTACATGTACATGTTTGAATTTATGTAAAAGGTTGTTCTTTTACGTTTCCTTTCTGAATTAAGTGAATTCTCGTACATTCTATGTTTGTTTGTTTTTTTTTGCTGAGTCAGGTCCACAAACTATTGCTTTCTGGAGAAATGTTATTTGCGCTAACTGCAACAGGAATCGACCACCTACATCTTTTTCAAAGAAAGTTAAATAACGATGAAAAAATGCATGATGAGCGATTAGGTGTAATTTGCTTCTGCTACAAAGCAAACGGCGAAGGAAATTGGGTAACGCCAAAGTTGTTTGCACAGCTGTTTCTTGATAGCAATTTGAATATTTTTCCTCTCGCAATATGTAAATGAACGATCCGAACACGACTTTAAAAGAATAATTGAATTAATGAGGAATTGTTCAAATGGTTTTGTGACATTACTTTGCTAATTTTGTGCAGAATCAATATATCAGAAACAAATCTTGTCAAAACATTTCCACATTACGTCGTAATGTTGTCGCACGCATTTAATTTTACCAAGATTAAACGGCCCGATGGTTCCGTCAAGGAATATCGGAAAACGTTATGCAGCGAATTTAACAAGAGGTCACATCCATGTAAAAACCGTAGACTTGTTATCAAAGAGATGTTTTTTGCAGGCGATTGTCTAGTAAATTTCCCTAATAGAATTACAACTGGCCGCATTGATTTAACTTAAAAGTAAAAAAACCCACCCACTTCGCAATCATGTAACGAAATCATGTCAGTTGTTTCAATAGCAACTGCAACAAAACTTGTAAAGTAAACATATCAGCGCAAGCCATTTGTGTTTCTTGTGTTTTGCGATGATAAATAGATCACGTGTGTCAAGTAATCTTGTTAATCAGTCTTGAAATGTTCTACAAGTGATTCTTTCCAACACTTGTTGATTCTATATGAAAAATGTTCATTCTATAAACATGCCGGAGTATATTTAGCAGATCGACACATTTTGATGAAGGGTGTTTTGACTTGTTTGTAAGAAACAGGAATGGAAACGCAAGGAGCACACCATGTAGAACGCCCACCAATTGCGCAACATCTTGTGGCTAAATGTAACTGACATGCCAACTTGCAAAGTGTAATTACGTGTCCCTACAATGTGTTAATGGCAAATCGTATAATGTAGCAATAATTAATTACTGATGTTTTTGTTCTTTTTGCTTTTAATTTTAAACAAAAATACATGTTCATGTACTTATTTTCATCTGAAGTCTTATAGACTTAACTGCCCAGTAGGGCAAAAAAAAGCATCACATTTTATTTCAAACTTTGGTCATAGATATTATGATAGTATACGTAAAAAGATAAGATAACATGAAATTATGGCAGCAAGCTTTCAAATGCATTCATTTGTGAAAACTCAGGAAACGGGTATGATAAATTGAAGAAATGGTTCTATGTACATTGATTGATGCAGTTAGATAATAAAATAACACTCAGATAAGCAGGTAAATATGTTTGCGTAGAAATTGCAAGTTTTTCTTTCAGTAATTTATTGTTTAGGTACAGAATTTGGTCAACTATGCACATAACAAATAGCATGCCTGATTAACAACACACTTTGTGGTTAGCAATTTCAAAAAGGTATTTGTTTCTGTTTTACAGATGACTTGGGGGAAAAATTAGTGCATATGAATTGAATGAAAACACAACTGCAGGATATTTCGGAGCATCAAAAGTTTTACAGTCTTCTCTTTTGAAATACTTTGAATACAAAACAGTTTAGTAGCAGTCGAATACTTTACGTATAATATCTGTATACAAGTAGCCACACCATTTTAAAATATTGAAATTTCTACAATATTCTGTAGCAATCAGATAGGTCAAAACATGCTGCATTTTCAGACGCATTTAAAAGCAACACCGACCAAATGTAAGTCACTGAACTCAACATTTGACCTATTAAAATGACTTCATTAAATTTTAACTTGAATTGGTCATATAACCTGTTATCGGGATATCTCGGAGCAGGCATTTCCTTTTTTTTCTAATCAAATTGCAACATTACAAGAGAGATCAAGTTTGATAAAAGCTTGAGTTAATATACTAAGTTTACTATGCCGCGCTAACTTCGTTTAGAAAATGGCTACAAGGGGTAATGTAGCCCTGATTTGACGCCTATGTACACAGAAACACCACAGTTTCATTGCTTATTGGAGGAATCGTCCTGGTATTTGAAAAACAATACATCGAGTGTAATCTCAATCAGAATCTCGTTTTTATGAATAATAAATGACACAATCGAATTATTTCTTATTAAGAAAAACTCACGCAAGGAGAGCGCTCGTCCACTTCTATACATTTGATGATGACGAGCGTTCCAGGACGTCAAAGTGTTATTTGTTATGAAACTTTACATGATACTCTACCGGAGCAAGTATTTTCCCCTTAGTTTTTATGTCATGAAGTAACATTTAGTGAAGTTCTTAGACTGACATATTGCACCATAAGCTCGTTAGCATAGAATGTATATTTTTAACACGATAAATAGTAGAAAAAGACTAGAAAATCTTAGATCCATTAATTACAATAACCTGTCTTTACCTCAACATAAAACAAATATAATTTGTAAATATATTCTATTCTGCTATGATGCTATTTTTCAAAGTGCCTGTCAATTATAATTATAATTTATATGGGTGTTGTATAAAACCAAGTTTAAAGTGTGACTGTGAGAAAGTGTTTGTACCTGTATGTGTGCAATTTTGTGAATGTATGTATTTGTATGAGCGTTTTTCTGTTATTTATGGAAGGCCACAATGAAATTGTGATGTATATACACATTTGTATAAATGTCTATTTGTGCTACCTTCGTGAAATAAAGATTTTATTATTATCATTATTATCATAAATAAATGGACTTAAGTTTCGTATAGTTATAATGTAAGCTGACCCACTATCTTGAACAAAGAGTTGGCGTACTGTTTAGATTCTTTAACTTGATTCTGGGGAAGCCGATGGAAGATTCATCTTAATTATTAAACTCAGCCACAAGTGTTTTGTTTTCATGAAAAATGAAAAATTTCTAGTTTTTTTTTCTGCTAATTTTTGCTCATTTTGTTACAAACTCGGAAGAAGAAAAAAACAGTCCCGATTTGTTTTGTGTCATGATCCGAGGAAATATTTCCTGTTTTCGAGAATTAGTCTGAAGGTTATTTTTTCATGTTTATCCTGTACAATGTAACATACAAAAAAACAACACAGTTGGAAACTGTTATTGTGTATATTACATATTATTTGATAGCCGCCGAATATTTCGTTTCCGCGTGTTAACAATTGTCAAATTTACTTCTCGAAATGTTTTTGTTTCGTCCTTGAGATAACAATCATAGATATGCATTATGAGGCCAACTAGAAGCAGATTTAGATTTTGGGGCGATAACACTGTATTTCGCACATTCCGATTTTGGTCCAAATTGCTTGCATGTCTGTCTAGCGTATCTCTTCGGCGATCTTCGGAAAACGTCGGACAAAAACTATTTTTATAGACAATTACTGAGTTGATTCGATTTTACTTCTACAGTACGGCTTTTGTGTAGTGACATCTGTATTTTTATGATCAGTTGACGTTGTCTTCTTGCGTAACTGGATTCATATATATGTCTCCTTAAATAATTATAATTACCGGTATAAACGGTATATATTCGTATGCTCAAAAACGTGAATACATGTAGGTGTATTGTGGCAAATGGTTTAACTAAAATGGACCGCGATTTCAATCTAGAGTGAAGTAGTAACGCTGTGTTCTACATGTATACATTTAGAATGCGACCTTCTTCATATCTCTGAGATGTTTTTGACGTTGTTTTGACAGGTATCTTGCAGACGATTCGAATCATTAACATAAAAAAAGTCTAGTTGCCATTAGTGTGACATATTGACATATCAGAAGATGGTAAATGTAACTTAGAATTTTTAGCATCATTTTAAAACTTAATCCTATCATATTAAATCACAAGACAAATTTTGATGCAAAGCATCAAAGGCGCTGCGCATGTTTTTGAAACATGATTAAAAGGAATCAGAGTCATTTTAGAATATCAGTAAACAACCTATCAACGGGAAAAAACAAATACATTATGTTATATGTAAAGTTATCATAATAAGTAAAAAACCACATTTACTACAGTTTAACCCAAAAATGAACGAATCATAAAACAACCTTCCGCATAATGGTACGTGACGCCCATTAAACAAGGCTACAGCTCGTGGTCAGTAGACGCTTTTCACGCAGACGAAACCCACGGATTAATTTTCCGGTCTTTACTATTGTAGTTGTTAGCGATGCTTTACATAACTTTCATTGAGACCTGTATCGCATAGTTAAGTGAAACGCTTATTTTAACCACATTTTACTTAGTATGTAGTAATTAAAATGGGTTTTCATTAATTATTCACGTTGAAAACATATGTATTTAAACCTTCAAACATGATTTAGAGATAGCAAAACAACTATAGACGTTATTTTCGAACTTTGATGAATCTGGCCTAGGGTCTAAACAAAGCAATAAAAAAACCGTAACCTTCAAGTTTGTGGAAAAGTTATTAAATATCCTATGAATATGTCAAACGTTTGAATTAACGGTCGAAGACTATGCATCTGGTATAGTATTGTTTGTACTCAGTTAATGCTATTTATTTATCATTATGGGAGTTGTGTTCAACATAATACATAGTTTTTAATTACAATTAATCCTATTCATTATGCAACCCCATGGTACAAAATTAAAACCTATTCAATACTGACGCTGTGCTTCCGCACAGCGCCAATAAATACATTTAAATATTGGATTTTATTGGGTTTATAAGTGCCCAACATAATTTAGTTAGGGATGTGTTCCCAGCTATTGGCACTTCAAAGTGAGACGTAGAAGGCGGACAACTGTAAAATATCAACCTGTAAAATCGGTCTGCCTTCGGAGTGGAAATAGTGAGACTAATCTGAAGAGAGAGAACATCCGTTTATGGCAATCACTACACTGATAATCCTGTTTTTGAAATGTTTACAATTTGGAAGTCAAAGGCAGATGTTTTGTTACACCTGTTAACGACATTTTTCTTCCATGGTAAAGCCACATAAAAATAAAACAATCGAATACCACCAGAAAAATCTGATTAAGCTTGACTTATGTGACAAAAGTGTATCCAAAAATAGGAAAGTAATTCTATTTACTAAGGCAATAAACAGTTCTTTTTCTCTCAGGCTTTTTTGTTACGAAACGTTTTTCGTGCTCAGCTGAGTTTTATCCTAAGATTTAAACCAATAATTGTAAAAAAATCTAATTCTTTATCTAAAATAAACTATAGGTCTGTTGTTTCTTATATTGCACAGTGCTCAAACTCAGTTGACCAAGAAAAATGTTTTACAAGCACGGGACCAGATAATCATTAGTACCATACAAGCTTTATATATGGTTTGCTGCTTTACTTCAAGGCTATTGGTACTATTTTACCATCTCCTGTTTGACAATGCACTGAACGAAAAGTCAACTGTATATCAAATATATTAACAAGATTTCCTTTCAGCTTTATCTTTTTGATTTTGAAATAAAAAATGTCATGAAAATAATTGTACAACAGATCTGCGAAGACAAAAAACGTCATTGTGTAGCCAAGTCTGTGACCGGGCACGACCCCAGCGTACCCGGTTTTAAACCTGGAATAAAGTGTATAACATAGTTTTCTTCAATTTCTACCTATGTAATGTAAAAAGACTAGGTTGGTGTGCACGTCAGCTTATGTTTGTATGATTAATTACTTGTTGTCATGTTATAACAAAATATGTTTTATTATATGTAATGCAAATAAAAGTATCGTTCCGCTCCATGATGTGTTTAGACAGGGGGATATTGTTGAATACATTTCATTCTTCAGGGAAATGCCACACGCGACAACTGTGTAACAAGCTTTGCTTTCCGGCATTGTGTAGTAGAGATCAAAGACACTCAATGAGCCTTGCCTACGCTAAATCTATTTCATATGAATTTATTTTAGTTCGATTACGCCAGAAAGCTCCGTAGCTTATTGAATCGTTGTTGTAGGCTCATTCATCGCTGGTACCTATTTACAGCTGGGTAGTCTGATTCACGTTTGGTACCAGTGCTTTTGCCCAAGGACATATCTCGTGCTCGGGCTGGTATTTGAACTCGGGACCTACTGTTCCGGGGGCGAACGCCCTAACCACTGAGCTATCGAGGCCCACTACGCTTTCAGTTTGCTTATTGTAGAATATAGCAGCGCTTAAGTTTCCAAGTCCTCACGTCACGTGACTGACGAATTCAAAAGGAGCTCTGTCAGCAAACTACTGCTGAATTTTTAAAAGCAATGCACATAACACCATGACGAAAAGTCATTTAATCATGTCTGAATGCCTCGTTCCAGCCTAGAAAGAATACAATGACTCTATGTTATTTTTTAATGTAACTGATTGGACCGGCCGCTACCCATCAATCAAATAATCATGATAGTTTTGATTTATTAGCGTTTGATAACATATTCTTCACACGTTCTCTGTAATATAACGATATAGGAGCCCATTGTGATTTGTCAGGCTTGACAACTAATTTGAAGAAATGAAATGTATTGTATTTGGTCTGTCCATGAAGGCTGATACACAGTCTGTAAGAGATAATATCGCCTTACAAAATTGTTATTCTTTAATTGTAAACATCTTGATATACATTCTTGTTTGTTTCGAAGTCGAAATGCTCTGTTTTAACCTCTTCGGAAGTAGTCAATGAAATTGATTCCCTGAAATTTTGCAAGAGTGAGAACGTCAACAACCTCTAAAATTGTTGTTTTAGTTGAAACAGGCTTTGTTAAACATTTCGCAGGAAGAAAACAACCTCTTAAACCAAATTATTATACTGTCTGAAAACTTTATTTGTTTTCTGTGACAGAGTAAATGTTTTGAAGTAACGCTTACCACCCTCGATGAACCCATAGCTTCTTTGATTGAGCTTTCTTCATAGAACATTGTTAACTAAATTTGTTCATAATGAGAATTTTATTCCTATAATGGTACCATTAACACGGGATTTTAACAACACTATATGTTTATTATCACAATAACTGCGTCAATATTATTCATTTAGGAATGCAAATTATTTCTTAGATTCTATTGTTAAGATACAGCGTGTTTACATAGTTGTCTTTCGCCTTTCTACATTTACTTTATTGCCTTTGTCAGCATCTGTGAAACCACTTACAAATGTTAGCACCGATATTTTGTAAACTGTTCATGTGCGCTTATTCAAGTGAACTGGAGCCAAGGAATTTCTTGTAGATGTATGCCAATATTAGCGTGATGATAAATAAGGCAATTATTAGATAATAAACCGTCATATGAGTTAAATCAGTCTTTCCAACAAGAAGTGATTAGAAATACCGAAAATGTCTGCGCGAGGCTTTTATGTCTGGATTAGTTTTAATATTGTCTAATCTATGTCAGATCAATTATGCTGCACAATTTGGATAGAGCAGAACTTTTGAACAGGGAAAATAAACATTAATATTTCGGATGGAGCAACTATAACTCAAACGAAATTCTTGAATAAGACAATTAACCTTAATATTTAAATAAAAAAAATATAACAGGAAATTAAACCTAAATATTTCGGGAGGGCAAATATCTTTGGCAAATTGGGATGAAGGAAAACCCTTGAAAAGGGCGATCATACCTTAATTTTGGGAAAACGGAGCAATATTCGTGAGTAGGGCAAGTAACTCTTAATAATTTGGTTGGATTAAAATTATTAAATAAGGCGATTATATCGAAATATTTCGATGGAACAAAATTCAATATCTATAGAACAGATATATCTTGAAATTTCTGATGGTGCAGCATTCTTTAACAGGAAAATTACACCGTCATATTTCGGCTGGGGCAAAATGTTTGGTCAAACTGATAATTGTTTTAATTCTAAGTAAATGAGTTTGAAATAGACAGAGACAGAATGTTAAATATACAATACCTCAACTTGCAAGTTTAGATTTGAAAAATTGACCAGAAGTTACACCCACAAGTTTCCCGATTTAAAGACCCGATGTATAGTACCCCAAGACATGTTTTCACGTATGGATTTTGAAGATTATCTTTGTCTATCACTATAGTATATGAGTGTTAAATCCTGAATTCTGAGCAAATATGAATTTCTATTAAATTGTATTAACATTCGTTGTAAAATCTTAACGGAAGGTAATGTTAGCCATTTGAATAGTTGGTAAAAGGACTGTCTGATGTAACTCACATGTCAGTGTAACGCTAACTGATTGCCTACCAGAGCAGTAATAAGGTAATGAACTTAATGAAGTGAAAGTTGGCACTCCTGGGAATTTTTGGCCGTTGGAGAATTTCTACGTGAATGACCTCCGACAATGTTTTTTATTAATTCTAGCTGTTGTTCATTGTAGTAGTATGCCCCCAGAATGATTTATTTGCTTCTGAGTAAGTGTATCAAGCGAATACTAAACAAACGCGAAGTAATAGGTAACAGGAATAGAAACAGTTAGACAGGATGTCAATTCCGGAAGTACTGATTGTTATGTAATGTAAAGGATGTAGAAAATGAATATCATTTTTGTAGTTCACTACAGCTCAGTGATTGGTTTAGAGATTATAGGTTTGTGCAGTACCGTCAGCACGTCCGCAGTTTTTGTCCCCCTTCTGTAACTTATACACACATAGACCACTTTTCAAATTACCCAACGCAACTGTTGCCCTCACGGTATGTTATGTAGAAATTGCTCATCTTAGTTTTTCAGAAGATATAATCTTATCAAGGATAAAGGTCAACAGAATAGTCTTGTATTCTAAGGTGTTCCCTATAGCAACCTGTTAGACATGTTAGCTTCGTTTAACAGGGTGTAGAGATGTTCAGTTCAGTCAATATTCTACCAAAGGACTCTGTAATATGTACTCGGTGATTAAATTTAGTAAAGATTAGTGTTCATTATGATGCATTTACGAAAATAAATTGGTCTTGCGCGGCCCATTAACCTACTTTGTGTTTGGATATTTTTTTTTTGTAAATCAGCATTGTTCCCCCATTTACTGACTCTGTATCTTACTATTGATTTACCCAAGTTAAAGTGCAGCGAATACTGCGCTGCGATTAGACAAAAAATAATTTCAAACACTTATATACTTTAACACATGAATTAAACTGCTTTCCCAATATTTAGTAGGTAAATATGGCCGATCCCTGTCAGCAAACCAACCGAGAGTTTACTAAATATGTTGACAGAAAGATGATATAAACTTTGATGCTAATAATATTATGCCCTCTTCCGTATTTTGTTCAGTTGTTACATTGATTTTCTCATCTACAAACATAATTACTGCACTTAACATTTTAAAACGAAAATCTTAAAAAGAGTGTTTAATAGCCGCATAAATTAATACTGGTATGGCTACCAAGTGTTTCTTTGATGCCCTGCAATTTATGTGTCTTTAAGGTTTGAAAGCTATTGTTTATTTCTCTACATCATTATTTGCTAATGGTCTGAGCATGGTGATAAAGCGCTATACTTTATACAATAAATTTCTTCAATCTGAATCATTTCGATTTATCTGCATGTAAAACCACCACCGCTTTCCTTAAGCACCTAGAAAAAATTGAGCATATGAATGATTCATCGTTTTCCTTAATGCTATTACTGTTTGGAAATTTTTTTTAATGTGTCAAGCGATGGCTTCAACGTGAAGATTTAACATACATTGCGGAATTATTTTTGTATGAAATCGGGACCTTGATGAGTATTGAACAGATGACTGTGCTAATTCATAAAATGTCATATAACTTCAGCTCGCTGCTCCCTTGGTAAAAACAATGTAAAAGCATTTAGAGGGTAAAAAAGCATGATGGTTTTCCCCAAAAAAACTTAAAAAATGACAAAAGAAATTGACGCACGAAATCTACATCCAGTTATGTAGAACAAATGATAAAAAATGCGGAATATTGCGATTCATTGTTCCAGATATTTGCTGACACGGGATTGTTATGCTGGTATTTACTAAATGAAATGTTTTGGAAAATGAGCATATGCATCAAATTAGTGTCACTAATGTAGTAGTTTAAATGAATAAAAGAATGTTGCACATTCTGAATAACACTCATCTGAGATAACTAAGATGTTGACTCAATAGATACAACGAACACTAAAACGTTTACAACAGTTTCCAGTTCTTCTCCAAACTTTTCAAGGATATAATGTCTCAAGCACTTCAGTGTTCGCAGAATTCTAATCGTTCATTCTACAGTGTACCACTTATTGATATGACCAATATTTCATACAAAACAATATTTGCTCTTAGTTTTATGTTCCTTTAAATGTATCCGTTGGAGAAAACTGAAGATGTACAAAGGCAAGTACTTGAGCAATTAACTAGTCTCCTCTGAACTACACTAGGAACTGAAGAACATAATTGCAACGCTACAATGTATTTAAACCTTTTAATATATCAAAACTATGTATTTTAGTGCAAGGACTTTTTAATCCTTTTGATTATCAATACTATGTATTTGAGTGCAAGGACTTTTTAAACCTTTTTATATATCAATACTATGTATTTGAGTGCAAGGACTATTTAAACCTTTTAATATATCAATGCTATGTATTTGAGTGCAAGGACTTGCTGCCCTGATTGATTGCTGTTTGATATTTGAGGAACGCTCCAAGAAGCAATAGAAGGTCATTCACACACGTTATCGCCTAAAACTATGAATATAGAGACAGTATTAGGCATGTTGACGCGATAATGAAGACATTATACAAAATATGATATACAAGTGCTGGCATAACATAATATAAATATCGGAATATTGAATCATTTAGCCTTTCTAAGCAACACAGAAAAAAACCCATAAAAGGAGCAACATGAAATGAAATGTCGCTATGAAATACACTTTACGATTGGACGTCAGACGTCATTGACATTCAGTAATAGCCTGACAGAATACTAGTATGCGATATACAAACACACACATCGGAACAGGCCACAATTTGATTTTATCATTTAAATTTTCTTAAAAACACAAAATAAAAACTCAAGCCATTCAGATAATTAAGGTTTTGTCTTATACTCAATAAGTTCAATACTAGAATCGAAAAACTAGGACGTAAAAAGTTAATGTTGAAAGTGTGTCCCCTTCATAAAGGGTTGCCGGTCAGGCATACTGACGTGCGTTGTGTACTTATTATGCAATTGTTGCACAGACTACCAATATCATTCAAGTAATTATTAATATTTCATGCCAATGTCCAGATTTGAACCATTCTTGATGTACAACAGACGCATTTATCTTCTAGAAACATATCTCTTATTCAATCTCTTTCCAAATTAGATACATCAAAGTCGGTATCATCTTGGCTTGTATCTTGGCTTGTATTTTCGTTTTGTCATGAAACCAGCTTGAGATCAATTTGTCTACAAGAACTTTTTCCTGGAGCAGCCAGAAAAATGTTCTTTCCAATTCAGAATCACAATTATATTATCATAAGTTGATAACTATGAGATAATTTAGACAAGTTCGCCATAATCTGATTTTTTGTTTGTTACGAAATTACTAAAAGAGAATGTAGAAACAAATGAGTGTATTTGTTGCAATGTGTTTTGTTGTTGTAAATCTTGGTCCAAGTCTTGTTGTAGGAAAACATCAGAGATGTCGCAGATCGACAGGTTGCAGTCTATACACAATGTTGTAGTCAAGTCTCGCAGACAGTATGATCGAAGCCGTGTCAATGACCTCCCTAACTCTTATACGTATTCCATTGCAGAGAAAATGCTATTTCAGAGGCTTGGTATATACTCCCAGTCTGATAGAAGTGCAAGAGCCCGTCTTAGAAGATTATTCAGGTGAGCTACTCTTCGAAAACATGGTCTCTATCCAAATATCACTGTCTTAGTCGACATAATGACCAAACTGTATTTTCATAAGTACAAAAGTGTTCTGTGACATTTCCTCGTTTGAATATATGCCCCGGATCTTTGACATCCATATAAACACTTGTGCAATAAAACCAAATCAGCATTATTGTTATAAGTAAGATTTTTTGTAAACGTGTTATGTCGTCTTAAAAATGGTGGAATTACCACGTGAACTAGTGGAGTAGATATTAGCACAAAAACTAGGCCAGGGTTTGCTGGTTAGGTTACAAATATGCTAGTGACGACGGGATAGTGTTACAAAGTTACATCATGCTTACACAATAGGCTCGTTATGTTGTGTCAGAAAAACACGTTGTGGAAGCAAGGTCAAATGTATTTGTCGCACATAGCACTATTGAGGTCAAAGATGTGTGTCGCATATAACACACTATAGATCAAAGTAACATTTAGTTAATGGAATGGAAAATATAAAAAGGCAGAGCAGCAGTATCCCGTGCCTAAACCAATAACTTCGTCCTCTCATAAAACTTTTATGTTCGTATTTCTATATCCCTGGCAAAATTAATTGTGATCACACCCATTATAGAATCATTTCAATTGACCACTCGATAACAAAAAGAATAAAGAAACTCTCGAGTGAATTAGATGTTAGCAAATGGTTTCAGAATGAGCTTTAACATATAAGTACGTCCTCTAATAGAAATATTCAAAAGAGTCTGGTATCAAGAAAAATATTCCATTCTGGTGTAGCATTTCATAATGCATTTTACCTAGACTGTCTTTACTTATGCTTTTAGCAACGGATAGTAAAATATGAGTAATTGCTATAT
Organism: Saxidomus purpurata; assembly: GCA_022818135.1. Taxonomy (NCBI): domain Eukaryota; kingdom Metazoa; phylum Mollusca; class Bivalvia; order Venerida; family Veneridae; genus Saxidomus; species Saxidomus purpurata. The sequence goes on from JAFMSR010000018.1 coordinate 28,752,440, forward strand.
TGTCTGATTTAGCTGGTTTCTTTCGAGCGAGATTGTTGCGAAATGTAAAAAACACTAAGAAATGATAAAACAAAGATATAGACAAAATTGTAAGAGTAATTTAACATTATTTTCTGCACATAGTATTAAAATGCAGACAAGAAAACAGCACCAGCATGTTGTAGAAAAACTTAAATATTCAGTCATAAGTGACTATAATAACTTATGTGGAACAATATGATGCAAAATTTCAGTACAATCAAAAGAAGACAAATACGCTGAAATAGTTTATATTATCTCCGTATGATTGTATTAAAATCATGTTCCTTGTGTTTAAACAAAACTCATATCTTTCAGTTTACTTAAGTTAAAACCACTCATCACGCTAAAAGTTTCCCAAAACATCACTTAACTAGAATGCGAGCTTCGTGAACCGCGTGTGTTCCGAGGAGACAGAGTTGATGCCAAAACATCTCTACTTGATCAAAGGCTGAATTACATATAAACACCACGGATGTGTTTGCTTGTTAATACTAAATGACATCAATGAAAACAAAAGAGCACTTGTAGAGAAAGCATTTTTGTGAGGTGAACATCATCAGAAACTTAAATAACAAGTTAACACGTATTGTTCAAATAAACTTTGTGCACTAGTAACGGGAACAATTATAAGTAAAGTAAGGAAATAACGACCTAGACATAGAATCACTTCATTGGAAGCACAATCACTTCATTGGAAGCACAAAATATCAGGGTATATGAATATTCAGTACTTCCGTTTTCCATCCTATAATAGTTTTGTTCTTCGATAATCCGCCCACTTATTTCTTACAAATTCATCCCCTTTACTACTGACAACGTAGATGGTTTGGCCCTGTTATATCCACAAAATATGTTCTTATTAAAGTTTTAATAAATTTACTTTATATCAACTAGACTGGTTGTGAAACTAAGTAAGAACGATGCGCAAGGTGGTCGAAATATGGCAACAATTACAGAGAAAGGTAGTTTAGCGACTTCAAAGGGAGGTTTTTATATTCGAGGTGAATTTTCCGCCTAACAGTTCAGCCTTCCGATGGAACTTTTATTCTTAATATATTCAGCAGACGAAACCCATATTGAATAAACTGAGATGTTTTTTACTTACGATAATATAATGCAGAAATAAGAAGTATTGAGAATTGTCATCCGTCGGTTATGAGAACAAATAATTTGTTATTCAAATTGGTCGCGTCTGTCTTTGGACATCGTCCAATAGAAAGCTCTAATTAGATTATATCTATGCACACAGACTATTTCAGTAGCTAAGACAAACGTTGTTAGTTAATATCGTGTATGTTTTATTTTCAAATTGTTCATTCTGTCAGGGGAAATCCGTCAAAATTATATCCTCCAGACCACTTTAGATATTGTCTTCTCTGCAATCTCTATTGGCTAACAATTTTCATATAAATTGAATAAGAAAGTTACAGATAATAGTTCTGAAAATAGAAATGTCTACATGTAATGGCAAAAGAAGAAAAGATGCATGGTCTAATGTCAAAACTCCGATTAAGAAATCGGACCAACTCCCGAGTCAAATATAATTCCTTACAAACCTAGTTTCCACTTACCAGTAGTTTGAAGGACGCCTGCTTTTAAGAAAGTTGTTGTTATTCCAGACATGCCATAGCAACTTTTTCATGCCTTTTTATGACATTCACCGACTAGAATAATTATTTTCTATTCAACGCAAATATTAAAGTGGTAGAGTATATCACGCTAGACGGCAGCAACCAGTCAGTAATTCATGCCTACAGACAAATCCGAACTTTCACCAGTCGGTTTTAGACAAAATATGTTTTTTATAAAAATGTTTCTTAAAAGACTAAACTTGATTTGACATGTTTAATGTTCATGTTGTCTTAACTGTATAATATGTTTTTAATCAGCTAATTTATTGAGATATCTCAAAATTCCCAAATGCCTTGCTGTTTTGTTTTCATCATCGTCGGACACCCACGGTTGTTGACTCCTCTACGCTCAATCAACAACCGTGGGTGTCCGATGATGTGTTTTCATCAGCGGTAACAAACCTTTGGAAATTTTAATATATATCAAAGTAAAGAATCAGATTCATAAGAAATCAGTTTCTGATTGACATCATATCAATCGGCTTGAACTTTATTTAAACTTTAAGAAAACTTTTAAGGAATGTTATTTTCTTTTATAAATCGACTGGCACAGGTTCGATTCGTTCGGTAGACGTGTACATTTTTGTGTAAATGCAACGGCCTTGTAGCTCTATATGAATCTAATGTAGCATAAAACTGTTTTCCTGGTAGCAGGTATGGACACTGTGTAATTTATAACATGTAAAATTACACAGAAATGAACGTGACTTTTACTTCTCAAAACTACAAATAAGAGCACTTCTCTCTCTACAAAAGATAAAGTCTATGTTATTTCTTGTGTTGAGAGGAAAATCTGCCTCGTAATGACCCTTAAGACATTGCTGAAAGTCTTAAAAGTTACTCTCTAGCCATCGCGGTTAGTTTTCTTTTAATTAAGTCTTTAAATTTCTGTCATTTGAGGGAAATATCAAGTGTGTTTGTATCGGGTCGATGTTCTTTTGATTCTGTTATTATTATGTCTAGATGACAAGTTGGCCAGACTGTGCTAGAAGAGTAAGATGTCTGCCATATAAATATCGTCTGTATGCCTGGCAATAAACTTTTCCTTTAAAATACCTTCACTTGAAAAATTTCCAGTCAATAGCATAATTAATCATAACATATTTTTCTACGTGTGTCGCCTTCTTTCCTTGTAATGTTTATTCTCTCGTGCATTGCTCTTTTTAGAGATGAGTTTTTTTTCTAATGAAGGATGCATTTAAGCCTAAGATGCAGCTCAATTTCAGTAACTAAATAGGAGATTATAGACCTCTTCAAACATAATTTCTCCTGAGTTATTAGATTTCTTCTAAAGTAGCTACAGGAGAATCTCTGGCTTCCGTCGATAATCGAGTTAAAATACAAATAAAAATTTTATACCGCCAGTAAAAAATTGAAAGAAGGAGATATTTTTTAGGTTTTCAGGTTTCGAGATTTTTGTTATAGTTCTATTTAGTCAATAAAGTATGACTTAAAAAGTCTGACCGGTTCTGGTGTTTGTACAATGAGGCCCTCACTCTTACATATATGTATGTGTCGTAACAATGATAAAAGAGATTACCAGTTCGCTATAACATTGAGAAAGAGATTGCCAAATTTGAAAAAAAAACTTCGATATTGCAAGGTTTTATCAAACATTTCACAATTTATATATCGATTTGTTATATTATGATTTATAGCGAATTATAGTTATGTCTGTTTCGGAAGGTAGAATCAATTTAAGCTATTTTGTTCCGGAACACTTTTCTTTCCTTTTCATATCGACCATTATCTACTGGTTTGGTTAAATGATTCGTAACGGCTGTAGTTTTTATTGGAATATGCATTTACTTCTGTTGAAGGATTTGTTAAGATTATTTTTATGACATGGGGATAGAGACCAGGTTCAGCATTTTATGGGGGAATCAATAAACGACTGGATTTAACTATACCCACGAGATTAATTTATCTTGAACAATAATTCAGGAAATCTATTAGCATTGAACTTAATGGACAAGGAAGAGTCTGTGCTACTCAAAGAGTGGCAAAAGCAAAAGCCATTGCACTTCTAGAGCATCTTGTCTGAAAGTAAGTGAAAAAACACGAGTACGGACTGAAGGAGTCGACTTTTCGTTTCCCTGTCAGTATTCGATACTTATACAAATATATTGCGTTTATCTTTTTTACCGTTTTTGCTTCATCATTTTAATGAAACCGCCAAAAACCAATAAAGTTTCCAACCATGTTTCTAAATGAAATCTCAAATATAAAAGCCGATTTTAGACGATATCTATTATATTTTTTGTTCCAAGGTCTGATTTAGAATACAAAAGCATATGGCGTTAATTTTGTTTGTTTCCGACTGGAATAGAACTTCGTTAAAGTCCGCGCGAGTAAGAAATAAAAGCATTTCTCACCAGGTGATTTGTTAATTACCTGTAAAACTACGCATGCAGTGTAATTTTCCAATAATTTGTTACTTTTTCAGCACTCATTGCTTCGTGTGTGTTTTATACGATCAGACCAAACAAATCGTCTACAACTATGTTTGATTTAACTCTCTAAGCTGGTATCATCATTGGTTAAGCCTTGATTTACTATCATTTGTCATGGAATTAATAAGATATCAAATTAACAAAGTTAGGAAAGATACATGTATGATCAGTTAGCTATTGAGCCTACGGGATACAAATTTTCCAATTCAAAAAGCTCTATTCGGATACCTTCGTGCACATCTTTGCATGCCGACTAAAAGACTTGGCACACTCTTCATGTGCATTTTTGTATATCAAACGATTAAATGGATTCTGTAACCGAATCCTCGCCTAGAGAGATGCACTTCGCATTTTCTTTTATGAACTGATTCTAGCGAACTAGCAGTAAAAGAAGTTTCATTTATTTATTGGGAGAAAGTATTCCATGTTCGATTGATACCTATACATTTTTCTCAGAAACTTAACAGCAATGCAATGAGGAAAAATCTAGTTTTCAAGCGTAGACAACAGCAATGACAACACGCCATTGTACAGTGACACTGCGTTTCATTACCAATGGAACCATATTACTCCATTACATCTTAAATTACTTCAATCTTGTGCTTTGGTAGAGGGCTTAGTGACCTCAAACTAATCATCTACAATGTTACACTTTACCTACACTGCCACAGAAAAAAAATCAATGTAAGTCAAGGCTTCAGAATTTGTTTTTGAAATTTTACTAAAACGAGTCGGATTTTTTTTAATTAAAATAAATGTAGTCAAAACAACTGCTCCATTTGTCATTCAGTACCATTTGTTTTACGCTATTATTTGGGTCAAATTTGAGTACTGTCTGAGGAGAAGCATCTAGAACAAAAAGTCCAATTAAGCTTTTAAATCCAAGGATCTGCCAATCAAGCAGACCATTTCAGGACAGAAATGGAGTTCAGGAAATGATATCAAATGTGTTAGAGACCACTTTTTGCGACAACTTTAATAGCTTTTCTTGCGTAAATTGGTGTAATCACTTCAAAATGGAAGAGCTACATGACTTTTGCATTCATTGTTTAAACATCAGTGTAGTACGCGAAAATAAATTGGTCTGGTGGCATGTTTACACACCATTGGAAAAAGTTTTGTAAATTGATATATGCTTCGTACGGTACAGAATTATTTATTTCCAAAGGCCTGTTTCTCAGTTTGCGCTCATTTATATAAATAAAAGTATTATTTCTTTTGCTTTGAAGTTTGTAAGTTTACAAACTGATTTTAGAACTTTACAAGTTTTTAGTCAAAATGCCCAATCTCTGCAAGACACTGCATACGCCATATTATAATCTTTTTTTTAAAAGGAACTTCGTCTTTTTTTGTAAAACACGGACAGATTGCTTGAAGCACAAATACAATACGCATTTGACTGGGAACGTTTTGGATGGTAATAAAATCGGCAGTCATAGAAAGTGTTTGTCAGAAGCAACACTCAAATTACACCCTCGGCAGTTTTAGTTGTATTTTTACAGTCATGTTAAATAACTTATACCGGAATGTAAATGGATACATAAAAATAAGATCATTCTTACCTCTCATATAGTTGCTTTGGAAAGAAAAGAAGAAATAACTGTTGATAGATGTATATTAAGCAGCAAGTATGAAGAAACGATTAGAGAGAAAATAGACAGAGAGAAAAAAGACGGCTTGTAGATTTTTTGTTGCCGTTGATAAGGAAGATAATAGAAGAAATATATGCAAGATGGTTGTATCATTCTCCATTCTAGAACAGTTTTTCTTTACAGTCTCGTATGTCTGATGTCTCGAGTTTGATAAGACATTTCTTATAATAGCAGTATGAGACCGTGTTTTGCAATTATGTAAGCGAGAAAAAAAAGAGTCCGATATGATCTAATACCGTCGTACTTGCTAAAAATATCCTGAACGTTTCAAATCAAACTGTTGAATTTAGTGAAGTAAGGCAGTTCACAAAAAGTGAAAAACAAGTTATATTTCTGGATAACACCTACAATAATATAGACATCAGTATTGACGATGTGCCCTAGTACTGACTTTTTTAATGCAAGCGCTATCACAAAAAGTCCAAAAATTTAAATTTTCATACTGACCTACTGAACGGTCGTTTTCCTGGACATTTAAACGGATTGGCTGTTTATCTAGAAATGTTTTGACAGTAAAATAAATGACATGTCAAACGGAGATAGTATAATCTAACCTAGAAATAACTGCCGCTGCAATTCAACGATTCTGCACTTGAGAAATGAAACCGCTATTAGATTTGAAAGGCGTCCCTTTAATATGTGTAACGGCTTGGTTCTGTACCCAATTTCGCACAGTTATGGCAGGCGCGGGGTTTAGTTTCGAAGTATATATTTGATAAAAGTTTGATTAAGATTGCACGAAACATAGACAATAAAATTTTAATCGTGCCTACATATGAAATCTCAGTACTAAAGTAATCTAGACATATGACAACATTTCTTCGTGCGTTTGTAGATTAAAACTTAGACGGAGTATCGCTTACAAGATAATGCATGTAGACGGTGGTAGGTAATCTATATTATTCCTAAAATAAAACAAACTTGCTTTATTTGCTAGGGTATTAAACCGGGTTTTGCATATGCATGCAGAGATTGAGCATATAGGTTTCAAATAAGGGAAGCGCTTCCTAAAATAGCAAAATAAAAATATTTTAAGATGCGGATCGCAGGGATTGATTTGTGTTACTTAACCAGATGTTACAATTGCTATGACGTAAATGATGACGTTGTGTTTACATCACGTGAGTTTAGCTTATTACAGTAATACGGCAAATTGCAAGTAGTGCCATGTAAGCCACACTTCCGTGACATTTGGTCGAATTGAAATATCGTCTCCATAATAATTTCGTCTACTGTTAAACTTGGCTGAAAGATCATTTAATGTTTTTTTGTTGTTTTTTTTTTTGTCAAAAGATGTTGAAAATTGATTCTAAACTATTTACTTGTTGATACCCTACACATTAAATGCTTACTGCAGGAAATCTTACTGTAAATCAAAAATTCCGACTGCATTGATATATTTCTATTTCGTCTATTGTTACACTTGGTCGAAAAGTCATAAATTATTTTTTGTCGTAAGATGTTCAAAATTTGATACTTACATTGCTTACTGAAGGAAATCTTATTGTAAATCTTAACATTCCAACTGCATTGATATATCTTCAAATAATGTGTATTATATTAGATCCATTTTACCTTTAATGTTAGAAATAGCTAAAGAACATTATTGTTGTACCTAATGATTTACACTTGTCTAGAATAATAGCAGTTGTGATATATACCTATTTGATTTAAAGTCATAGACATGACTTATTAAATCTATTCCAAAGGGTAGTTATTAGCATAATGTAATAAGTAGTGGTTGAAGCGTGCATGCTCGAGAAATATGCATAATTCAATTTGAAGTATGCAATTCTTGACAGAAGTATAGTGAATGGTGAGTATTTGCAACAACGAAGTTTTAAAATGCTGCACAACGCTATAGCCCTGCAAATAAGTCAAGCAAAATCAATTATGCATCTAACAAAACAAAAGAGGGGCAATATACAAACAAAAACGAAACTTTAAGAGGAACAACCATGAAGAAACTTTATCTGCATGACTCAAACTGTTATAAATATGTAATTAATATTCTGCCAAGGCTTCTTGCCAGTAGTTGTCCTAAAATATTGTTTGAATCAATTTTAGGGATTGATTAAACAACAGTAAAATCTTTTCGCGCTGATGGCTATACATTAATCCTCTAGCAACACGGGAATGGATTTACATTCTAGTGAAATTGAGCGTATTTGTAGTATTTTCTTACATAACAGTGGAATGTTGTTCGCATTAATAAAATGCTAATAGATTACAAATGTTCATCTGCTTAGAGTGTTTCAGAAGAAATTGGCTCCGTTTAGTGCTTACAGTTTTACATGAATTATGTTCAACATAAATATTTCCAAGATATTGTTTAACATGGTCTCTTTTGATTTTGTCATTAACACAGTAAAATTGGTAAAAGCGAAAAGCCCTTCAATTTCAACAACCATATACATATATATAATGCTTAAAATATTAAACACTGATACAGAAGGGGTGAGGGCGTAGAACGCCTAGCTAAGACCTTGTTGATTAAAAGCTCACCGAGCGATTGAGTAAATATATAAACAGAAAAATTCAAATTAAACTGTGGTTAATTTTACAAACCATTTTAGGGGAATTAAAAAACTTTTCCTCTGTGAGCTTGGGATTGCAATCGTGTAATATGACCTTATCGTAAAATCCTGTTTCTGTTTATAGACCTGTAAATATCATGTTCCTAGAAGTCAATATCGAGTTTTAGTTTTGCTTTGGCGAATCACAAACAAACAGATGTCTTATGTCATATAATAATTATCGTCATCAATATTAACAACCAATAAAACTATCATCAATAATGCTATTTCAATAAATTATCAAATGACTGTAATTAAATTGAGTAATGCAGCACTATATTGCAATTGATTATTCCATATCATTGTCTTCTTCCAGAGCATGATGTTTCTCTTCCTTCCTGTGTGTCGTGTAATAAAACAAAACTTTTGTTATTAAAATGTATTTTTAATTTGTTATGTAGAGACATTAAATTAAAATGTTTAAGCAACTGGAAATAAAACTATGGTTTGGAGGCATCATATACCACCCTCAATATAAACTAGATTCGATAAAATATAATATAAATTTTAGTATCATCTTTACTATTAAGCAGGATATAATGACCCGGAAAGGGGTAATCATTAAGTAATTAAATATTCTTGATCACATTACAGCGATCACTTGCTCTGTAATTGGAGAATTTATTTCCGCTGGAAAGCACGTGCAATCCACATCGGAAAGCTATTCTTAATGATTGATGTCTTTGGACATAAGTCTTTCAAGAAGAATTAAATATTCTTTGTACAGAATTTGAAAAAAAATGTTTTACACATTATTCAGAATCATCAAGGACTCTTCTCTAAAATTTCTCACTCTAGGGATTGTAAAAGTGTTATAATATAAACGTCGTTCTAGACATTATGCCTATATTTGCATATATTTGTTTGTATGTACAATTATCAATATAAATTTGGCACGAACTTCTTGAGGACGATTATTACATAGCTCTTTCGTAATATTACAGCTTCAACAAATTTGGACAAAAATGCCAATGTATCTTGGAAACCTAATTTTTGTGGAGAATTGGTTCTATCTAGCTAAAAAAGGAACAATGTGATTGATGAAGTCTTATTCGTTTCGTATCAGAGGTAATTTTGTGTAGGTTAAGTCGGTATAATTGGGTTATAAAATACTAGAAAATTGGCTGTCTTGAAACTTACATAAGAAGTGTCTCTGTATATCACCACTTCAGGTTTTCTGTCGGTAAAAATAACATTTATTGATGTCGGAGAAAGTATATACATAAATACGGAAATTCTCTAAAAAGATATCTCTGTCTTCGTCCTCTCGTCCCAGTTGTGAGGCATACATGTTTATTTATCGTTTCTATGTGCATGAAGGAATAGATGGGTTGGCGGGAACATGGGTGTGTTGGTGGATGGGGCAGTTGACTGAGGGGGACGGACGGATGGATGGATGCTCTTGTTCTGAACTTTGGCCAGAGGGATTCAATATAAAAATTGCCGAAGTGATCTGTATCTAGCCTGTTCGCGGTTATCGTAAATACATCTATGTAAAGCAAAAGGCAAAGTTTAAAGATACCAAAAGAGAATTTCCTTGACAGCGTTTGTTCTCTTATTTGGATGAAAGTGATCTGCATAAATGCCAAGTTTCACTTGTATACGTGTTGTTTCATGGTGCCAGTCTTTGGCTATATTAGAATGAGCTATTGGAGACATGTGTTTTTCGATTAATGCTGTAGTTATGATCAAAATTACGGATATCTAGTCAATCAAAGGTCCTGTTTAACATAACTGTAGTGAGAAGTACAAAAACAGTTGGTACAAGCTCTATCACAAAACTCCATGACATACTTAATTCCAAAAAGCTTTAATACCGCCTTCATAAAAAGTAACAATACGGCCCAAAACAAAATGTTTTCATCACATATAACTTTATTTGTATATATATACTTAGTATATTTCAGACATACCAATGAATTCTATAGACAGATTTTGTTGATAGTTCTCTTTATGATAACATTACTGCTTTATACGAATTAAGTCTAACGGCTACAACAAACGAAAAAATGCTAATAGTGCAATGAATCATAACTTAAGCTAAATAAATCGTTTTGGAAAAATACCAATCTAATTTTATAGATACAATAAAGCCTTGATATGTATGCAATGTTTAATATTCTTACATAAGATCATAAAACATATATGTTACACTTAGATACAGATTTATCGCAAATCTCACAGACTCGTTCATTTATATGAATGTGACGTCATAATAAGTTTAGTAAAATAAGAGATAAAAGAAAAAAGACAACTAATTGTTATCAAAGTACACATTTATTTCTCTGAGTACTAAATTTTAGTAGAGGAAACTTCCAATAAACTCTGCTGTGTACATTAGCGTATAATTTCGATTTAAATACGTTAGAATATATTTTCTAGAATTATCTTACTTCCGAGCAACATCAAATCTTCGAACACTAAGAAGTTATTCGTTCATACTACTCATTAAAAGTCAAGTGCATAATATATAAATATAGATTTAGACAAGATACAGTCCGTGTACCGTATATAGCATCTAAACGCACCGCTAATAAAACATTGGAAACCCTTTTTGGGCTTTGAACAGTTTGTTTTGCATCAACTTGTGGCAAATTTATCAACTGTGTCAAGTCGGAATTCGATTTTATACACTAAGTTATTTATTTCTCATTGCGAAACAAGTTCCTGTATCTTATTTGAAATATTTCTGCAGATTCATTCCAGATAGAATCAGCCTCAAAGAGTGCCAATGTAGATTTATTTTGACTTGCATAAGAACACTTCTGCTAAATGGCACTGGTGGAAATCGAACCTGGGACCTCCGATACCGAGCCGAACGCACTTCCACTGCGCAATGGCGGCTCCATTTGAGTTCGACAGAAATAGCTGAGAAATATTCATGCATTAAAATATTACCACAAAGTTTTCAAGTTGTACAAGTTTTAAATCTGGCAATTTGTAGGGAATGTTTCTACCGTCTTAGATATATTCCTTGACTGGAAAAAAATACATGTTGATTGTTTTTCAATCACCAGTCTTTACACCTGGGCTGTGTAAGGACTTCCGAATGCATGTCTGCATTCATAATTGAACAAACTGATATGCGGCATCATCAGAGTTTTGCCAGGAGGGGTTTAAAGTGGCATTAAATGTACACATTCCGTACACCAATGAATATATAATTAGTCAAAACGTACAGTTCAAGAAAGCAAACATAAATTATTCATTCACGAGGTGAATCTTCGGGTCACATTATTATTTTATTGAGCGGAAAATAGGCTGATTTTATTCATGTGATTCTTCGGTGAAGACGATGTCGTTTGTCCAGCAAATTGTACCGGTAGGACGTGAATTACTGATATTACTCATCCAAGGAATCAATATATAAAAATGTTATACATGTATATTTATCGTCTTTAGGGAGGAACTAGTAAAGTGATGTCGATTTTGACCTTATTTACAAAAAGGAAGAGGCATAATGTTGCTGTAATATTGAGAGTTGTTTTTCAAAAGCTGTCGCAAAATAATCTAAACAAGTCCTACTTTGAATCGAACTTGCTATTTTTCTAACAACTGCAGTTTATTAAAATGTTGAAATGTTTTCCGCGTCAACCCATGGACTGCTTTCTTGGAAACAAGTCGTAAAGATTGCTCTTAAAATATTTATTAAGGCGCTCCTTGAGTAGAACGTAATTAAAGAATCGCGTCATGGGCACCTGCTGTTTGACTACGTCATAATTTAACTAAATCTATTTTTCTTCTGCATAGCTACATAATGAGATTCAACCCGAGGCTGTGTAATATCCGCTAATATATCACATGTCCAAATTGGATTACATTTTTGCGCGTTTTTGTATGTTAATTCCTGACCTAATCAATTATTGACGAGTGCTACTGCTTCATACACAAACATTTTATGATGAAGTAATGGCCTTAACATGGAAACATAATGTTAGCAGCTTGCTCTCGGGGAAAACATGACAAATCACTACATCAATATTGCCTGTAGTACGTTATGAAAATATTCATAACTTAATACGCGGAGCTCTTGGTCGATGGTGTAAAAATAATTACAATTTGTCTGCCTTTGTGTTATGCAAACGTGATTTGGTCTCATAAATTTGTATCAGTTGTCAGAAATGAGTCAGTATGTTTTTTAATATGCGTATACTGAGTAACCCTAAAGCTGTAGTAACTGATTGGTATGCAAACGCTATATTGTCATAAATGTGTTGTCAACATATTCAGTCACCAACTGTTACGTAACTTGCTATTCTAAAAATAACTCTGACATCTGAGAAAACTTCCACGTTTTTTACCCTTTAACTTAGAGGATAAATATGTATGTAAGACTGAATATCCAAAAAAGTTTAATTTCTGTTTACTCGGATAAAACTGCGGATTATTCCTGTGATTTATATTGCTGTATTCACTTAAATCAAAAGCAGAGAAAAGACCTATCATAGAATCTCAAGTGTAGAGACTATCTTCTCTTAGATAGCGATCTGTAGACTTCTATATCGTATCTAGATGATATATTACTCTCTTTTTTTTGCAACGGCTTAACAAGAAATATGTTACCAGCGAAAGCACGGAGTCTGTTACAGATTATAAAGTTATCAGGACGATACAACTGTTTTAGACATGCTTTAAAAATTGTCGCTAATCGCAATTTCGAATAATAAGTAGGTAGAGCATCTGGAGCTGGGATGCTGTTGCCAAGCTTTTTTATAGACATTGACAAGATAACAGGCTGTTCATTGATATATAGTTTGTAAATTAGGATGCTGACAATTAGGATACATTGGTAATAAAAGTATAAAGATTACACGAGAAAGATGTGGTGCATAATCGAGGAAAGGACAAACACTGTTGGGACTATACCGAAACCTTGACATCGAGACTTGATACCTGCCTACGACATTTTAGTTTATGTATTGTATAAACCAAGATATATATATATATAGCTATTTATATATGTTAGTTAAATAAAGTTTAAAATGATCATGTACTATCAAACGTAAGTATATTCGCGGCAAACATTAACAATAGTGACTGTATGTAACCTGGAAGGAACCTTCGGAAATTGTCGAATTTGTCATGAATTTGTGATGAATATTAGTTTGAAGCTGTTTTGTTTGAATTAAAGGAAGTATACTTAAAATACTGTTTACACATCATAATTTGTAAAAAAAAATCAGTTTTACGTTTCATCTAAAAGAAAATACAGACATTCGGATTGTGATATATCGAATCCTTTCAATATTTCAACCTACCAATCACCGTGTACATTTTCTATCTACTGTTAAATTACAATTCATCCAAAATGAAAACTGGTACCTATCGCGAAAGATAAAATAGTACATGGTGCAGATAACCAGATATGAAGTCAAGGTGAATACAATACCGGCGTACGGTCGGAAATATTTAGGTGTTGTCTATTTTTAACAAGGAGTCACGTGACTTCTTGTTTTAGTATATAAGTTTAAAGTTTTGATTCTAATTGCAGTTGAAAATATCTGGTTTCTATTTGTTTGTATGTTAGTTAACCAACCAATCAGAAGGTTTAAGATTTGAAAGCGGAAAGGAAAACAATTACATTTGAATACTCTAGGCCAGAATTATCAGTTCTTCTGCTGTTAGGCGTAATTTCTTTGACATATCTGTATTCCAGTCTATCTTCAAAGTCTAAAATATTGAACTAGCATCAAGGTACTTGTTTTTTTAACGAATTCCTTCAGACGCCAAGTTCGGATATGCATAATAATATGACCTAATTCTTACATACGTTTGGTTTAAGCTCTATTATCTAAAACATGATAACATCTTTTTCAAGTGATTTAAAGATAGAACCTAATACGTTTTATAATAGACACTTGTACATAAGCTAACTGACTGCATAACAGAGGTAGGTTATTTAGTTCGTGCCATGAAATTTCTATTATTTGAAAGATAGAAATCTTTGCATATCTGTACTTGATTGAGTTTAATTTCTTACTTATTGTAGAAATCTTTTGTTATGACATTTTTTAAAGAGACTCTGCATAAAATATTTAAAAATAAATTGAATCTATATTTTAAATTTTCTAGAGTATCTGTTCTTAGAAATAAAACTTTATGATTGAAATTGAAAGAGATTCAATAGTCTCAACTTCGAAAAGCGTTGTAAATGCTGGATACTGAATCAAATTAATATTGAAATAGATTATGCTATAATTCAATAAAATTTGCCAATTCGTGGTATCAAATCGCTGTAACTTCAGACATCTTTAGGATAATAAAGGAGTCAACGTTCTTTCTGGGATAGCTCTCAAAATATATAGATGTGATAAAATTCGATTCAGGGTCGCCATGCATTCAAATATTCAAAACTTGCGCATGCATTATTTGGAGCACCCATGACTGCTAAGAGCATAGTTTTATTTATGTATGTTGTTTCTTCAGAGGATCAGTTCACCGACAGGCGAGCCTTTGTGTTCAAAACATTTTCACTGTTAGCAAACTTGACATAGACATTCTTTAAAACTGTCTCAGTTTTTTAAAATTCTTTTCCCAACCTAACAATCGATTAAGTTTCAGGGTTTCACTTCTATGTTTTAAAAGACTTGAGCAAAATGTGTATCCAAGAAAATAACCCACAAACAAATACTAAAGTCAAACTGTCCCGCGAGCACTACATTTAAGTAAATATTTAATCAGCTATAAGTTGAATTTCCGTTTAAAGTTTCGAACAACTAAGACCTTTTTATAGATCTTTAATAAATCTATCTATCTAAAAGGGCTTTCATTTCTTTATTTATTTCCCATGATACAAGCAATTTTCTAAGCAAATGAGAAAAAATGAAATTTGAATATTAAAAAGCTTTATGAAAATACAATGCAACCTCTCAGGAGCGAACACCTTTGGGAGCACAGAAATGTATTTGTTGTCTGGGGAGGTCGATTCCTTATATAATTGACACAACGGGAAAGAAAACATACGTCTTTTAATGACGGTTAATGCTCTAGGGAATGGTCGTTCGGGGAAGTTGGACTGTACCGCCCTCGTAAATTTAGCTGCGTCTATACAAACTTTAAAGGTTCCTGCGGTTGCACAAACATGTACAAATGCATGTGTGTTTAAGAAATTAAACTCGTTTGTTTACACCAGTTTTGCTTGCCTCCAGGATGCCAGATTGTTTCTCTCTCTTCGGGATGCTCTCATTAAATTGTGTAAAAATCTGCGCATCCTTTAAACAATTATTTTTATATTTTAAAATCTGTCAACTGTATCCCAAAGGATTAGGATATCATTTTAATCATTCTTGAAATCTTGGTTGCAATTGAATTAAGGCGAAAAAGAATGAAATTAACACGCAAATATGCTTTTAATGCACGTTTATTGTTCTGGGTGAATTACCTGTATGAGATGCCAGTAGGAGTCGATTTTATGACTTTTGGTACCGTTGTAGGCTATTGCAACGGTGTGACTAAAATGGACCAAATATAAGACCTTGATTCCTTGAGCAAATTTATGTCTGCCCCCATAGAATCATGGGAGAGACATATTGTTTTGCCATGGGTGTCTGTCTGTCTGAGATGTGCAGAGATGTGCAGAGGGGGTATCAAAGTCACTGTTACTATAAATATTTCTTTTTAGTTTTTAACTTGTGTGAAGTCTGGGGGTTCAAGGTCACTGTTACTATACGCGTAGAAATATATGATCTTGAAGCTATTAAATATATCTTAAAAACCTACTTCCGAAACCAGTTCTGACCTTAGTTTCCCCACAACTGAGAGTGGTAATGTGCGTGTGTTGTGGAGGGTGGGGGCGGGGGTGGGGGTGGAGAGACATATGTTTTATTTAAAAAATAAAAACCTCTGGTTAGGTCTTGTTGCTGGCTTGGTCCCGCGATGACTATGCCTTTTTTACTGTCCTTTCTAGTATACTCAGACTCTTGTAAATTGATTTAACACGTCAGTTAGTAATGAACGTTTTATTGATATCGATAGTGATATTAATCAATTAAATGTTTATCTTTGCAATTGAAAATGTTTTTGATTCTTCAAGTATTCTAAACACGTGTGGTACATATAACTGACGCCTTGCCTTATGTAATAAGAGTCTTCCAGAACTTTGTCAACCTTATAATCACTCAGGCCTCATAAAGTTAATGGGAATTGAACATTAGTCAGGTAGTGACTTGTCATATATCAATTATGCAAACAAGATTGCATGTTTTCACGTATGCGATAGGAACAATTAACCAGTAAACTCATCGCTCTGGAAATTGATGATATAATTGTGATAAAATAGCCTCCATAAACTGGAAACCATTTTGCAAACAGCATGCTGGGATTGAGCGGGAAGGAAACGGTGACAAATTACCCGTGGTTGTGTGTGTGTTGTTCCGTAAATATTTGTGAACGAGTTTTAATATGTCATAGAAAGGTTTCTCCTGGCTAATTACCGACATGAGTCACTTCGGCAATTAAAATGTGGGCTTAGTAACAATATAGAGTAATGGCAATTAAGCACATGTACAAATATAATATAGAAGAATCTTAAATGATAATAAATTTTAATAGATTGCGAGGGCGAAATTATTTCTTTGAATGGCAGCAAGACTATTGGTAACGTTTTCAAGGCACTGATTATGTTTCATTTGCCTCGTGTTTAAGTACTTTTATATATACTGTATGAATAAAATGAATTGAATTGAAAGAAAGTTCGGGAATAGTTTCTTCATTTTGTGACATGTTCACATTTTGTTGAAACGTATGAAAACCTGAAATTATCATTTTTCTCTAAAACAATGAAGTGCACATGTCTGTCATATTCATATAGTCATTTACACGAGATATCCTATCAGACCGTGCTTCTAATTTTCTGCAATGTCATGACTGAAAAAATATACTGGGCTAGTGTTATCTGTACCTTCGGTTTAAAAAAACTAAAATGAATGTTTTAGAACAGATACCGAAGATACATCTTTCTTGGTAATGTATAAGTGCTATGATAATTTTATCATCCGAAGTGATCATGGGCCTCTAAAAAAAGTAAACAAAGTGCAATGTGTTCAGTGTCCTCTGAACGTAGTTAACAATATAAAATTTCCAATGGGATGCAAAATGATCATTGGCCTCTAAAGATAGCGAACAATATAAAATATCCAGTGGGATGCAAAGAAATTATGGGCCTCTAAAGATAGGAGACAATATAAAAATCTCCAATGGGATGCAAAATGATCAAAGACCTTAAAAGACCGTAAACATTATAAAATCTCCAATGGGATGTAGTTAACACTCTTGATTCCTTTGGGAAATTTATTCCTATCTGAAATTGCACGGTTTAATACATTTGTTCTGTAACAAGCTTTAGAATATAAAGTTGAAATTTTATTTTGAAATTTTACTTTAAGCATGCTTTTGTGAAAACTATGACATAGGTGAAGCTGTTATGTCTTATAGAAATTTTTGATACCAAATATCAGATTTTAAAATTTGTCAGAGTCTTTTTAGAAATGCTGCTTATCGGTAAAAGATGCATGAAAAGACCATTGTTACCATACTTACACTTTAGCTGTCATTTAGATTGCAATCTCTTTTATTAGACCGGAATATCAGACGATAATATCAGTCCGGAATACCAGCTTGGAATACCAGGGTGTACAGGAATGTGAAAAAAATCGCAATAAGAGATGTCAAAAGCTAAAAACCCTTCCCCACAACGCTGCCTGCAGTATTTGATTAGTTCTTAGTTTCCCCTCTCAGAGTTCTAACAACTATGAATCTTTCATATAATAAATCAAGAACACCTGTATTAGATTAAGGGAACGATGTTGTTTTAAAAACTGCTAAAGAGAAATACCGGTGCTGCACATGATTAACATTTGTTTCATATTTGTTTTCTGATACTCGATTTATTGGCATGTTATGATAGAACGATGGGAGTAATTCAAATTTCGAACATAACTCGAAATTTGAAATGTTTCTGTTGAATTATCCCTGCATTTTTGCTAGGGTTCTATGTTCACCCGTAAAAGACCATCAATACTGGTTAATAGTGGATTCGAAACAGACTCTATAAACTCGATTAACCTAATACAAACACAGTGTCCCATTCCGTCATTTCTGTAATTAGAAAAAAGGACAGGTAACACATGACAAAACTACTGACAACGATCAATGTCGCTTACAACAATGATCGATGTCGCCGACTATCTATAATAATATTGTTTTAACTATCTTTACATTATTATAAAGGAAAAACCTTCAGTACAGTATAATTATTCCTACAAATACATACTAAATCAAAGCGCCGTGAGCGCTGAAGGCCTGGGGGCTATATATTAACTCCCCTAAAAACAACTTTTGACCTTCGTGATTTACGCTGAACCTTACCTAAAGCGCGGGTCGAAATGTGCATAGGGCGAAATTTAGTATATGACACAGAATGAATGATTCACAAATATATGGGTGGCAGGGAAGTTTGTTTTGTTATAAAACGTACGTTAAATGAAAAATAATCACATGGTCAACAATATCAATTGTTTGAGAGAACAATAAAAAAATTCAATCTGTGCTTTGTTCAACTTCAAAATGGATTGAAAATTATTGTGTACCAAGGACAAGACCTTGAAACAGAAATAAACAAAGCAATACCAACAATGAACTATAAATACAGTACTGTACAATGTGTATAACAGGGAAAACGAAAAATGATTCTTGGTTACCTTGTAGTTGTATTCACTGGGCCTTGACATGCAGCGTCCTCGATAAATGGCGGGTGATTTTGATCACGTGAGTTCCTTCTCGGGAATGTACTTAAATTGTATCTTTTTTTTTAAAGAAATTTATTTTTAGGTAAATATATATGTAATCGTTCGTAAATAAGAAACATCAGAAATTTGAAAATCAAACTACAAACTCTTATATTGAATTCCGTACGTTTCCGTAAATTTCCGTAAATATCCGTACTTTTCCATGATATGCATATGATTATCTTCCTTAATCAGCTAACAGCGCAGTAATTTCTAAAACAGAAAAAATTGTGTAATGCAGCCCGTAAGCTATAGACCTTTCTGCAATCGTTTGAAGTTGTATGTACTGTTTTTATTTGTAATATGTTCTTATCATATGCGACATTCAAACAAAAGATTGATCTGGTCTGTCTTGCACTACTTTCCCAAAGCGCATGTTTACAGTTGTTATTCGCACATACCACAGTTAAATTGTCAGCAGTATTTGAAATGTGGTATGCTAACTTAGGCCTAGGGGACTTTCAGTCCCCAGGCCAAAAATCAATATTCTGTTTCAAATCTAGGTCATCATGTAAAATAAATTACACAGTAATCCAGTTAAAGCCAAGGGGAAATGGATGTTTTTTATCATAAGAAATGTGGACGGTTATAGCATGTGTATGTAGTACATTCAAGAAGGGATTGGTGTCCCATAGGTCACGCCTATTGACGATTACAGCAAATTAATACACAAGTTTGCCAGTGCGTATTGTTTTATTAGAGAATTTTCTATAGAATCGAGTTTTAAATTATTAAATAATTCTATGTGTAAGGGTACCATGGCATTACGTTTTCTCTTAGATAATTTAATAAACAAGGGTACAATGCAAAAGGTTTTTATCAGAAATCTCAATGTATCTTGCACGTAAGACATGAGTGGAGCAATCTAAATGGCAATCTTTACTAATCCGACACAACACTTTGTGGAGCTTTTCCAACAAGTAGATGTTATGTAAGTGTGTCTTGGTATTCGTGCCATTTGAGAAAGCTATAACTGCTAAAGTAAATTACTGATAGGTACAAAATAGCTGGGTCTTGTATAAGAAATGTGATATTCCTGTCTAAGAAGACATTTAACCTATTTCAAGCGTTTTAAATCCCAGACTTAGTGGCAAGTTTTGTTTACATGTGAACAGCTTTGTTTTTTATCGGTAGGCGAAAAATTGTTTTTATGTCCTTACTAAGAGCGTTCAAACTAAAAATATTGTACATTAACAAAATCAAGACATTTTCAGTCACAATAAGAAAATAGGCGGCATGTTTCTATATATAAAAATGCATTTGCCAGTGTCACGTAACTTCTGGACATTATTCCTATGGTAATAAAGACATATGTACACATTCTGCAGAGCAAATGATATTTTTGCGTGCCTGATAAAAATAAAATTGATGGTCTGAATAAAACCTATTTATAGATAATGTCTGGGAATATGTAGGGAAGTTTTGAAATTGTGATGCAATGTAGGGTAATATTGACAACTAATTAAAACATTCGGCGTTAATACACCAACACTCAAACATATGCTGTATAGCAACACAATGTTAAAGTTCAGGACAAATTTAAATTATCGGTGCCGAACAGCAAAAATCAAACCATTTCCGATATTGTTAAACTTTCGATGTCGATTAACAAAAGCCAAACCCTTTTTTCAACCTCAAGGTAGAATTCTCAATAAATTTAAACTTTCTGCATCGAATAAAAAAACAAAACCTTTATTCCCAACGTAAGAGAACTCAAGGTTAGCTTATAAGTTCCCCTCCCCTATCTCCGCCCGAGAAACGCGTGAATATTTAGGGATTAATATAATTATCTCTAAATCAAGTGAAAGTAGTTTCTGTTTTTTAAACAAGTGATCTCAATCAAATTCCAGCGCTCTATGTGGCTGATGGAATGGGCGAATTGTCAAAAACCAGCTGGATTTTTATATTTTGTTAAAGCGATGCTGGCACTCAGTAGCCTTAGTTAAGAAATTCATATACGATCATCTACGGAGTATACTATTTGGAACAGTAATAACGCTCCGTTTTGCCATCTTTGCGTGTGTTTCGGGTTATAAAATACATAATCATAACTCGATATGCTATTGGTAAGCCATAACTGCACTGCTAACTTCGCATTCTGTAGGAGACGAAACTAATGAAAACAAATGATTGTCATTACTAGCGTGTCTGTTTTTATTTAACTACTTATTCCGTTTGTAATAAAACGGTAAAATTTCTTGGGAAAATCATTCCTCCTCCGGATACAACTAATTAATTGCTATAATTCAGCATTTAGCATTGACAATCTTCATCTGCCTGGTTAGATAATAATCCGTTTGTCAAATATAACCTTTCGAACATCTTAACTGCGACTTCGATATTAATGTTACAATCTATACATTTCGGCTATGATGGATTTATTAATCTCTTTTCAAGACATTTGTCAAGCCAGAATGAGGTTAAGTGTCTTAACAAACATGTGCACCTGACGTAGTGATACATAATTATTGGCGCACAAAGTAGCCAAAGAACTCCGGTATTAAAATGGGAAAATAGTGCGTAATTTTAAAATTAGGTTACACGAATTGCGATCGGTGTTATCATTTGCAGATGTGGCGTATTTCTAAGACAAATTATTAAACTGCCTCCGAGTTTCACCAGTACGTCTGTACGGGAGAGACCATCCCCTTCATTAAAAACAGCTATTACGTTTAACTTGTCTCCATTACTTTCAGTCCTTTGATTTTCTTTAATATTTACGGTACCGTTTAACATCTATACAACTTATATATAGGCATACCGTATTTTCCTTACAATAGGTTTTTATCGTTAAATCACTACAACTGTCTATTGGGTTTTTAACTATTAAATAATACTTTATTTACTGTAGTAAAAGAGCATGTATAAAAGCGCATCTCGTTTTAAATACCTCGATACTTGCACCATTTTCGGAGTATCGGCCGCGGCCAATTTACCGGAGCGGCCTAGTCGTTCATGTATGTTTCTAAAATCGTAAAAATATAGGCCAATAAAGTGAAGTGGCTTATTGTCCGGAAACTTCGATACCTTTTAACAACTAGAGGGGCACACAACGAATAAACTGTTGAAACCAACCATCTAAGCAGTATTATTATATTAAATTGAAGTGGTAGATCGCTCTATCTGAATAATGTTGCAATTTGAATTACAATTATTTTACAACAAAAACAACGAACTGAACCGCATAACAACTGCGTCATAATTCAGTAGCTAATTAATATCCTGCACTAAGTAGACGGAACGAATTGTTTGAGTCAAAAATAGAAATGGGATATGAAATAGTCTAGCTTAAAGTATCCCAGACTGTAAAGGTCAATGCAAACAGACTGTCAGATTTTTAATGAAGGGGAGTAAAGATTTATCGTCGTATGCTGTCATTATTTCAGGCAAATCACTAGACAATACTGCATATGCAGATGTTTGATAAGCTTGCATAAACGAGACTGAACCTCCGGAGAATGAAATACATCAAATTATTTCTTTGCATCGACTATTTTTATTATATCAATTATTTTCCCTAGTATAATATTTATTTCATTTTTGCCGTTTAGTTTTTTTTATCACCACGAATGAAAAATGGTCGAGAGAAGAAAAATGAAATTGCAAGAACGTGCAAGCAAAATCTAAAGAGCGGCTTGCGTTTTGAAGTATTATAGAGGCGTGCAAGTAAAAAATAAGTGTCCTATGTGGTAAACAATTTTTGTGGTAAAATCTAAAGGGCGACCTGTGTAAAAGCGACTTATGTGGTAAGGTATAATTGAGGTGTGGAAATAAAATCTGAAGACCGACCTACGTTGGAGCGATTATGGAGGTGTGCAAATAAAAGCTAATGGAGCGACCTTTGTAAGAGTGTGTCCTTTGTGGTAACGGATAATGAAGGTGTGAAAATAAAATCTACGTTGTAGAATATTTCTAAATAAGGTAAGTCAAGGTACACTGTTGCATGCACCACGCACCTTTCTACTCCGTTTTTTTCTATGACTCTACCTCTCTAGATTGTTCACAATGATTTTCCATTAGTGAATGATTGCCTTGTCCTGTATGGCCCTGGAAGACGCATGTCTCTATGCGTGGTACAGATAATTTTCTTTTGTGTGTAACAACGCACAAGAGAAGTCAACTACAAAAGCTTATATAATCAAGTTAAACTTAAAGTGCATTTCACTCAGACAAGGCAATTACATTTGTACATATATGACCACAAATAATAATATAATGTCTTTTAAGTGTAATTCTGGCCAGTATTATTGGTTTTTGATTGGAACTTAAACTTTAAGCTTAAAGGTTAAGTCATAATACTTTTTGCAAATATTCTATTATTTATGATTTAAAGTAATTTTATTTATGAGCTGTAGGGAGTCTCTCTTTAAACTATGATCTTATCATCAAAGTTTTATTTAGTGATACCTGTATGTTCCTAGTACGGACGAGATGACGACGTGGAGCATCCCAAAACAGCGTTAAATAATAGAAAAGTCATTTATTAGATGAATGCCAATACAACTATTCTCAAATCCCGTACCTTCCTATCCGTTTCCCCGAAATAAGTTAAATTGATGACATAAACTTTTATACGCTGTATACGGACATTTTTATAAGCCATTTCTTAATCTCCGTTTTCTATGTACACATTAATATTACGTCTTGCAGCTTCTAATGTAATAAAGCACGTTAAGACAGACATCTCGGTTCCTTTTATACCATTCGTGCTTCGTATTATATATAAGAAACCATTCATCTGTTGGCTCGGAACGAGTCGTCTGCAATTAAGCACGTGATTTATGTCGACTACTGTCATATGTAGTTGCCACGTGTCTTTCGAGCATAAAATTTTCTTGCCTGTGTATACTAAATAGGAAGAGGAATAATCCCTTTTAGGACATTTTGATAAACCCTTTTAGAAGTCCTAAAATAATGAAATTGTTGATCTAATCGTTTAGACAGTAGAGGCGTTCAGACCAGAAGAAACACAAGGCTAAACTTAATAGGCAATTTAGAAATAACAAGACATTACAAAATATTATTCTTCTTTGCTATCATTAAATCCTGCCTTTGCAATTTGTGGATCCCATTGGCACGCTTTAGGGTCTTGGCAGAACCTGTAACATTTTGCAGAACAAAATTTAGCTAAAAACAAAATTTAGCTAAAAATGAAATTTAGCTAAAAAACAAAGTTTCTCACAAATGTTTAGTTTTAACGATTTCAGACCAAATATCATAAATAAAATCTTCATTTTCTATTAACTTGACTGTGTTCCTGAAGAGAATGAAACGCAAGTCGAGTGCTGACCGCAAAACTGCCCCACCTGCTTCAATTTCAATATACACTCAACAGTTTTGTGGCAACTCTCGAAGTAAAACGAATGGCTATAATTATTAGAAACTTTTCTCGACTTGACCTCCACCAAGGAAGGGTCCGTTACTTGCCGTCCATAAATCAAATGATTATTAAAGTTAACAGTCCCTTCCTGAGCCGTGGTTCAGTCGAGGAACGTTTCTGAATAAAGCCATTACAGAAAGAGTGCCAATTTGTCCATAAATGTGCCGCAATTTAATTTAATTTGATGTTTTTACGGTAACTAGTTCAAAACTGTTGCCAGCCTCAAAGAATTTTCATAATAACCTTTCAGTGAAAGGCGACAGGTCACTAATTAGAGGATAACCATATTGTATAGAAGCCGCTCAGAATCCTTTTATGGTTTTTTATTTATTAGAACCTCTGGCGACTTTTATAAGCTTTGCAGCGCTTGCAATTGTTAACTTATTACCAACTACTGTCTCTTGGCGTGAAAATTCCGAGAAATTAACTTACATAAGTTACATCTTCTGTCCACGGTTAATGTCGCAAGATAACAGGCTTGCTGTGAATTATTTCGCTTGAAGATTACCCATCAACGGCAAGCTCTGACTTGCTCTCACAAATGCATACTAAATAGTAATATTTAGATAAAGGAGTATTTTGAAGTTGAAAATTGAAACTTGACAGTCCAGACAATGGTATGAAATAACACATTTTCAGAGACGAAGTTCTTTCATGGTTAAATTCACTGATGTTTCTTCTTATTAGTTTTTTAACTGTACCTAAATCCTAACTTTCTTGATCGAAGATTTCTTTACATCGTTCAATGTGTCTTCGTGTATGAATGATTAATAAACCAGTTAGCGACTTGTTCATTTTATTATTTTTCTCACATTAAATTATTTCTTAACAATAACTGTACCTTGCGATGAGTCAATAAGTTTCAATAAATCATAGTACAATTTTTAATGATTTTATCGAAATATAATCGAGTTTTTTGATTGGTAGATAAATGAAATGCATATATCTAACAATTCAAATTGAAATTGAAATAAACTTAGACATGTCTATTGTTTAAAGTCCCAGGAGCACATTGGTTGTTAGAAATACAAGTAAATCTTAATTTACCCAGGAAAGTGTCTTTCCGGCGAGACCGGCCTTATTTGTACCACACCGGTAAGGACATTGTACCGCACCGGTAAGGACATGTTATAATATAGCAGTGTTTTTTTCAATGATATTGCAAAAAATAAGAAAGGCTTTCTAGCAACTCTTTTTCGTGAAGAAACGACTTGAACACGAACGAAAGGCATTGATCAATATTGTTTAAAAGTAAATAGAACACACTTTTATCATTATCCTATCAGATATTTCATTTTTCTATATCAATAAATTCATAGTGCTTCTGAGACTTTAAAAACTGCTGTGAGCTTCTATTTCTGTATACAATACGTATGGTTCAAATCAAACTGCTTCCTAATTAATTTAAGAACAAATTTATCTAAAGTCAGCACGTAAGTCAATTTGGCGGAACACCCCCGCAGCAAACGCAAGAAAAGGAGTATCTTCGCTTTGATCAACCGCCGAGTACAGTGTATTCACTAGAGATTTACAAGCCCGATTAGCTGCATGCAATTGCTTATTATAATAAGCCTCTCTCCAAAGTTCACTAATTAGTCCGCAAGTCACGCACGATTAACTTTATCTTTAAATTGTTAAAATGTTTCAAAACCACCCAAGATGCTTTAAGTTAACTTATCATTTAAAAACTTTAATTAATTTTGAAAGTGTTCTATTTTTATGGGATTTAATTTCATTGAAATAGTAACGTGGAAATACTTAACTTTTACCCTAGTTTATGTATGATAAAGACTTTTCCATCTTTCAGTTTAGACAGTATTATATAGTGTTCATTGGGGTGGTCACTAAAAATATTCACTGGTTGCGCATGCGCAGGCTTACCATATACGATCTGCACAAGTATAACGGAAGCGATCAGTACATACACTTTATATAACTCAAACCAAGTATAAAGGTACATGAGTTTAAAATGTATATTCTAAATCATTCCATGCTGATATCACGTGACATTCCGCAAGCATGGGGAAGAATTTGTTTTACTTTTAATACAGAATTTTAATGGACTGTAATCATTGTCACAATACAGCCAAAAAGGCGTTCCCAAGTTCCTCAAAGGCTGGCGAACAGGTTGCGATGAACATTATCAAGGGCGGATAACTGTAGTTATCGAAAGGGGTTATAGGTCTTACATTTAGACACTGTTGTAATTAACACGTTTCGCCTAAAAGGCATGATTCGTATAAATGCATATACGTGTCCTGCCCACGATAAAGTGTGTAAAATACATTTAAACTGACTAGCTAACATAACAACCTACGCCTAATTAGAACATCACTTTTATTTTGTTTCTTGAATTAGTACCGAATTATATAAATAAGAGGATTATTTTGCTTGTTACTGTAGCTGATATATTACATGTGTTGTATTTAACATGTCTTGGTGAGATTAATGACACTATTAAAATTCTCAATTTCACGACATTTTGAATTTTCAGGGCGCAGTAGAAAGAGGTTTTGCTACGTCTTTTCCAGTGTCTTATAACAATAACACACATATTGACTGATGATTTCGGTGAGTATCTCAAACCGTAGACCTGGGATCATACCCAAAATGTATGTTAGCAAAACATGTTTCTTAGCTTAGTCATTTTTCTTAAATTCAAAGTTTTGCTCACACTTGCTGGTGACTGAAGTGATAAATCTTTGTTCTATATAACTTTTCCACATATTTGTAATTATGGCTTAGAATTTATTATATGTTCTGATTTAAGTTGAATGAGGTTTTTTTTTGGATAAGATACTTTATGAATACGGCCTCGACAAAAGTTCAAGTATGGCCAGTTTTTTCATGCTGGCTTATTCAGTGTTCCGGTATCCATGCATTTACACTGTTCCTTTGAAAATCAAGGCAGATGAAAATTCAATGTACACATGACGAAAGTCTTTTTTAAAATATTTTTGCTTAATTTGTATTGGGAGGTTGTGATTTATTTCTTTAAAGCCTCTACGATCATTCTTTCGGTTTCTGTATCAGTATTTTCCATGTTTTTTATTTAAATCTCCAGAAGGAAGCGAGGGAAAAAATGGCTTCATTCGGAACAATTCGGCTTAATTACATCTTGATGATTAAATCCAGGTAGCACGTCTTCTTTTATAATTAAATGTTGATTTTTTACAGAGTAGAATTTCATGACTCTGTTGCAAATCACTCCAAATTCACTTTTTGCTACTATTCGCCAATGGGGAGTATCCTTGACCTTTTAACATCACGTGCCTCCGTCGTTTCTTCAGATACTATAAATAGCTTTCATGTGCGGATGAAGCACATCCTCAAAGCACCTTGTTTTCTTTTAATGTACAATTGTACAATTCACCTTCATTTTAAATTCTTTTTAGTTACGGGCCTACAAAGTCATATACTCTAAAATTTGTGTATGCAGGATCCGTTAAAAAGGATAAAACATACATCATTTATTTCTTTTCCATATCATTCATTAGTAACATTTTCCTTCTTGCTTAACCCGGTCTTTAACGCTACATTTGTAAGTTTCAACTACAATTAATATTAACGAGCTTTAAAGTGCCGGTAATTTACAACACCTTTCAAAATCTTTAATCTCCCGGTTCATCAGGAGTATTTAGGTACGACTTATCGTACGAACATGAATTATTGAACACGCACTTGGCTTTTGATAGAACAATTGTAAGGTATTATGAAACCGTATGAACTGTCCGTTGTGCAAAAACAGATTTTCATAGGAATCTAAATATAGGTTTTCCAGAATGCATTGAGTTTATTTATCATTTCAGTATGTCAAAGGAGGCATTGATACATTTAGAAAAGGACATGGGTACGTTTATATTCAAGATATGAATTGGCACGCTTATTGCCACGACTGAATAATTAGATCTGATGTGTTTTGTCATCTCGGAAGTATAGAAGTACGGGACACACTTGGTGCACGAAACAAGTTATGACAAGTTGCATTATAGTATTAATTAGTAGGCATTTGTTAATTTTGCATTGGATGCGTTTTAGATGCAAGGATACATGTTCGCTGAGCGTTTTCTAAGTCAGTCTTGAGGTTTGTCACAGGTTTAATATAAAACTGTAACAAACATTTTTAACACATATACATTATATTTATGCTTTTTCATACATTTAATTTGAGACTTTTTCAACATTTTAGTGACAAAAAGAAACCTTGTCTAAATACAAAATAGCCTCCCCGAAGGAAGATTGACATTTTTTCTATGACGTAGTGCGTATGCAGTGTTTTAGGTTAGTTTTTCAATTATTACTCCTAAATATTATTTCTAAACTTATTTCCTTTAATAAAATCTAAAATGATTTAGTTATGGCAGTAACAGCCGAATATTTTAATTGAAATCAGTGCTGATGCCCTTAAAGTTAATGAAATTGATTTACACTGTACAAGTATAACATTTCATCTGCAACTAGTATGCCGTCGGTACACATCAACACCGCTTATCATTTATTCTATTACAATTATTTTAACAGCAGAAAAATCTGTACAGGAATTATTTACACAGAGACAATGCCGTTAAAAGTAAAGCAGTACCTATATATATATATCATATGAAAAAGTCCTTTGTTACGAACTGATGACGTCATCACTGCAGTCAAAATATTACACACTTTCGTAATACGTATAATTTTGTAAAAATCGTTTTAAGTCACTCATCTGCTTAGATAATGCTTAAACCAAACATTTAACTTCGATTTCGTATCGTAAAAACATACAGGTGTTGATGAGAATAGAAATGGTTTAAGCATAACGCCGGTATGTTAAGCTGTCTGTTCGCCATGCTTCATATATTACATTCTTTATGTTTATTCTAAGCTGTTTTTTTTCTCCAGCAAGGGATATACGAGTGCATTTAGATTTTCAGTGCAATTTTTTGAGATATATAAAAACTCTTTAAGCGTATGTTTGAACAAATAGCCAAAATGTATAGTGTATGTTTGAACAAGTAGCCAAATGATAAGTGTATGTTTGAACATGAAGCTAAAAGAGCGCAATAAAAGCTGCAATCCTTTTCTTTCTTTTGTCCACAGAAATAACAGTGCACTGTTAACAGAAACTTCTGTCAAAAGCTCGTTTATGTTAGTAATTGAGATTTTTTTTCTTTCGTACAGGGGGTGCAACTACGAAGCAGGGTGGTGAGGTTGGATCAATGCTTTATACTGATTTAGGACGGTAGACTATCAAGGTATTAATTTTAACCGGCTTTGGTTTCTATATGCCGTTATACACGCGATCACACTGAGAGGCAGATGGGCGAAATTTTTGTTTGTCATATAAGAGTAGGCTTTATGATATCATTCTGTCATTTGGATCGTTAAGATTTCGGTTTTATTGCTGTTTGTCGTGTTGTGAAGGTTTGCAAGAATAATCTCCACTGATCTAGACATTATGTTTGTGGCACTGATCCAGAAATATTGTATTTTAACAGAACATAGTAGCTTTGACTTGTAACGCTAGTGTTTAAAGCAAAAGACATTCAGTGATATGCATACACAGTCGTTCCTTTACCAGGCAGCCAGAGGGTCCGAGTCAAAAAGCCAACTAAAGCAGGTTGGACTTGAAGATGAGAGACAGATAACGGAAGAAGTTTAA
Organism: Saxidomus purpurata; assembly: GCA_022818135.1. Taxonomy (NCBI): domain Eukaryota; kingdom Metazoa; phylum Mollusca; class Bivalvia; order Venerida; family Veneridae; genus Saxidomus; species Saxidomus purpurata. The sequence goes on from JAFMSR010000018.1 coordinate 28,782,578, forward strand.
TACGGTTGTTAAAGTCTAATGGGCAGCTTAAGACAGGCTGGTGCCGAAATCCAACAAGGAACATACTCAGCTGTAAATATATAATGTTATACCACTCAATGTAGATAATTTCTGTAAGGTGACGTGAAAAGCCGTCTGTTTGTTTATACGAGTAATAGATTTGTATTTATTCTAGAGGATTTATTTTGGAATCTTGAAGCAGGTATAAATAATTATCTGCCAGTTTTATACTTGCAGTTAGTTTCACTCTACCAACGGCATGTTACAATCAGAAGCACAAACGTGTGAGTGACTGATAAGCCAACAGGCTTGTGATGTAGAGAAAAAAAACCTGACAAGATACAGTGTGCAGGATTTACGTCAAACAAGGAAGAGTAACAAACGCTCGTTGGTAGCATAAACATACCTCAATGGGCGGATTAATGTTCGAGTCTATAACTTATCTAAATGAACATTTTTGCGTTTTCGATCCTAAAACTTAAGCTTTGATATGTAACAACAAAAGAAATATTTTTTATGTTTTATTTAATTATACGAAATATTGTGAACGCAGCAGCTGCATAGCAGCTGTCTCGAAATTTATTTTGTTAAAAGAAATATATTTGATTGTGTAAGACAGTGTATAAAACACGTATACAGATGCTCATTCCTCATCTGAGATCTATTTCTACCTGTATAAAAATATCTCAATCCGCGAAAGAAGACCTTTGAAGTATTTCCCTTTTTTGTTGCTGGTTATTACACGAACCATTAAAATGATTATTGCATTTGCCGCATGTAAACACATTCAGTGCCAGTGATAATTCTATAATGCAGAAAAAATATAATTTAATATAAACATGAGAATTTTTTGTCTCAAAGCGAATAAAAACAAACTCATCCTCGTCTTTCTATAGACTCGAGATTCTAATCTAAAATGAAAAGGGACTTAAAGATGCACATTTATAAACCTGTAGCATACTGTAAAAGTCCTTGTATTCTGGCGATTTTCCAATTTCCTATTTATTCGCGAGTTTTCTTAATTTTTAAAATTAGTGAAAATAAAAACTTCGCGGAAAAATTAGTATTACACACGCCCAGACTGGTCTGCTTTGCTTGTCTATTATAGTATTTGTAAGCAACAAAGGTATTTTTAGTCAAACAAGGACTATCCATCTCCCCGGAGTTTGTCCTTCCTTTCTTTTGTCTCCATTTCAACTCTCTAAAAAATAATCAGTATTGTAGTAAGTTTATCAAAACTAAATTATCTAACCCTTTCTTTTCTTAAAAAACACGAACAATTCATTATTTCAAATCAACTTAAAAATTGTTTTTGTGTTTGTAATTATATACTGCCATAACTCGAGTGCTGTAATATGTAGTAAGTTTGCTTATAACAGGGCTCTCCAGCTTTAATTACCAACTATTTTACTATGAAACCCTACGCCACAAAACCACCGTTCCTTTTGCATAGTCCATATAAATATAGAACATCCGCATTATATTTAATTGATGAGTGCAAGGTATATCATGCTGTTATTAGAATATTTGTTACAAATCTTACTTGTTTGTTTCATTCCGAGAAAGAAGACATACGTCTTAAGAAGAAATTAAATGCAAAATGTTGAATTTCAAGCAGGAACAAGCTCATAATTCCCCAATAACAAGCACTTTATTCATATTTGCAGATAAAAGCAGCGACGCGAAGTGATGTATAGATTTAAAGGCTTGTCAAAATCAGTTTCCGTTTATGACATTTTTACGGTTTCGTTTTAACTGAATATTGATGTCGTGTTTTATCCTCGTATGTAATGACTTTATACTTTCGTTCCCCGACCTCATCTTTGAAAATGCGCATTTCGTGTCTTAGCTCTTTAATGCCTTCTTGAAGCTGGATAGAAATTTCAGCAATGCGTTCTACAATGTCATCTTTCCAAATATCAGTTTTCAGTATCAATATTTTTTTCATTGTACAATGGCTCTTTAAAAACTCGTTGGTTTTTCCATAATTTCTTTAAATATATTTATTTCGTGTTTTCGATCACCATTGCTATTCTAAGCTTCTGTTTGAGCGATCACTTGTAGTTTATATATTTATTCTCCTGTGCTAATTTCGAAGGATGGACGTCTCCTTTGAAAGAGACTGAAATCTTTTCCTAAAAGGTAACCCGCATAAGTAACAGACAGAATCCTATTTCGAACGAAGGACTTGAGATTATTTCATTCATTTATTTCTACCTATTACAATATGTACAAATACGAGTATACAAATTATCCAAAACAATCTTTTTTGCTTCCAAATCAAATATCGTAAAACTGGATTCGTTTTTCTGTTACATAGTTTAAAGACATTGTTCATTTCATAGATGGAACCAGGAAAAAAGTTCTTGGTCATTAACGGATGTTTATGGTTTGGTTATATTTTGGAGCATTATGGGTCATACCATCAGAGCCTCTGTCTAGTTTTATAACATCGTGCATACCTTATGCTCTCTCTGCTCTTTGGTTTTAAGCAGTTATTCCATAAATAGAAAGCACGTCGGATGCATCTGTGTCGAGACGGGACTTAGTAATTTAATTGGTCTACGTAATTTGATATGCCAAGCTTGCAGGTCCTAACAATCCATGTTGCATAAAAGCAATTACTGCACCATTCGACCTATTCTTTCATCTCCAGGGATACCGGGAGACGCTGCAGACCCCCGTTGTCTCAAATGTAAAAATGCAATAATGAAAATTACCTCCTGCATAGCCATAACTCAGTGTCCCTTTTGACTAATTACCCATAAAATAACACGAAACAATAAAAAAATAATCAATTATCTGGTTCGCTTTACCAACAGCTTCTTGGTCCGGTTGAACGACGTCCAAAGATAATTTGAATCAATCATTGCAAGATGGTATTTTGATTTCACGTCATGGTCTCGTCTTGCGTCAAAAGGTGGATCTGCGGATGTCTCGAGGGGGTTTTGAAAATAGAGTAATTGCTGGTTCAATGGTGCACTTAACAGATCTCACGCACTTGGATTCCAACGATACTCAAATTAAGAAAATGAACAAAAATTATACAAATTAGGAATTTCTGCATCAAAACTATAAATATTTTATCTAGAAATTAAGAGAAAGTACTCGTACTGTTGATAATGTTGGCGAAATTTCGAAAATTTGACATTCAACTAAATTTGCGTTAAACAAATAAGTCATATGCTGTTTTGTAGGCTCTATGCTTTAGTCGTGGATGCATTTGGTTCTTAAACAATAGACAGTGTGAAATTAATACGTAATAGAGCGTGCAATTTCCTCCTAACTTGCTGTTTACGATGGCAATATATATCAATTACTGCTGCACATTGTCGCCTTAAGATGTTCCAAACGAGGTTATAATCTTATAACGTTGTTGTTTATCAAAATATTCAGTCAAACTTTCGAAGTTGCGTTAAAATCACTGACACTTTTCAGCTGCATACTGTATGAAAGTTAATATTTAACTTGAAAAGTTATTATTTTTCGCGAAAAAGAGAATTCTTATATCAAACGCGCCCACTGACGTCCATGCAAAGAATATCAAGTAATCACGTGACAGTAGATGAAGTCACGTGGTCAATTCTGGAGATAAAAAATGCAATACCGGATGCTAATGCTACAAGTTGACAGGATAAAACACACATTGATAGTGTCGGTTATACTTTTGATAATGGTGCCGTTTGAAGTTTTAGTACGTAAACATGAAATCATATATTAAATGTTAACTTTGATGGACAAGCATGATGGTTTTCTTTATTCACCAATAGCTTTGAAATCGGGTGACCTCCTCAGTTCTTTGTTGTGAGTTCCGCACCCAACCGCTTGTATAACAAAAGCTATCTTTTGTTATAGTGTACATAAAAGTGATCACAATAAAAAAAATAATTACGGTGCATTCAATATTAAAAACCTTCAGATACGAATGACTGACAGGAAAGGTGAATATAAGTGTGTTGTCTAAATGATGTATTCATTATTTCAAAGGACCAAGTAAATCAAAAAGCCTTGGTAGCACTCCATTCATTCAAAATCTTGACTTGCTCTATACAGAATGATTTACGATGTAACATTCGGTCAAGGTCATTTGAAGACAAACATGACAAGCTTTCAGGAAACACCCGAACCTCTGTAGCCATGACCCTGCATTTGCCTTATGGACCAGTGCTAGTGGACTATAGTTAGACTCGTGAAGCCTTCTTTGTGTTTGAGCCAATCGCATCCGTTACTTTTAAGTTTGGCTCTTTAAACTGCCGTCGTATTCGGACAAATTGCATTGAAATTTATGGGAAAAAACTAGGTTTGAGTTTGCCACTGCTTCCATCTGAATTGCCGTCGCTATTTAGAGAACAAAACCCCAGGGTTTTTTATCGATCGACATCTTCAACGCCCTCGCTCAAGTGATCATACTTTGCCTTCCGTACATCGTCACTCCAGTTCAAACGTCGGAAATGATTGATTTAAAAATTTGAAGTTGCAATGTCTTATTAGGACGGGTTTGACAAATTACGTCTGCTCAGTTTCCTCTACGATCTCCGAATTTCTAGATGAAATGGCAAATGGCTTTCAAGATTGATTGAACTGTGCAAAGATCAATGGCAAATTTGAATTAGTACTTCTATTTCCTTAACTGGAAATGAGCCATGCACTGTCGGTGTATAAATTGAAATAACGCAGAAATATTGCTGGAAAACTTCAGGAAAGGTTTTTGAAATAACATTGCCGTTACATAATAAGGCATCAGCTGGTATTCAGTACGTTTAATGTATTACCCGGCACACCATACGTTTATATTTCAAAGACTTTCTGAGCTGGGTACCAACCAGAAGTTATAAAAGACCACCAACGGCACTCTATACCTAAATTAAACATTGTGATATAAGGTCTTACACCAAAAAATATTCAATTCCTCTGAATAAACAATCTGTCGTGAAAGATTGAAAGTTATATTGCGTAAGATGTGCATTTTAGGAGATCCCCATTCTTCACATCCATAAAAAATCGCTGTTGGTGAAACGTAAGAACTGACAGTCGTGATAATTGTTTTTACAGAAAATGTTAAATATGCAACACATTAAGGTTCTGATAAATATTCATCCCATTTCGATATGAAATGTATCTCGAGACAGAAATTTTATCTCTCCAGAACGTTGCACAGTTTGCATTTTAACTGTTTTCTTTAGCACTTTCTAATTGCTTTTTGTCGCCGGAGAGTCGTAAATTTAAGAGATATTTTCTACATGGATGCACGAGAAAGGGAAAGTTTAAATTTTATAACAATACTCCGAGATTTAAATTTGCACATGGTATACTTGTTTAATAGAAATAATGGAAGGGTAAAATTCTAAGAGTCTAATTGAAAAAATGTAGGTCAAAAGGTGCTGCAATAATATTTATGTTAATAAATGAACTTCTAAGTAGGCAGTCATTAAGTGAACTGTTAACCAGTATATTTCACTAGATTAAGGTTTCTTGTGGCGTCTTTTCAAGGTCCATTTATTTCGAAAATAAATTACAGTTAACAAACAAAAAAGAAGCGTGTCTTATGCGTTACCCGATGCATTTACCGCCGAATCCCAATAAACTTAAATACGGAAAGTACGGCTCACTGAAACCATTTTCATCTTTGTGTTATTTTAAAGCATTGAAAAAGTACTCTAGTACTGATGCCTATTTACAACAGTTTGCATGAAACGTAATGTTCACGACTGACTGTAAAATAAAAACGATGTCATATCTGTGTATCTAAGTTACACATTTTGTAAACTAGATGAGTTTAAAAAGGTTCTTGCTCTAACTAACCATTTAAACGGGTACTTACACATTACATTTGCACACTAGAATAGTTTTGTACTAAATTTTTCTTCGTAGATTGGAGAATTAAATATAGCCAACATTATCGGTAACAGGATAATGTTCAGATGCACATAACACAGAAGTGTAATATCCACCTTAATTATGTTGTACGTTATACGTACACAATTTTTGCTGAACCAATTTCTACGACAAGAGGTTTGTACAGTTTTTACTAGTGTAGTAGCTAGGTTTGAATTATTGACGTAACCGCTATGCTAAGAAACATAATATGTCACGGAGATTTGCTTTACGACGTTTATTCGGTTAGGATTTTTTTCATTAAGCTTGATTTGTGTTGATGGTTTGTCTGGGTTCACATCCTACCAATCTGACAATTATAAGCGCTCTCAGAAATGTTGTGTGGACTCCTTCCAGGTGTCATTATTCATTAAATCATCTGGGGAAACTACGTCGCTCTTCAACATGAGATAGGATCAATGTATCAAAGACTTGTATCAGATAGAAATCCTTGAAAAGCAGAAACTATTTAGGATACTGACTATATGACTGGTCGATGAATATTGAAATTATTAATATAGTAGTCTAAAATGATATAATGCGGAACGCTGACCACAAATGAACTATTCTATTTATACTTTATGATTTCAAAACAGCGAACTGTTGGTTTGTTTTGGCCTATTGAATAAAACTAAAATTAGATCTATATTACTTGAAATCACTGTAACCTCTCATACATTGAGGGTCATAGGTTGGAACCCTGCTACCGATCATGTCTCAATATGTGATAAATTTGCGGTTTCTTACGGAGGATAGGAGTTTAATACTGGTTCCTTCCAAGAACGATTGTTAGGTAAACTGCCCACTTTAAAATAACCAAAATAAAAACTGGATCGGGCGTTAAAATTCCAACAAACAAACAAGAAAACAGGCATCTTCTTTATGTGAAATGACGTCACGTATGATATCATTTACATTGGCCGATAAAGAATTTGATTTGTCTGTTTTAAAGTACCTGTGAAGTGCAAATACATTTATTACTTAATATGATAAAACTGTACGGCATTCCGTAGAGTGCGGCAACAAATATGATTATGAGGGTGAATTAAGCCGTCTGATGATTTTGCTATTTAATAACATATCGTATGTTTGGTGCCGTGTCACTGACTTTATGACTTATCGGTCTGAAGACTATCGAAAATATGCTTAGATTAGTACAACTTAAAGCTTTTTTTTACTTGACGTAGAAACTACACATGTATACAGTTATTGATTTACTGTTGGACAACCAACAAAAATCGAAGGTATGGTGTAACTTCCGCCAAAAAGTATTGTGTCGTCAATTATTTTGTCGCCTGCCTGTCAAGCGTTTCCGCGCCAGCTTGTTTACTGTTTGTCGTCTGGTTCCCCAAGGCGTGTCAGTCTGGCTTCTATAACCTTTCAGGACAACTGCATCAGCATAAACATTAACTACGTTATACGTTTAATGAATCGTCCTGGGCAAACGGAAAATAGGAAAGGGGGAGCGCTTAGATAACAACCGAGAACAAGTTGCTCGTAATTCGTCTGTCGTCGTGAATAGATTCTTGAGTAAATATATTTGTAAGAATATACACACAGAAAGACCTAAATATACACCAACCTTTTAAAAATTTCAGTTTCTGCTTCATTGTATGAGGCCCATTTGGCAATAGACGCAAATATATATGTACAAATACAATTATGGCGGTCTGTAAAATTGTAATTATATAGCGTACAATCGTAAAAAAATAACATGAAAATCCATCAAAGCGTATGTAACAAATGACAGTATGTGTATAACAGTATTTCATAACACTCTTCTCTGTAAATTGATCGCAATAGCTAATGGTCTATAAATCCCATAAATTGGCGCTTTCATGTGGTAATTTTTCTAACAATTTAGCTGATATGGAAAACTGCATCCTGCATTTATCAATGCAAATTTAACAGTAGCTGACATTTTGTCTGAACTTTTTGAACTTTTCATGAATAAATCAAAAGGTAGGTAGTCACTGACAGTTGTTCAAGACAGGATTCATTTACTGCACTTGATCTGCGCATCCATTTTAATGAAAATGCAAAGTTGCACATCTACAGTCTTGTTTGTAAAAAAAAACGAAAATAACAAAGTATAAAAGTGAACAATAAAACTTTAAAACCTTTACCAAATTGACGATTACAAAATGTTTCAATGCTGTTGTACAGTGCAACAAATGGCGCATTGCAATTTTGCTGTCCGATTGACAAATTAGACATTTCGAAAAACAACTATTAGTAACTAGTTATATTTGTTACATATAATCCTATATATTTTGTTCATATGAAAACTCATTTCATACTCATTCATCTATCTACAAACAGTTTTCTTGTGAAAGAATTACAAAACTGAGACATTTTGACTTACGCTATGAATTGTATATAATACAGTAGATTTTTTTTAATGTGAAAAGAGGGAATAATGCCTATGTCTGGGTCGAATATTTTACGATTTTATGAGATATAACATACTGTCTTTTCAATGCAACAATGCTATATCTCTAATTTAAGTAAATAAGAGTTAAGTTCTTCTTGCACCAAAGACCAGTAATACTCGTTTACAATTAACAACAAATTAATTCTCTTTCAGAATAGTATTACTCTGAAAAAGCTATACCATTTTCATGAATAACAGAATCTCTTCAATCAATGCTTGCTGACATTGAACGTTACTGCACTACTTGGGGCTTAAAAATTAATACAAGTAAGACAAACATCGTTATATTTGAAAAGGGAAGACGTACATATAAACGGTTCTTTATTAATTTTATGATACGGAAATTAAGGTTGTTAATGCCTTAAAATTTCTAGGCATATATCTTTATAAAAATGGACACTGGTCACGAAGTCAAAAATGTTTAGCACAACAGGCCTCGTTTGCATTATATAACCTTTTCCAAGTTTTGGATAACGTGGAATTACCCACATCACGAAAGCTAAAAATCTTTGATACTCTAGCGGGATAAATACTAAATTTTTGCTCTGAGGTCTAGGGTATGAACCCAGCTAAAGATATAGAGCTTGTCCATACGCGATTCTTAGGACGAATTCTTGCAGTCAAGAAATCCACTAACCTTTCGGCAATGTATGGTGGACTCGCTCGGCTACCATTTTCGGTTATCAGGATATAAAATATGGTAAAATACTGGTTGAAAATTAAAAAGCGTATCTTTTATTGAAAGCCGACGCCCACGCCAATATAGCATATAATTGAAATAACTGGGCCTTTAGCATTAAATCCATTCTAGTAGAAAGCGGACTCGCAGAAATTTGGATGAATCAGTTTATTATTGATATACCGTATGATGTTATTAAACAACGTATCATATATATATATATATATATATATATATATATATATAATATATATATATATATATAGTCATATATATATTTATAGTCCTAAGGTTTAAAACCCTTTAAAGCCGGAAAAGGCAATAATAAAGTAATTAAATAAAAAGACTTGATATGGCTTTAAAATAATGATTTAATTAACTAAATTAACTGTGCTACGCGTTTCATACAATTCATCAGGCACACATATATATATATATATATATTCAATCGTGGTATGCTACAGTCAATAACTCTCCGCGTCTAGATATGTATTGCCTTTTTAAATATGATTTTCGCCTTGAAAAGTACCTAGATCTACAACTGCATCGAAAATATATTAGAGCATTGACTCAATTTGCAATTTCCTCTGACAAATTAAATGTTGAGCAAGGTAGACACAATAGCATAGCTAGAGAAAATAGACTGTGTATGTCATGTACAGAACATGCATACCGTGGAAACGGAATAACACTTTTTGTTAGTCTGTCCCAATTGGAGGAACCTACGATCATAATATTTGAAACCCTATTTTTGCATATTGCCAACCTAAAAAAAAGTTTGAAAGTCTCATGTCATCAACCTCTTCAAAAGTCTTATGTAACGTTGCTAAATACATATTCTTCGCTTTAAAGCAAAGTACTGAGTAAATTTTACAGATTTTGAAAAGTGAAAAGCTTATTTACTGCATTGTTTTCGTCCAAAATTCCAGAAACGAAAATATCAGTGTAATACGATCAATATATATACTGCTGAATTGTAACATGTTTATGTTCAATATTAGCTCCTTTTTGATAATTTGAAATTATGCTCTCACTTTGTACAATTATCTATTATTTGCTATAAATTGTGTAAATCAATTTGATGCAATAAACTATTTGAATTGAAATTGAATTGAATAACTGAAGTAATGAAAGAACATGGGTTTTACTATTTTTGCACCCCAACCATCTTTAAATGCACCGAAATGTATCAGAACAGCTGTTACTTGAGCAAATCAATGAAAATACACGGGGTTCCAGAACCAGGTTTCCTATTCATATAAAACAGACATTATTGTTTTGTAAGGAAACATTCTCATTAATTATTCTGCGAATTAAAGCTAAATTCTACTAAGATACAAGATATAGCTGCGGGCTCGTCTGTTAACTCTCGACCTAGACATAAACGCTGCTATAGCGTCTGCACATATGTCATGGATAAAGTGAATCTAACATGTTCATGTGTTTTGGATAAGGAAATCCCACCCGAGGGTTGAGATACGTCCAAAAAATAGGCTCTGTCGAGTTTTTTTGGACGTATCTCAACCCGGGGGTGGGATTTCCTTATCCACAACTCAATGAACATGGTAGATTTATTTTTTCATCGTTTTAATCGCATTTTCATACAAGTAAGAAGGAATAAGTGCAAATACAGGATTGGGAAAAGAAAGAAATGTATCTCATAGGTGAGAAAGGATCATAGAATATATGATATCACGTAAATGTGAACCATAACTATCTAAGAATATATGATATCAAGTAATGATTGAACTGAAAGTATCTAAAATAACTGATATCAAGTAATGATTGAAACCAAAACAATCGTAAATTATATGATAGCCAGTAATTATTGTACCAAATCTGACGTAACATATATGATATCAAGTATTAACTGTACTAAATTTATCATAACATATATATCTAGATTAGTAATATTTGTACCAAATCTGTCATGAAATATATGAAACAAATGTATCAAGTATTACTTGTACCAAATTTGTCACAAAATATATGATATCAAGATTGATAATATATGTACCAAATATGTCTTACGATATATGATATCAGGTATCAACTGTCCACAATTTATCATAAAATATGATATCACGTAATATTTGTACCGCATCATTATATCATAAAATTACTTTTGTACGAAGTGGTTGTAATTATCTTGGTGATAACATGTATCGTTGAAGTAACTTTTAACTTCGTATTGTCCACGAAAATAGTTGTCTCACACGTTTTGCTAGGCACTTACCGGTGCATGCCTATAAGTTAAAAGCCGAGACTTTCTTATTGGACACTGTTGATGCAAAGTTACCAAGTAAAGTTTTATGTCATTTATTTAAGAAACCCCCTGTCCCTTCTGCAAGTAATGTTGGCACGTGGTGCTGCCTGTTTGATTGCATGCGTTGAAGTTGCGTTGGTTATTGAGATCTGTCGGGTGTCGGCCGAGGATGTATTGTGGTGGGGTAACATGTGAGTTTGAGTCATCATAATTGGATAACCAATTTCTTTCTTATCATTTTTTCCCATTTGTCATTGGCATTATTTCACTAAGAGCTTTAGTTACATTTTATTATACACATGTAACCCAATATTGCTTTAGTTCTAACAACCTCTCTAATCCTATGGCCACTTGTATAAATATCGTTCTTGGCAATTGAGCTACGTGAAGTCGTTCGAAGATACGTCAAGGCACACCGAACTTAATATCCAAGGATTTTTAGGTTAACACGATAACATTGAATCACGAAATACTTGATTGCTTCATTACCAAATTAATCCAACATCATAATCAACAGAAATTATTTCCTAGGATATAGAATGTCTTATTGCCTTGTTTCAGCCGAGGTTAATGTAAATAAATGTAACAAATGTCTTGTAAAATATTGTGAAATGCTCTCGGGGTTTCGAGATAAATTTTATCGGGAATTATATTAATGTGTAGAATATTCATGTAGAACGTAATTTTCGTGTTTTTGTCCGTCTAACAAAATTTCTCATACGAATGGGAAAATTACTGTATTGAATTTTGATCTGCTAAATTGAGGCCGTCAATCGGCAGTAATTATGAATCGAAAAAGAGAAATCATCGTGAAATTGCAAGACACTCAGCCGTTAAAACCTATGAAAGATGGAAGGAGAGGCAACATTTCAATGGAAAAGAAAACTTACAGGAAAATAATGGCTTTAAAGAGAGATTTCATCTCCATTGTATTTTAGAGAAACGAAATGTCAGTATAAAAGTCAAATAAATCAAGTCACCTTCATGCGCGCTTTCAGGGAAAAAAACTATAGTTAAATATCTGTAATTATGTGTGCTTAACACGTTCTCCTCTGCTTTTACCGTTGTATCCTAATAAGTTAACATGCAGTTAACTTACGGTTCATCCAACGTTGTTAATCTCTTAAAGGGTGTTGGGTTTGGCATTAAATTTTATGAAACTTGGGGTTTGAAACATATGAAACTAAATTATTGTTCAAGTGTTGTTTGCTGGCGAATACGGTTTTTACTTCCTTGTGCCAAGGGTCAAAGGTCTTAGTTGTTTATACAAAAACATACCACAATAAAAAGAGAAACCAATGCAATGGATACTAATTCGATTCTAACAAAACCAAAAACAAAATTTAAAAATCTAAATGTACATCTTCAAGCAGTACCATTTGACGTCACATATTAACTGACGCCATAATGGATGGCTGACCAGCGCCTTTTAGTGCAACCTTCACAATGATCGATTTCTTCTGTTTCAACTAACGCACGCTAAAATTATGAAACTCAATCTGTTTCAAATGAACTAGCATAAAACAAACTGCGACTTTTCAGCCACAAGTTACGTACAACTTTCTCACTTAAATTAGAGTCAGTGAAGTAACTGCCGAGGGCCTACAGAGGAATGGTCATAAAATTATGCATCCTCTTGAGGAATCAAACTCTGGTTAAACCAAAGCTTCACAAATCCTTTTACCGTTTCAAATTCAGATAGAGATAGAACTTGTGCGTTCCGTTCTTTTTCTCTTTTTCCCCGTGCGTGGCACAAGTGCAACAGGAGAATAATAAACCCATTAATGACAAAGTGGTATTCTGGCGTAATATTATGTAATGTAGGAGGAAGGTCGATACTGCACATTAAGATGATTATAGTTCACAGTTTATCCAGTTATTTAAAACTAGTTACAATTAGTGAACCGCCTGATTAATGGCAACATTAATGAGAATAATGGCATTTTAACACAACTTATTCATCTGCAACCGACATACACTTGTTACAAACATATGCACCTGATAAAAAAAGCAGAATAAAGAATCTTGTTAGAATTTAGGAATGTACATTATTAGTGGTTGTTGCAGTCATTGGTTGTTACATTTTGTAACGTGAAAATGTTTTATCACCGAGTTTAACAAATGGTTCTAGCAGGGTTAGTAACTTGTTTAACGGCTTTCTGTGAATTGTAAGTACAATGTACCCGATTAGTTTCTGTATGGTCTTACTTGTTACTCAGATGAGCGATAAAGTCTCTTTTTCTTGCAACTGTAACATAAAAGTTGTACTATAAAAGCGACTACATGTAGATGTAACAGGGATAGAAACAAGAGAGTTATGATAGTCCTTAATTGCTCACCTCAGTCACATTACAGGGTTGTGTCTTCCTGCACAAATCAACGTCTCTTAGGCAATGTCAGTAGACGGATACGCAAGGAACATTTGGATAAACTATTTTCAATCCCTGGCAAAAAGACATATAGGAAAATCTTTGGCAGATATGTTAATGACTAATCGATATGGGTTGAATAGTCATGGTAAATATAAATATAAGAATTATTCCTGTTCTATCCACTAAGGGTCGTGTTTTTTGACGAATCAGCATGGTTTGGACAATCTTGGTTGACGGCCATCAAAAAAAACTTTTCCGTGAAATAGGTTTGTAATGCAGCCAAATTGATTCAGACGAGGAGATTTGGAACGTTTCTTCTGAAGCAATCTTTATACTACAAGCGTCCAACAGGCGGGACAAAGTTTGACCCAATGGGAATTGTTTTAACAACTTGGCAGAGGACCGCTAGATAATGCTACATTAAAAACATCTAAGCTTCTGAACAGAAACTTCTTAAATGCTTATTTTCTCTTTTGTTTGCCATGACAACCAGAGTTCTCAATAGAATGGGCAAGGGATAGATGACCACCAAAGGAACAATTTATGTAAAGTTTCACTGAAATATGTTAAGTGGTGTAGGAGGAGATGTTATCAGCCCATGACGACGGACGCCGGTCACTGCTCACCATAAGAATTCCAAGATCCTGTGAGCTTACACGTGAGGGAAATATTTGCCAGCTATATAATTGATCCTTTAAAAGCATTCTCGAGAATTTGTCTTAGAAATTAATAAAGAATAAGATGTTTACGCGGTTTTATTAGTCGTGTGAGTAGTTTCATGTCACATGACACTTGCTGTCCCACGAAAGCCATATAAGGAGAAAGTACATACCATCATTAATGTGTCTACTGTTTTTGTTTAACACGTTTTCCTTTTCCTTCAATATGTATATTCACATACTAATTCGACACGGAATGTTACAAAACCAGCTTTTTAGAATCAATGCATAAATACAGAATTAACCATTGGAATGGAATTTTATCAAACGGATGTTTTGCATATAAATTGCCGTAACAGTGGCGTAAATTTTGTGAAATAAATGTCAACTTTAACCATGGTATGGGAACGAGCATAACAGAGAAATATTAAGTAATAAATATCGGTGAATGTAGAACAGTAGGCTGATGTATTTCATTCATTTCTTAATGTTACAGTCAATATATAAAACCATAACAGGCTTACTTTTTGTACACAAACTAGAGAATTAAGGGCTTTTGAAATTAATTTTTCATAATTAAAAAAAAAAAGATGCGAGAATGGAATTTTCTGTTGTTGTTTTTACAGAGCCTGACAGACCGAGATTTCCAAACTGTCAATAAAGCCATTCCATTAAACTGGTTACGAATAGTTAAGAATCCAATAAAAAAAAAACTTGCACAATTGCATCGTCAAATAAGATTTTTTAAACAATTCAGATACCGTGACGTGAACATACATGTAATAACCAATGTCCAATAAGAAAGCGTCGGACCGCATATATAATTAACCTTATGCATTTATACAGGTGAAAAAGAACGTGTCTAAATTGTTTATTTATCAACAGTATTTATGCGCCAGCCAAAGCAAAACTGATAAAACTTGAATCTTATTTACAGTAAAAATACCTAACATCCAATCTATCATTGCATGATCCAAGATAAAGGCATTAAATTTCTATATAAACGAAAGCTTTAGAGATGTATACCTTTTTGACCCAACTTACATATCCTTCAATACAGTTTTAAATCAACACGTTTATAGGCAAATATAATTCTTTCACTTAATATCACATATTTTTATATATGCATTAAAGAAGCAGTTACAAAAGCCGGTGTCAAAATAAAAAATAACTTCAAAAATTTGTTGCATACCATAAAACAATAAATCATCTATGTAAAGTTGTTGTAAGAGTTATTAATAAGCTTGTAACCATATAGAATCTGCTAGAAAACACGAGGGTCGAACCAGCCCTATCAACAACCAGAGCTAGACACTTTACTCAATCTTGAACCATTCATTCATTTGAGGTAAACTTTCTACCGAACGCCACTTTTCACAGAATGGTATTACAAAATTACATACATGAGACATAGATGTGTGTGTGGTGTGTGTGTGTGTGTGTGCGTGTGCGTGTGCGGTGCGTGGCGTGGCGGTGTGTGTGTGTGTGTGTGGTGGTGTGCACTTCTGGGGCTGTGGGGCTCGTTTTGGGGAGGCTGCGTTTTTGGTACGTGGCATTCCCTGTTTGATATTATTTTGTTTTTTACACTTGTCAGTTGCTAGCAATCCATCCATACAATGAATTTTAACCACTAAATGGTTTCCTATCCCTGGGAAGAAACCTTTCCTATGTATGGGCCAGTGTCATCTTGCCCTTTGGCATACTGACATTCAAATCTATCTATGCTGTTGTCCGTCGTTGTCCGTCGTTCGTCCTTCCTTCCTTCCGTCCGAAGATATAACAAAATGTGTGGTAAATTCATATTTTTTGCTCGCTAAAAATTTCCATCGTTTGATAAGCATGTACCGTCGGAAATCAAATTTACACACCAGTTAACCAATAAAGTTTTTGTAAAGTCATTATTTCAACGAATGATGTATATCTTAACTGATGAAGCAATTAAAAGGAAAGAGCGGGTTATTTGCCCGTACATGAGATACTTGTCATCTAGTTATCACTATAAAAGAATGTTACAAGTGAGTTTACGGTGAACGTGTCGAATACACCGGGAACAATTATTCTGTTATTCTGTCCCAAAGGCATTCTGCCTCTTGAAATTCTGCGTAAGGGTTGCCCTAAGAAAAAAACTACCCCTAACTTATGTTTGAAACGACATCACTGTTTAGACCAATTTGTAGTGGTTAGGCAACCAAATTATCATAGTGTTACATTTTTTATGATCTGGAAGAACGATCCAATAATTTTAAGAGTTCGACAATTGAAGAAGTAAAAGAGTTACGTACCTTAGAAACTCACAAAGTCGATATTTTAGAGGCTTTAGTGTCGAACTATTGTATTAAGAAAGATTTTTCAAATTTAATCATTTGGAAACATCGCCGCAATGCCTCTTCGTACTTTCTCACCTGAACACCGCCATTACGTGCCTGATTTCATCAAAACTGATGAGTATTTACACAAAAACCAGATATCTGATGGAGTATCAAGAATTAATTGTTTGAAAAGACCCGCTGTGAGATTTCAATTCACATTGCTTCAATTGATTTGTGTGGCACAATATTTAAATATTGCGTGCTGTTTTCAGAAAAGAAATATATTTTTTGTATGGGAAACTTGTTAAACGGTCTCGCCATGTATGTTATAATATTGTTTTGCCGGTATAAATCAAGTATATCCCCAAGCGTGTCTTTCAGTTTTTTGGATACGGCGTCATGAGAATTGTTTCAAATAAAAGATCTAATCAGAAATTCATTACATAAAAACTACATTAACCTATGCTCTCCTTTTTTCGTGACGGGAGGTGCTTGAGGGTTTCCGTTTTCATGTTTATCTTCTTGTTTATCTAGATGCTTAGTTAAGCAGTCACGTGCATGTATCATGTTATTGACATTCGATTTCGTCGGAAATGTTTAAAACGAATGAGAGGCAATTTGATCGAAAATATAAAAGTAATCAATATGGTCGAAAAAGAGATACATTTTGATCGAAAGTATGAAAGGACATCTAGATTCAGTTTTAGCGAAAATGTAAAAGGACATATAGAAATACGTGTTATCGAAAATGTTAAAACAGGTTTCTGTGATTTTATTGGATCGAAAATGTATAACAATATTACGTATGAACGTTTCAATAACGAATTTGGAGTATGCTTATCGAAAGAATATAAAATGTCACTTTTATATTTAGTGTTACTTTGTAATAAGAATTCATAATCAAGAACTGCATATATATATAAATTTTTATTGTCAGTTTCATTCTATGACCAAAAATATTATCTTGTTATATTCTTATGATTTATTTCTAACATGATCTGACACGTATATCATTTATGCAGTCTGGATAATCTGGGTTACCGTATCTACAGCAGATGCCACAAAAAGCAAACTTAACCACTCAGCTGCTGAGAAATCAAAAGAGTGCAATTATTACCACCGGTGCAAAAAGCAAGCTTAACTATTCAATATATCTTTGAACTTGGAAGCTGAGTGGTTCTCTAAGAGCAAAGCTTTTAATTTATGATTGACATTTCACTTTTGTTTTTAACAAAATTGATGTTTTTCTCTAAAATACTAGTATACAAAATGATGATTGAAAGAAACTCGGCAATTTGTTGAAATAAACTTGACGCACTGGGTAATCTTGATTTCCATAAATTAGGGTTTTAAAAGAAGTATGTGATACGCTTAACTCCAAAACGGCTGCATGAAAAACTGAGTAAAATCCATTTTCGCTGTTTCTAACGACGGATGCAGCGAGAAAAACTAATTTTTATTTTACTTTTTTAAATTAAAAAATCTCCACCACGAAACGTGAGAATGAAAGCTTGGTTTAAGGCCAGCTTTTACTTTAATCGAATTTCTTGGAATTTCTCATATTTATATAAAGTTCCTCTGCCAAATTGTTCGGAAAAAAATATAGGAACGAAACAAACAGACACCACGGATTTATGAACAAATGTACTTTATGATACTCATTTAACTGTAATAAAATGAGAAGCGGAGTAATATACAAATCCAGCGTAGTTTATATGTGTTTTAAATAGCAATAAACTCTTCACTTATAGGGAATATTAAATGGAAAAAATACCTACATTTCACATCATTTTTACATTTTGAACACCATCAAAGCTTGATAAATTGAACTATAAAAGTTTTATAAAATCATTTTTAAATGATGGGTATACATGGCAAAATAATAACAGTTTAAGGCTCACAGCATTGGTTAAAACAATCATTGAAGATTTGAATATAATTTCGAAAATAAATGTCTACAAATAAGTGTATATTCCGTCCTATTATCCCAAGACTAGGGACAAATTTCAGAAATACCTGTTATCATTAATTGAAACAATTTCTAAAGATAATTATAAAGTGACAGGGGCATATCATTTTCTGAATATTCTATCAGATAGAGTGTGCTATTACCAGAATACACGTCAAAACTATTCATAAATATGAAATATGCATACTTTGTGGCTACAAACAAGGCGTGTCAAAATTACTTAATAAATATTGTAATAAATTTAACTGCTGGAGACTCTTTCAATTTTGACGATAATGTATAGGGCGGCTGATTTAATCTCATAATCTGATTAATTCATATACGAGACTTATGGGATTATACCGGAGAAACTTGTATTTTGTAAACAATTTGTGCCGTTTTCATTTCAAATATAATACATATTTGTTTACAGTTTCTTAAATTTATGTGAGTGCATTGTTCATGTTTTGTCTAAAACCGATGACTTCTGCAAAAAGTACCCCGCACACAGAAAACATTTCATTAAATACGTTATATTTTTTCTGATAGCTTTAAATCTTGCTTGTAAAGAAAAGTAGAAAACCGTCATTTGTTTTTGCAAATATGTAACCATCGTTCGATTCTGGTAACTGATAATGATTTAAGAATTTGCAAATGCATTCCGCAGAGCTTGTCTGGATCTATCTGAATATCTTGAAGGATGTAAGTCGGAAATATGGAACGAAAATACATGCGTTTTACAAAACGTTTGCATTAATCAGTTACTCATTAAAAAAGATTAAACGCCCTATTTTCTAAACCATTAAGTAACAATTTTTGTCGATCAGAAAAAGAGATCAGATTGAATAAAATACACACAGTTTCCATCAAATAACAGTATATTTATGCATTATTTCGTGTATACATTTTTTGAGTTATTTGGTCGACTTAAACCACGCCCTCTTTTCTATTAAATTGGATTAAGTTCTGTTATTTTTTGCTGTTTTGCTGTATAATAACCTGTTCTCCTCATCAATAGATTGTTATTAATATTTTAGATCCAAGAACGATATGCTTATAATAGTATATACAGTCCTTCTATATATTCATTACGGGGAATCATTTAACACCTGAAAACACCAAATGAATAGGTTCTAGCTCACATAAATGAATATACATGTCATGCTTACAATAATGTTCTGACATCATTTTATTACAAAGTAATTCAGAAAATATGTTTGCTAAATATCGTTTTGACTAAATTTATGTCTCAAAATAACATTTTAAAAATTTATTCATAATATATGGGTTAAGTACACCAGTATCTCTCCTACTAATTTTCTTACATAATCTTGAGGCTTACACTGATGAAACTTTTAATGAACCCGCACGTCATTAATCGCGCCTAAACTCTTTTATGCAATTTAAGATATTTGCAGTTGAAGCCGACTTCAAACTAAATCAGCAATCATTGTAGAATTCCTCTAACTATGCAGGTTTTTACAGAATCTGAAAAAAAGTTCTAGTAAATAGTTTGTACACCTTGTAAAATAGTTCTCGGACGCATACTTGTAAATTTACGTTGACTACATAACATGGTATTTATATATAACCACTAAGTAGCTGTTTTGTTCCGAGGGCCAACGATAAACCTCGGGAGAGAAATTTAGGAGATATCTTTCAAAAAACCGACTAACCGAATAAAAGAAAAAGTAAACCATGATGAAATAAAATCGCTAAAGCAGCTTGAAATTGAAAAGAACGTTATTGTTGTTCAATTCATTAAGTTCGTTGTATTTAAGCTTAAATAAAGTACAGAACGATGCAAATATTTATATCCAAGTAATACATACAAAAATATAATTTACTTTTTCATTTTTTTTCGGATACACGGAATAAGACATTTATATAGAAAAATATACAAACTTACCGTTCACCACAGTTAGAAGAAAATTAAAAGTTAACAAAGTCCAGTACGGCTGATATTCCCAAAGAGGTGGCGGTCGCATGTTTCATGATATAACCCGAACATAAATGACATCTGTCGTATATTTGGTAATATCCGAATTCCGTTTTCCTTCCAGTGGTTTGTCTCACAAGGTAAATACGAACTGACAGAACAATGATGTTATTTCCATTAGTTGCACAACACTTTTTTCAATATCTGACTTTACATTCACATTTTCATATCAACAATAGACGTTCCTTTCCAATAATTCATTACTGGAACAAATTTTGTCCCAGGACAAATTTGGTAAATATATGTATATTTATATGCATCTAATGCACCGCATAAAATAAATTAAAACCGGTTAGATATAAAATGCTGATTTTTCTCCTCTTTAATACGCACTGGCACAACTTAAGTCAATCATGTTTCCCCGTTAAAAAGCACGTTGTCACGGCGCGTATCAGAAATCAAATAAATCGTTTACAGACTCTGCCACAGTGAATGAATTTCCTGATAATCAATTTTACCCTAACCATTCAGTAGAAAATCTGATCAACCATGCGTGAGTTATTCCGTAGACATAAGATGATAATTAACAACTGTTTTATAAGCGCTTCTGAACCACTACTTCAGTACAACTGACTGGTAACTCACATCACAAGCGCTTTTCTGTTATTTTCTTCAATATCAGTATGTTGCACACTGGCGAGCTTTTATCTGTATGCCTCGGCCTATGCTATCCCAATGTCGATATAGTTCTTCAGATTTTTCCTATAAGAAAAAAAAGACAATACACTTTATAAAAAAAGTACTGCTGTAGCTAATGGTACTACCACAGAAGCGTGCTTTATTGACTGTTAATTGATAACACCCGCTGATGCTTATAATCAGACGTGTGTACAATTTAATTTGTCATTGTACAAAAGTTCTGGAAAATTAGGTCTGACAGAAACTGTGTACTCAGTGTTATTGTACTAGAATAATATTGAGAAAGAAAAAAAATCACAAACATGTGCGAAAACTTCTGAAGTTTAATACATTTTTCGTTTAAATCTCTGTAAAGGCATTCCTTTAAAACAAAATGGAATATTAAAACAGCTATAAATATTTGAAAATAATTACGTCACTGCATGATTTAAAGTTCAGTGTAAATACAACATGTCTAACAGGTAATGACTACGTGTATAATATCGATGTTGATAACAAAACTGTCTTGTAAAACAATAATCAAGTTTTGTTTAATTTTCTACCAGACATGACTCCTGTACTGTAGGCTTAAGAAAAGGTCAGATTGATAGCGGGTTTTTTATTCAACGGTATTCCAGAGAATAATTCAATAGTTTTGAAAAGCATGACTTAGTGCTACATTTGAGTACACATCAAATAGATTTAAAAGCATGTACGGAACGTGTTAGACATACTGCTCATATAATACATTTGTAACTATGTCGACAGATGGTGGAAATGTTTTGTTATCAACAAAGTCTGTGCCTACTACATTAGGGCTATAGGGTATGCAAAAATGTGTGTTCAAATACTGATCAGAATACTAATTTATCTGCATCAAATACTATTTTTTGTCTAGGTCACAATCATATTCATCATTTTTACGGAGGTTGTACTGTCGAAATTGATCCGAGGCCCCAATATCTTGATTGTTAACAAACCCAGACAGCCTTGAAGTTCATTTCCTCACTATCAACAATGATTTAATTCCATATAGAACGCGTGAGTGTAGTTATTTCTTAGAACGAAGAGTAACAGTGTCTGTTACAATTATTCCTATACAAGAATTGATAGTTATTATAGAACTACTCTAAATTTTGGAGCGTACGCGTGACGACTAAAATAATTAAGTTATTAACAATAATTACGTGTTTTTGAAAAGTACACGCATTCAATTATTACAGTCTCTGGAGACTTGAAACACAAGATTGCCGCTTTGTCTGTCCGTCTGTCTGTATGGGCATCCGTCATTCTTTATGTTCAGGGCATAATTTGCCAAAGGACTATTATTGCCTTATATTGTATAATGGTATTGTTAATCCGATTCCAGACAACAACTGACATCATGATGCATGCAGGGTTAAAGGGTTTTAATGTGATAAAAAAATATTAATATTCCCTATCAAAACAAAGTTTCTATTGCGTGCAAGGTACTGCTACACACGAACAGTTTCAGAGAAATTCAGGGCCCACAGATCAACCGATAGTTATTAAATCTATTAACTGATTCCAGAGAAAGGAACTTAGATGAATTAAACATGTTATCCAGTATAATGAAAAACTGCTTCAAACTACAAATGTCAATTTCAGCAGTGTTTGCTTTACCTGGGGCCGTATCGCAGACACATCTGATTCTTGTTCAAGCGAGTACTTGGAGGTTTATTTTGATACATTCAAGTTGTGTGCAAATCTGATTGAAATGAATTGAAATCAGACTTCCTGAGAGAAAATATGTTTTAAAAAATCATGCTTCCGGGACAGGTGCTTTTCTTGACAGTTTTGTCATATATGGAACATTGCGAACTTGCTCTAGAACTTGTGGCAATACGTATTTCGTGTTGGTTTGGCCATGAAAGCATACGAATTTTGACTTCGAGAGTGTAAACTAGGTCTTAAAAAGGCATTTTGATGTGACAATATGAAACAATATATCTTGATGTGCTGTCTGTTGTAGATCCAGATGGAACTTGTTGAGGTCAGGTGGCCAATTACAGATCAATTGTTACTTAAATATATGGAATTTTGTATTATCAATGCCAAATATAGCAGTTTTCATTAAATCGGGGACAATATTCGTTCATACCCTTGCTTGTTCCTTCTTCCGTCCATCGTTATAGTTCACCATGAACCAGCATTAGTATATAACCTTCAAATTGGGAGTCGTGCATAACTTCAACAAATGACACTGTTACCTTTTGATGTACGAATAGTTGTATTACAGCATTATTAAATCAATGTAGACGTTACAAATTAAAATAATGTACTATAACTGAATTATAACATGGTTGCAATCTCTTATTTTGGAATTAAAATACGCGGGTTATGTATGCCCCATTGCAAATTGCAGTTTTACTAAATTAGGCTCTTATTTCCCAACATTTGCTGAATTACATACGGTAAGTTTAATAGCATGGATGTGCAAATGTAATGATTACTTTTAGGGGTAACCTTAATTTTAACGATTTTCGATAATTTTTTTTTGGAAAATGCACAAAATGCTGCAAACATTATAGTGTTTTAAAACAATGCATTTCAAATAACTAAAGACGTCACTATATTAATATGTATGCTACTATTTTGTATGCTAATATTTTGTGCTATTTTGGTTAGTGTTGTTTGTTTATTATGTGTCCTGATGAACACTGGTCTATGTTTCACTTTAGTTCCAATAAACACGTATTATCCAACACCAAAAAGGAGAGATATTGTTTCGGCGTTGACAGTCAAACCGTCCGTCCGTCCGGAGTCTTAACTCAAAAACCAATCGATATAATTTGATGTCACTAAAGTAATATATAAAGCATAATGCCGCGGCGTACGCGCATCTTTCGTCATTTGATTTGTATCTCCCGTGTTATTGCCCTTTAATTGTTCGTAGTTATTATATCCGTAAAGTTGGTTTGCAGTTCGCAGTTCGCAATTCGAATCGCGAACTGGCAACTGAGAAATCAGTTTGCAGTTCGCGATTCGAATAGCGAACTGCGAACTGGCAACTAGTCTGCAGTTCGCAATTCGCAGTTCGAATCGCGAACTAGCAACTAGTCTGCAGTTCGCAATTCGAATCGGCAACTAATCTGCAGTTCGCAGTTCGCAATTCGAATTGTGAACTGCGAACTGCAGACTAGTTGCCAGTTCGCGATTCGAACTGCGAACTGCAGACAAGTTGCCAGTTCGAATTGTGAACTGCAAACCAGTTAGCAATTTGCAGTTCGCGATTCAAGTTGTGAACTGCAGACAACTTTGCGAAATGCAAACCTTACATGAGTTTCCTAATCGAAAAACGAAATGCAAACAACTTCTTATTCTCAATTAGCCGTTCAAATGAAGATTAGTTGCCAATTCTCGATTCAAATTGTGAACTGCAAACATGTTCGCAGTTTGCAGTTTGAACTGCGAACTACAGACTAGTTGCCAGTTCGCTGTTCGCGATTCGAATTGCGAACTGCAGACTAGTTGCCAGTTCGCGATTCGCGGTTCGAATTGTGAATTGCAGACAAGTTGTCAGTTCGAATTGTGATCTGCAAACCAGTTGGCAGTTTGCAGTTTGCGATTCAAGTTGCAGACTTGTTGCCGGTTCGCGATTCGAATTGCGAACTCTAGACAAGTTGCCAGTTCGAATTGTGAACTGCAAACCAGTTGGCAATTTGCAGTTTCCGATTCTAGTTGCGAACTGCAGACAACTTTGCGAACTGCAAAACTTCCATGAGTTTCCTAATCGAAAAACGAAATACAAACTACTTCTTATTCCGATAAGCCGTTCAAATGAAGATTAGTTGCCAGTTCTTGATTCAAATTGTAAACTGCAAACATGTTCGCAGTTTGCAGTTTGAAGTGCGAACTACGAACTAGTTGCAAGTTCGCAGTTCGCGATTCGAATTGCGAACTGCGAACTGCAGACTTGTTGCCAGTTCGCGATTCGAATTGCGAACTGCAGACAAGTTGCCAGTTCGAATTGTGAACTGCAAACCAGTTGGCAGTTTGCAGTTTGCGATTCAAGTTGCGAACTGCAGACAACTTTTCGAACTGCAAACCTTACATGAGTTTCCTAATCGAAAAACGAAATACAAACTACTTCTTATTCCAAATAAGCCGTTCAAATGAAGATAAGTTGCCAATTCTCGATTCAAATTGTTAACTGCAAACATGTTCGCAGTTTGCAGTTTGAACTGCGAACTATACAGACTATTTGCCAGTTCGCAGTTCGAAATTCGAATTGCGAACTGCAAACTGCAGACTATTTGCCAGTTCGCGATTCGAAATAAGAACTTTGAACTCTTAACTGCAGAATAGTTGCCAGTTCGCAGTTCGCTATTCGAATTGCGAACTGCATACTAGTTGCTAGTTCGCGATTCGAATTCCGAACTGCGAACTGCAGAGTAGTTGCCAGTTCGCAGTTCGTTATTCCAATTGCGAACTGCAGACTAGTTGCTAGTTCGCGATTCGAATTGCGAACTGCGAACTGCAGACTAGTTGCCAGTTCGCAGTTCGCGATTCGAATTGCGAACTGCAGACTTGTTGCCAGTTCGCGATTCGAATCTTCGAATCGCGAACTGCGAACTGCAAACCAACTTTACGGATATGTAGTTATTCTGTATTCAGTATAAAAACATTGGAATTTTATTTCCGCCAATCCGGTTATTAAAATGTAATTATAATTGGCTCAAATAGTTTATTGGTCACTCTTTCTAATATCACCCCATCCCTAAACTAAAAGTTTGTTTAGGAAATGAGATCCCTAAATGGGGTATAGCGTTTCTCTGAATTTTTCTATATAGAAACTGTTGACTTTTTCTCTAAATATCTGTCGCAAATTTAGCTTACTTTACAGTAGTTTGTGCGTGTCGTGTAAAGCAAGGTTTTGTCTTTTAAAACAATCCTATCCGTGGTTATAATACAAATTCAGTGCTGTAATTTAGCATCACCATTATGTCAGAGAGCGTAATTAAAACACGGGTTTGCCTCGAAAACATAAAACGAATGAAGACATGACAAAATACTTCACTCGCAAATTGTTTGCGTGACAAATAATCTTTTTAACTCCACCAGTGTGACCTGGTTGGCACTTAGCGTCAACGATCCGAGAACATTCTTTAAATTCCGCTCTCTAACCGTGCACTCTTACAAGTTCAAAGTAATTATTAGCTTTTTCAAAAACATGTCACGGAACAGGCTTCCATTTAATCGACTTATTCATTTATCTTCGCGGATTTAATGAACAAGAATTTGCTACAGCTGAAGGAAAGATAATAATTATGTTCTAGTATGATTTGTTATGACAACGTGTAGACATTGGTCTGTATTTGAGCGTGAAAATACTCATAGAATATACAGCAGTCTCGAAAAGTGTATGAATTAACGAATCGTCGGACATCCATGGCTGCTCACTGAAACTATTCATCGTCCATTCATCGTCAAGATGAATATGGCGTAGCTTCATCTCTAGGCGTGGATGTCCAACGATGAAGCTGACGTTTCCGTATTATGACATACATGTATGTTTTTATCATGTTAAAGGCGTACTAGGACAATTCCATGTAGCTCTTATTTTACCAAGAAACATGTTTTACCGGCGGAAATGACCTTTATTTGTTCTTAAAACATTCCTAAGTGATAAGTACATGCTAGAAATATAAAGAGGATAATTGTTGGTTTCGGTCTAATATCAGGTTATAATTTCAATGAGGGCACCAAAAGTAATATTTTCACCAGTACCGCAGCCATACGTGAAATTAACTATTTTTGGTGTTCACGAGTGAAATTAATGTGTAATTACACCGATATCAACATTGTTTTCTATTTATTTTAAAAGTCTACTTTTGTAGAGTCTGTTTCAATGAAACGTCGAAAACTGCGAGAAACTGCATACACGGGTCGTTTGGTTTCCGGCATTCGTTACGCTCGGTATAATTTTAAAGGTCAAAGAAGGTTGAAGATTTTGATATTTTCTGACATTTGAAACAGTAAAATATCAATTTTATTTCACTAAATATTTCAGTATTTCACTGAAAAACATAAAACAAAGTGTAGTGATATTGCAGAAAATAAAAAAGGCTTTCTACTCTTTTTTCGTGAAGAAACGATTTGAGTTCGTATGGAAGGTATATTTCAACATGGTTCTATCTTAACCTTTATGTCAATTAATTTTACTATATCAGTTAATTCAAAGTGATCCTGGGACTTCAGCGTATTGTTTACTTTCTTTAACAGATAAACTGTCGTCTTTGATGATGTCTATCCTGTAGTCCGTTTTATTCAGGCTCTCAATTTTACATTTTTATGTCATTCTTCTTAACCAATAAGTCGATTTTATGTATTCTCAAATCCTTCGATATGAATGTGGTTGTATGAAATCAATTTTATTTGCAGAAATTTTCTTTGTAGTGCACTTCATATAACTGAATAACGAAAACTATGTTTGTTCTTTTCCCCTTACAAACGTCTTCATTTCATCAGCCTATTTTAATTCAATATAAGTTAACGGCAGTCAAGGAGAACTTGAACTTTTATTTCTATATTGATGTTTTTATGACTGCTATAAAATTATATAATATTTGATTAAGAAGAAATTTAAACAGTTAGTATCTTTCGAAGAAGCTGTTTAATGAGAGTTTTGTGTTCTTGAAGTTAGATTCAAGGAATTCATTTTAATTTTATAATCAATGTACCTGTTGTTCGTTTATCAAGAATATAGACTACATCAGAGTTTCATAAATGATGCAAAATATTTTATAAATCTAATATATTCGAAAAGGAAAGGATGAAATTAGCCTTAAACCTTCTTTTTGCATGTAAATTACTTCAACGTATCATTGTAAGATATCACAGTTCAATAAGTTTACCAAAAGATAGATAATGTCCTATAACCTACAGAGACATTTTTGACAACATAATATAAATAAAATACAAACATGTCTGAATAACTACTGATTATTTTTTGTGCGAAGACAAATGCACTATTCGGTGCAATTCTCGTGAATATGAAAACTGCAATCGTCTCGCGTCTGTCATCTTATATTTTTGGTTCAGTGATATCCTATCTCTCCATAATTCCTGTTATTTAAAAAGGTGTAGAATGGCATGAAAAAACACCAAACATACAATTAAGCTTTTTCGAGTCTTAAAGAAAATAGAATTAATAATAATAGTATAATTGTGATTACGAAAAGTATTTACATATTTGCAAAGAAACATAAAATTGAAAAGATATGATTCATAGAAATATGTATGTCTACATGTCCGCCTGTCCGTGGCAAAATTACAGTCTTACATATCTAAATAACTATATGTCAACTCCTTCAGTCTCCCAGTGAATAACAAAGTTATTCAGTTTAGAGTTGCAGCTACTACAGATGGTCAAAGATAACCGCAAGTGTTACACGATGTAAACCTAAATTTCAAGCACCTATAGGTACACACACAATAATTACATGTAAGTTCAGAATTAATGTTAGTAATGTTGGTCAGTAGGCAGAATTTCCTGTGCACTCGGGACCAGTCAGTGGTTAACAGTGTGCAATGTGCTTTGTAAAAAAAAATTGGAATACTTTTTTTAAAACGATTTATTGCAAAAAAGCTTTATAATGTCTTCTGTGAAATTTATACCAAAGACTGTAAAATTTCTGTTTACAATTAGGTCATTATACACGTTAAGGATGCAAAGTGTTATACTACAATACAATGCATCGCTGAAGGAAGTTTTATGGCACAGATTGTAATATTCATCATTGAGCATGCTAACAAACTGAAATTCAGTCTATCATTATTTTAAAAATGTTATATACATGTATATCATCAAAATTATACAATTCATCACGTAAGATACATCTACATATGTCACATGTGTTACCTCTCAACTTTATTTTAGAATTCACTTTTCTGAAGTAAGAGCTCAGTATTTAGCTAATGTACAGGTTACTAACACTTAAGTTACTACTGGACTTCTCTTAAACACCATGATAAAGCCTTCAGTAAGTATTGCATAATGCAAGATACATTCTTATTTTTGGTTGAATTTTTGTCTGCAGCTCTAGTGTTCTGAATTACTGTACGAAAGAACGCTTTGGAAGTTCTTACTTCTTGACTCTAGGTATTTTCTACTTTGAACTGATTTACTGTTGTATAGATTAGATACGGAAAGCAGAAATTGCGATAAATACAATAGTCTCTTTTATTCGTGCCAAACGACTGTCAAAATACTCAACAAAACCTGAACTCAGCGAAGTTTTACATTCTATAACTGTTCCGTCTTGATGAATGTTTGTAGATGAAATCATTTTCTTTCTATATAAAAACTTTCAATTGCATGTAGTACTGCAGATGATATTTTATCTATAGTTTTTGATCACTTTAAATGAGGATTGTCAATGAGGATTGGAATAAACAAGTACAAGTTTCTATTGTTTCCGTTTTTACGCAATTAGCAGGACGAGTGTTTATCTAATCAACCACGCTTTCGTTCGTGAACTCTCAATTTCCGATCATAAAAAGTGAAAATGATTCTGCGTATGATCCCTGTAAGTATATAAGTGGGAGACTAATGGCCATTATTTGTTACGGATTCAATAAATAAAGTGTCGATGTCGTGATGACCGAGGCAACTGACATCCTAGTCTTGTGGAAACTTCAAGTACAGGGCATGTAAAAGACGCAGCTGAAGCTAAGGTCACTTCGCCCTCTCGATATAGAATATTCTTATAACAAACTAATGATTCCAAACAAAGAATGATAAATGAATTAGCAGAGAAGTAACAGGGAATGATGCAATAATAATTATTTATTTAAATGTAAGAAAACGGGTATATCGATGTTTTATTACCAAGACAAGTCAAACCAGAGATTATGTTGGTAGACTTTACATTTGATAATTTGTTCAAACGGAAATTGTTTTTTGACATTAACTTTTACAGAACAAAACTGCAAAAAGTTCCCGTATAGATTAGATAAAAACAAAGTTCTAATGGTCATAATTACATAGTGATGTTTAAGCAATCAGGTCGAAACTTCTGGCGCCGCGTTTTCGTTATAGTAGTTCACATTTCTATATGTAAGACATGGCGGGCAACATCAAAACTACATTTACCAAGTACCCACCAGCATAATCTTTTCTATGAATGAGACTAGAGTGTAACTTATCCCGGTTTTAAGTTGTTGCAATTAGGTTTGTTTTAACTATCCAAACATTTATTTGAAAATCTATCTGTCGTAAATTCAGACATGTTTGACAGTAGTTTGATAGAAATGAATGTGTTTTGACATAACTTATATTTTGGTAGCATTAAATTTCTCCTTTTTATAATGTAATAACAATATTTTTTCCATCTCCTAATCTATTAGCGGTCTATGTGCAGCTGTGAAGCTGATTAAGCAATAAAAAAAACTTCTTTTTCTTGACGGATACCCATATCTGAGAGCTGGAGGCGATATACCCATATCTGATAGCTGGAGGCGATAAAGCGCATACCGATTGCCACACATAACTCGTATTATTAATTCATAAAGACTTTAAATCAAAATCATACTTCGACACGATATTCTATCAAAATAAAACTTATTGACTATGGCACAAAAAATGTACGACTCATTTGTCAAAGGTATATGTAACACAGCTATTCTTTCGAGTATAAAGAACGATTTTAAATATTGAATATTCTTTGACATGTTGCCGTTTTGACTTGACCTTACATATGAATATTGTAATTATGTAGACATTTGAATGATTTTTCCCAATTTCTATCCTCCGCTGTGTAAGTGAGTATTCAAATGCTTATAACAAGCAAGTGAAACTAGGTTAAGTAATGACTTTTCAAGACTCGTGTTTATCCATCATGAACCGAATAACTTCTTGCGTACAGACACAGATAAAAGTAAACTTATGCATTTAAAACAGTAACTTCAGTTACTATACTTTTTGTACTGTAAAATAGATAATTTCTTGAGAATATTGATTTTATAATGTAAATAATAAGTCACACTGCGATATTTAAAAGGAAAATAGGAATTTCAATATTTTTATAAAGCAGCCTCAAAACATATGATGGCCATCATTTTGATATTTGTAATTTTAATGACCCCGCATTTTTATCCACCGTTGCTGCATATTTTAACTATGACGGACATAGTCTTAATGATGTTTCATCTTAATGATGTTTCATTAATGCTCATTGATATTGTTAAGAATAATATCAACCGGTTATGCAAAGAAACATTATGGATGTATAAAATTCAAACTCTATTACCCAAAGCATTGAATTCTAAAGCACTTTAGTATAAATCAAGAATAATTTTTGTACATGTTTGTATTTTTTCAAGATGGGATTACCGTTGTTTTCTATTTTTGATTTTTTTATATTATACTTCTGTAGGAAACTTTTTGCATTTTCAAAATCCAGTACTGATAACCAAGCATTTTCTTTTTATCGTTAAAGATTTATTATTTATCCAGGGGGTATGAAGGTCTTCGCCGTCCGTCGTCCATCCGTCCGTGCGTCCGTCCCAATTGTCGACATAACTCCAAAAGTACTTGAGCAATTTTCTTCAAACTCAACACTGACAGAGCACATTGGGAGAAAGTGCAGTGTGTAACAACAATAACCACCTGCCCTTTTAGAGTCCCTTTATCAGATTTCTTAAAAACTTTGTCCGACATAACCCAAAAGTACTTGAGGGTTTTCTTCAAACTAATACACGACATAGCACATGGTAGAAAGTGCAGTGTGCAAAACAAAACTCTACCTTCCCTTTTAGGTTTCCCTATCAGATTACTTAAAGTTTGTCCAGAGCAAACCCAAAAGTACTTGATACAAACTTAAACACTGACATAGCACATTGGTGAGGCAGGGAAGAACAAAACCTCCTTGATACTTACAGTCCCTTTACAGATTACTGAAAAAATGGAAAACCCAAAAGTCTTGAGGTTTTCTTCAAACTTAATACACGACATAGCATTGGTAGGAAGGCAGGTGCAAGAACAAAACCTACCTTGCCTCTTTGTCAAATAGAAAAAATCATACCTACTGAAAAACATTATTATATTGCAAACCTTCTCTTCATTCCTTATTCTTTTTCCACTTCTGAAACTGTCTCAGCAGACCATTCTATACGGCTTTTAGGATTTCCTCTCACCAAGTAAAATGTACGAAAGTACAACCTTCAGGTCTTTCCCGGGCGGGGGGATTAACCATGGGTAACATGGCTCTTGTTTTACATATACAAATGTATGTAACAAATTATCATATTTATGCATAGATGTGTGTGATGTATTATATATTCAGTTTTCCCACAATTGCAGGACTATTGACGTTACGTCACGCCCGCTTTATACTGTTATTCTGATGAAGGCTTTCGCCGAAACGTTAAAGGGGCACTCCCTATTTCTAGCAGATTATATTCTCCAAATATAGATCATGTGTTCAATGAACGTAAAATGATAAAAAACAAATTCGAAGAAAAACCGAGCGCGAAAAATGCCTCATTTTACCACAATCAATGAATGTAGATGGTTTCTTTAGGAAATCGCATCCACCCATTAATTGTTCAACAACTCTACATAGATTATTGAATGATTTACGATACTGCCGCTGATTACATCGATAATGACTACAATGCATAGCTGAAACTTTTAGGTTAAGTTATAATACTTTAAAAGATTTTTGGGTTATTTTGTTTGACATCAGTTATATGGTATGAAAATGATGATATAAAAACGTTGTTGAAATAAATCAAATGTGTTGTTGTTGAATTTTCCACTTTTAAGTATTTTTTTATGAAACATAATAAAGCTCCCTTGGAATTATTATGATTTCCAATTTTACTTAAATAAATGTCTGTAGTATTTCTTGATTACAAATTTATCAAATAGGCGTGCCGACTTTATCACAATCTCCACTGATAAAACTCAAAATTATAAAACCTGTGAATGTATTGCTTGATTGGTTACCGAAAGAAACAGTAACTTATGTACCTTCTAGTCAACCTTTAAGTACAGTAGGCCGAAGTCTCTGCTTTACTAATGCCACGGGTGCTTTAATATGTCTTGATTACTCTTTATGGTTTACACATTCGGCGAAAGGTATGAATGTAATACTGCAGTTTGCTGACTTGATATAAAGCAACTTATGATGTTGTGTTATATAGGATATTATGTTTGCAAATCATCAGATGAATTATATAGTTTCGGTAAAGTTTATAACATGACCAACATCAAGGCTTTTTAAGGGATTTAATGTGATTCCTTGAAACCAGTTCTTGTGCATATTTTAGATAAACAACAGTGCAATAAAATATATTTATACTTGAAAAAAGTTCAGTTCCTGTGTAAATAGATTCAAAATAGCAACATGTTTGACACAAATATCACATGCCTTATGTTTAAATCTCAAAAATGACGTCGGATACCCTAGGTAACAAATTCACACGGCAGTTAAACTCTATTATTAGCTTATTCTATACCTTTTCGAAAGCTATCATATTTAAGCCATTTGATTTATTTCATTAACAGAAAAACAAATGATTCAAATCGCATTTGCTCTGATGTTAATCAAGGACGTTTTTTTGCAATAAAAGACAGAGACTCATTTAACATTAACTTTGTAAAATAAGCTTGACGAATGCCATATTTTATCATTCTTTTAATTAACTGTTCTTCATTAATCTTTCCAATGTCCGACCACCCTTCTTTACGCCACGCTGGTCAATCAAGAAAACAGTCGATATGCAAGAATGTTGTTACAAAAAGATGTTTTTTGTTCAATAAATAAGCAGTTCTGCATTATAAGTGTTACATTTCTATTTGTGTTAGAATATTTTATGTATTTCTTTCGTAACGAAATTGACAATGACCTTTATCCATGAAGGGTATTAAATAGTTCTACTGTTTACTGTATTTTGTACTCAGATAGTGCACAATTTAACGTGCAACTAATGAAACCTTTGTCATTCTAAATACTATACTTAGTTAAAGAGATTCCAATGGAATGACATAAGACTGTCTTTGAACTTAAATATTCGTTTCCGAAAAAAAATCTGCATTTGAAAATCCACGCATATTCATAAAGTCGTGGCTTTGACTATCCGTTCGTCCATAACTTCATCCACCATTCCCTATTCCGAAGCAACATTTTCAAACGGGACATTACTGCTTAGAGAGCAACTCTCATCCATAATTTAGTTGGGTTAAAAAGTTCAATCATAAAACATTATAATTTGGGCAAGATACTAGAGTGAGACCGGGTGTGCATGAACGATTTCAGGCAGTCTCTTAGACCATGTTTCAAATGATTGTTATTCAATCTTATTGTGGAAAAGAACTGAAATTAATCAAACATGTTATGCAGTTGACTAGTAATAAAAGGTAGGTTTGATATAGCAATGGGTCATATCACATGCATGAAGCTTATATTGATACAAGTTGCGATTACAATTGATAGAAACAACTTGAAATTAGAGTTCTAGAAGGAAAATATAAAACATACATGTACTTCTTAAACAGGGGTCTTTCTGGACACTGTGATGTAATCTAGAACAATTTTGGCCATGCCATAAAACTCATGTCAATACATTTTTCGCTAAGGTTTCGCCATGCATACTCAATATGTTTATCTTCTTTAGTGTAAACAATGTCAAATAGTATATTCTGTTGTGGTAATATGTAACCTCTAGACAGACATGTCATCTGTCGGAGACCAAAATGTAGCTTCTGTGAGATCATT
Source organism: Saxidomus purpurata (assembly GCA_022818135.1). Classification (NCBI taxonomy): domain Eukaryota; kingdom Metazoa; phylum Mollusca; class Bivalvia; order Venerida; family Veneridae; genus Saxidomus; species Saxidomus purpurata. The sequence goes on from JAFMSR010000018.1 coordinate 28,817,481, forward strand.
TGGTCATGCTCCCGTTCAATCATTGCTAAAGGAGGTGAGTCTTTAGTGTAAAGGCCAGATATAGCAATTTTATTCAACTAGAGACAATATTGGTTGATACCCTTGCTTATAAATGCTTCCGTCAATCTTAAAAACTTCATGAACTTACATTAGTGCAAAATTTTCCTTTTTTGAGTCATATTTAACTTCAAGGAGTGGCATTTCTATTTTCTATGTGATAATAGTTTGATTACAGCAATATTTGATCATTGGCAACGTAACTTTAAACTTATGGTCTAACTGAATTTCTACATGGTTGCATTCTCTTAATTGTGGAGACAAAATAAACGGGATATGTATGACCGTAACTAAATAAATCAAATTTTGTCCTTATTTTCCGACTTTTACTTAATTACACACACTACATTTGATATCATGGATGTGCAATCCTAATGAAAACATTTAATACTTTACGAGGTATATTTAATTTTGACGGGTTCTGAGAAGCTTTTTTTCTAGTGAAATAAAAATGAAACAAAAAATTGTACATTATAGTCCTTGAAATGTATGTTTCAAATAGTGTAAACATTGAAACGTTAGCAAACACAAATTTTACAGTAAATTTGATAAGATATTTAATGAGTTCAGAAAGAGGCAACAGTTGGCAACATCGGCTACAACGTTTCGCAAATTGAAAACCTCTGTCGCAAGTCTAGCTTACATTCTAGTATGTGCGTGTCGTATAAAACAATCCTATCCTTATATGAATTCAGTGGATGTAATTCATCTTGTAATTAAGCATCACCATTATGGCTCAAAACGTAATTAAAACTCATTTTTGCCTCAAAAACATAAAACGAATGGAGACTGAAAACTTGGTTGGCACTAAGCATATGCGATCTCAAAACATGCACTCTTACAAGTGCAAAGTAATAATTAACTTTTTTAATAAACATCTCACGAAACGGGCATCCATTTAATCGACTTTTTCTTTAAATACTCACGGATTTCATGAACAAAAATTTCTTCAGTGGAAGGGAAGATAATATACTCAAGTGTACATATTGGTTTGCAGTTAAGCGTAAAATTACTCATCAAATATGCAGTAGTTTCGGAAGATGTATGATTTGATACGGCGTCATGAATAGTGGGGCGCTACGTATCGCCGGTCGCTGAGCTGTTTGGCACCAATTATGACATATGACATTTCCATAGCGTTAACGTTCTTCAACTCATTTAAAACATTCGAGCCTTAATTGTCTGTTTTATTTCGGTTCTTTGCAGTGTTCTTTTATGTCATTCTTTTTCAAGTAATAAGGAGCTATGGTGTAGAGGTTAAGGTGTCTGTCGCTAATCCCGGTGATTGCGGGTTCAAGCCTCACTGAAGCAACGACCGTATCTCCTTATATGACACAAGCGCTGGTTTTTCCAGGAAGTGGACTCGAGACTGACTCGATAAAATTCAAGATTTCTTCACAGTAGAGCTAAAATAATTTATAAATTAAAGTAATAAGTTTTAAAGTATTCTGGAACCCTTTAATATGAATGTGGTTGTTTAAAATCATTATAAGTCATTTGCAGATTATTTAGGAGAGCAAAAGCAAAGAACAAAATCTGTACTATGTTCTAATTGTTTTCAACCGTTTCCAGTACTTCAGCTTTCCATTTAAGTCTGTTTTAATTCAATATAAGTGAACAGAAGTGAAGGAGAACTTGAACTTTTATTTCTATACTGATGTTTTTATGACTGCTATAAAATTATATTATTTTCAATTATGAAACATTTTATACAGTTAGTGTCCTCCGAACACGCTGTTTAACGGAGCAGTTAAATTCCAGGAACTTATTTCAATTTTGAACACAATATACCTGTTTTTCGCTTATCAAGATTAAAGGCTCAAAAATTGCATCAAAATTTCATAGATAATGCTAAATATGTTACCCTTATTTTTTCGACAGGAAGATGTAACTGGCCTTAAACGTATTTTTTATGAATTCTAAAGTATTAGTGACTATAATCCAAAAACGTGTAAAATATCGGCACTTTTAGATAAAAGCATTGATTTCATTGTTGTTTTTCAAAGATGAAAACGAATTAAATTAATAAAGACTATTGCTGTTAGAAAACACGTTTTCATGGTGATAAACGTAGACTAATTCATGCGATAATTGAAAACTATCTTTGTTGAAAATAAAATAAACATATGACCTGCTGACATGAATTTGATGTGAGGACAAATATGTAACAGGGTTGTATTTGTTTCTTTGTACATAAAAATAGGATTTCGTAAAAGACTGACGTTTGTAACTTTAAAGTAAGAAAGTAAAATACAGACTGCTGTATTTCAGCCATCAATGATTATTCCAGATAAAGATAATTTATTAGGACATAGCGAGATGCTTTTGACAACATAATACAAATTAAATACAAACATGTTTCAAGGAAGAGTAATTGATTTTTGTGAAGAGACAACTGCACTTTTAGTTGTAGTTTTGTTTCGCGTCTGTCGGGCGAACAAAACCTTTTTAGCTCGATCATTCGTTGAATAAGGAGAATATTGCATTCGCCCCTGCGTCGACCAAATACTGGTGTAAAATTAGAAGTTCAGATAATGTCATATCAAAAGCAGTGTATGAACAAGGTTTGCTTGATTGCATAAAAGGACACAAAAATTGAGTATCGAATGTTAAGAAACTTTTATGTGAATTTGGTTTTGCGTAAGTTTTCGACAGTGAAAATATTGTAAACCGTAGTAACCTATTTTTAAATGAGTTTAGAACACGATTAGTTGATACATTTAAGCAAGAATGGGCATGTGTATTGAATCGTAGTTATGTTCTTTACAATTATGAACCTTTTAAAACACCACTATACGTAAGTATAAAAACAAATCATCACTGATAAAATTATCAGTGTTTATAAAAGAAGCTTTGTGCTTACGAAATGTTATTTTGAACTCCGTTGAAACTGTTAAAATGATAATGTTCATCCTCGTTATCTAGTTTTCATCTTCTGAATGTCTGAATTATTAGTTTCATATTGTATATTTCGTTTGTATGACCTGTAAATGTTAACGTGTTAATATCATAATGTTATAATATGTGAACAAGACGATGAACATATGTATAAGTCTTAAATAAAAAAAATGTTCTGTTCTGTTCTGTTCGTCACCGTTAGCGTCTGCGTTGGTTAAAGTTTTTTTTAATAAATGCTAATATCTTCTATACCATTAAACATATGTTCTTCAAATTTGGCACACCTGTTTCTTATGACTGTTTAGACAACTGCAGCAATTCACATTTATACCCTTTTTTGAACTAACATTTTGTCACAAGACTAAACCACAGCTATTCCTTCATCAAACTTTCAAATTAGTTTGCTGATGACAACACGGGTGTGATGCTGCCAAAATAGTGGGGTCAATGTCACATTTGGCAAAAGTATGGCACTTTTTGTACTTAAATTTTGTCATTATAACTAAAGTAAAATTGGCTATAATTTTGCAATTTCTTAATATGTCTTTATCAAACATTCAAATTATATTGCTTATGATAACATGGTACATACATGTAATGATGTACACCCTCTACCACTCTTCCCTCTACCTTTCCCCCATGCCCCAAAAACCCCGGAAAATAAATCTAAATAAGTTTGACCACTTATTCTTACACAATTACAAAATATATTCCCAGACGAAAATAATTTATATTCTTATAAGTTTCACCTCAATTCGTACACAATAACACAATATGCCTATTTTTAGACAAAAAATAAGCATTTTACTGACAAGTCCTGAAATAGTCGAGCGTGTTGTCATGAGACAGCTGTTGCTATGCGTCTTTGTTTCACTGATAACTTACTTCTTCATAAATAGTGCCACTAAACAAGGTGTAAAAGGTCGTGAAATATCACCCGAACGAACCTTTATCACCTGTTTCCCGTCTAAAAAGAACAAAAAATAATAACAGTATGTTATGATCTCGGAAATTACAACCATATCTATAAAGAAACAAATAACCGAATATATGAATATGTTGAGACCCGTATGTCTATGTATGTGATATGTACATGTGAAAGCGACTTCTTTTAATTCTCTTCTTATTTCTTAACTCTTACTGCCTGTTTGGTTTGGGCCTCCAAGGAATTATGTCAAACAGATTTTTTCAGTGTAGAGTTTCAATGAGAAAATGGAAAATTGCTATTTTCAAAAATATTTTTGGAAGAGTTTTTGTGTATACGATTAATTGAAAAATGGCTTTCAAATGTTCTCTGTCATATTTAACAGTAATATCTCTTAAGGAATTCTTGTACCGTGTTTATTTCGAAAAGCAACACTCGATTTATGGTTAAGATTAGATATTAACCACTGAGCATGCTATCAACCCAAAGGTCGATCATTCGTCAAGGTCCATCTTACACATTAAAATTAAGTTAATTAATTACTATTTCAAGTTAGTACATCTACGCGACGCATTTGGTCCCTCTAAACTGTGTTTTACAATTCACTTTTAAGTAGATGATGTTCATTATTCAGTTGATGTAAATATAACCACTGAAGTGTTCTAAAATCCCATGACATAACATTAATTGGTGCTGTACAATGTATTTGCAAAATACGTTGCTATTTATTATTTATTTCGGCGCGCAAAGGTAAAAAATATCTTGCAATAGAACGCTTTTAAAGTTCTTACTTCTTGAATCTAGGTATTTACTACTTTAAATTGATTAACTGGTGTATAGATAAGATACTGAAAGCAGAAATTGCGATACATACAATAGTCTCTTTTATTCGTGCCAAATGACTGTCAAAATACTCAACAAAACCTGAACTCGGCGAAGTTTTACATTCTATAACTGTTCCGTCTTGATGAAATCACCTTTCTTTCTATAAAAACTTTCAATTGCATGTAGTGCTGCAGATGATATTTTATCTATAGCTTTCTATCACTTAAATGAGGATTGTCAATGAGGAATAGAATAAACAAGTACACGTTTCTAACATTTCCGTGTTTACGCAATTAGCGGGACAAGTGTTGATCTTACAAACGTAGCTTACGTTCATGAACTCTCAATTTCCGATCATAAAAAGTGAAACTCATTCAGTCCACAATCTATAAGTATATAAGTGTGAGACAAATGGTCAGAAGGTGTCTATTTCTATTTGTCATCTAGTTCAGTAGATCAAATGTCAGTGTAGAGATGACCAAGGCTACTATAATCCAAGTCTTGTAGACATTTAATAAGTAGAGGTCATTTTAGAGACACAGTTAAAGTATGGGTCATCTCGCCCTATCTATATAAAATATTCATAACAAAGAAGTGGCAAACAACGAAGCATAAATGAATTAGCAGAGAAGTAGCAAGGTATGCTATAATGATAATTATTTATTAAAATGTCAGAAACGTTGTCTATAGATACCTTTATTACCAAGACAAAACATACGAAGGAACCATTGCTCAGTAATCCACTACACATGAAATAATGAGATTAAAACAATTGTATATATTATGAGGGCCTCTCATTATTCTTTATGCAATGGAAATTAATGAGCTTAATTTCTTTTGGTAGACTAGACAGATAATCATTTATGCAAACTGAGTTTATATTTTGACAACTGTTTTCTGAGAACATCAATTTAAAAGTTTCCATATACAACACTCAGAAAGAAGTTCAAAGGGCAATAACTCTAGTGTTGCAATAGCAATCTGAGTGAAACTGACTGAGCCACATCTCCTTGAAGGAGTTAATGTTCACACATAATTTTATACTGTCAATCATTTCTTAGATATCAGACGTCTGGACGAAACTACATCTAGCATGAAGCCACAAGAACAACGTTTCTATGAAAACGAATTAGATTTACCCAGGTTAAAAGAGGCTTTAGGTAGGGTCCGTGTTCGAAAAGAAACTGTGTTCAGATGTATTAAAGATCAGCAACTTCGGACATGCTTGGCATCAGTTTGACAGAAATGTGTATATTTCGACCTACCGTCTATTTTGGAAATATTGAGTGTCCTCTTTTAATAATGTAATTCAAAGTTTTTTCCATCTCCTAATCTCTTAGCGGTCTATGTGCAGCTGCTAAGCTGATTAAGCGATATACAAACCTTCTATTTCGTCACGGATACTCATATCTGAGAGCTGAGGGCGATAAAGCGCATACTGATTGCAAAACATAACCCGTACTGTTAAATTATATAGCATCTAAATTAAAAAATAATATCTCAAAACGAAATTCCATCAAGATAAAAATTATTAAGTTTGACATGAAAATTATCCGACTCATTTATCAAAGACCTTAGTAATACAGCTATTTTTTTCAAAAATAAAGATCGGTTTTAAATTCTGAATGTTCCTTGACATGTTATCATTTTGTCTTGATCTTATATGATAGGCAAGAACGTTTCAATTACCTAGAATTTTGAACATTTTTTTTATAGTACCCAGTTCACCTTCGATTCCAATTTCTCTTCCACGTTGTGTAAGTGAGTATTCGAATGTGAGGCTAAGTGAAGTAATGATTTTTCAAGACTTTTGTCTAGCTAGGGCCAGGCTTATAGTTATGAACCGATTAACACCTTGCGTACAGATACATATATAAATAATCTACGCGCAACTTCAGTCACTAAGCTTATTGCCAGGTAAAGCAGACAATTGGTTTATCAATTTTATCAAGTTAATTATGAATCACATTTTGATATTTACAATAATCATTTTAGTGCATATATCAAAAAAGTTCAATTACTTTTTATTTAAAATATGACATCCTAAGTATTGTTTAATATATGTTTTTCGAATTTTCCTTTTCTTCATAATTTGCTTTTTTTATAAAAAAAAACCATCTAATTAAACGGGCGTAAATATCAAAATTATAAAACAATCACATGTACTAACTTATTTGCCAGTTCTCTGTCTCTCGAAACAAATAAACATTAACCTGAAACTAGTGTAACTTCGTGTCAACCTTTTAAGTACTAGTATATCTTACCAAGCCTTGCTCTTGCTCTGAGTTTTATTAGTGTCACGGGTGCTTTGATGTGTCTTAATTACTCTTTATGGTATATTCATCCGGTAAAGCAGCCGTTCAGATGTATGCATGCAACACTGCAATTGGCTGATTTGATATTAGAAATTTTACGATGTCGGTTTGTATCGGATAATCAGGGGAATGATACGTTTTCTGTTCAGATATAATTATATACAAGAGTCGGTGCAATAGAGGACTCGAAAACGATTCTTGGAAAATAGCTTCAACGCATATTTAAGAAATATATTTTAGCTTGAATTTTACAGAATTTAAGTTACTCTGTAGATTCAAAATTACAATATGCTGAATACAGGCAGGGCCTCGTTCCCGCAGGTGACGGATATTAGTATCCGACCCAAACATCTCACGGTAGAAATATAGAAACAAACGATATTGAGATGATGTGTATGGGAAAGTGACGTCACAATGTTTATAACGTTAATTCACAAGTACATGTAATTCACGAAAGTCGTCCAGCATGGATAAGAATAAGATCTATTTTATCCATCACATGCAGGAAATATATTAAATATATAAACAGTTTTACATTTTAAGTTTTTCATTTATTACTATGTCTATAAATATCTATGTATTTGTTTCGTGAAGAAATCCACCACGACTTGTTACTAGACACAAATGAACAAGAACTTGTACATACCAGACTTATTGATCTAATAACTATTTGATAGAGTATTAAAATATTGACTATTTCTACTGTATGATGTATTTGTATGGTGTATGTTTGACAATTTAACAAACCATTAATGAAAGCCTGTGTTATTCTGAAATTCTAAGCCTATGTTGTTGTTTTTTTCAAAAATAAATTCATGGAGTGACTTTAGAATATATTAACTTCTCAATATTTGTTTCCAATAGAAGATCAACGCAATATAATTACTGAATATTTCCAAAACTGTCAAAGACATAACAGTTTTTTTTAGCTTTACAGAGAGTTTGAGCAATATTTCTAAAGTAATTAATAGGACGGACATAGTAAAACGTCGCTATTGAGATGTTCTGTCAAAACTGATAATGACAATTTGTTTAAATTTTTTCTTAAGGTAATTTACGTTTAAGTATGTCCATTTTCAGAAAGAAAAAAGTTCGAAGGTCATACTTCTGTGTTTTGATAAAAATGCATATAAATTGATAGTCTGGTAGCGACTGCTTTAAAAGTCTAGACTAGCTTGTTAAAGCACTCTGAAGTATCTGATACTTAAAGCTGTAAAAATGCATACGTAATATTTTCCATGAAATGCAATATAGTTGCATGCAGTTTCTGGTAGCCAAAAACATAGAATATATAGAAGCAGGTGGAACCTGCTTTACATTTAATATAAAACTCGTAAAAGAAAAACCGCCGATGATAGAACAAAACTGTTTGATTAATGTTATAATGAAAACATTGTTACAGAATTTATTGCTCGCAGTTATTCTTGTATTGTGGTTTCGAAGATGTTAGATATTCCTTAAGGTATTGCTTTTGCATAGCATAACTTAACAATATAGGTTTAGACATTTTCCATGCATTAGAATTTTAGCTCAAAAAAGTATAATAAACCAAAAGTCTATTAAAAGCAAGCCAATCCGGCTGAAAAAAAACTTCGAGGTGAATAGTTAGAATAAACAAAAATCGTGTAACCCTCTTTTATTTCTATGTGAGCTAAAAAAGAGACCCATCTTGTGTGCCGCTAGATCAACAGACAATATTACTTCATTAAATATTTACAGAACTCTGTCCCTGAAGAAAGTGATCTAAACTAATTCCGTAATTCAATTTTCTTCAAAGACGGTTGTAACGTATATGCTGTGTCCCAGAAGTAAAATTAGGTTTTTGTTCTAGCAAGCCATCAGGTCAAACTTAATTTAGCATTTCAACAAAAACAGAATTTACCAAGATTTTATCCAATCAGGATTTTTCAGAATATACTTTAACAAATTACTTATGAGTTTTTGTGTCTGTTTTTGCTCATTTTAAGGATTTAAGGTAGTCTCTGGCCTCGTGAAAAAAGAAATTTGACGAAAATGTTCTGAAAATTTACTTTTAAATATGAATCCACGATGGATGGAGTCACGTAATTGTCCAAATGTTTGTTAAAAACCCTCCTCTATCGCTATCGATAAAAAATCTTATCTGCGTTGGGAAAAAAGAAATCGCTTGAGCTTATTTAAGCTGCCTTTAGGTAAACTAATTTTGCGTCCATAATGGAAAAAGACTTAGTTCTCATATTTCAGATTTCGTCTTTGTCTGCTATAGATATATATATATCTAAACTGGGAAATGCCTTTTAGGTAACCTACTCTGAATTAAGCTTTAAATGTTCGAATAGAAACAAACACCAGGAAAAAAATGGATAGACGTACATGTAAGCAATGTCTAAATTATGAATAGTAATCCATTTTACTTCCTTTCATTTTGACATTTAAAACTTGTATTCTTTCGTTTAAGAATGACATTCAACACTGTTACAGAGTCACAATGCGTCGCATGATTTCCCTGGAGAGGGAGTGAGAATGAGCCGGGTAATTTTGTGTCTATTTTCAAAAGTAATTGAAATGTGATAACGAGATAAGAAAGATAGATTGTCAACGTTGTTAGCTTGTAATGGTTATGTCAAATCGGAATTGTTTTTAGTATTTCTATCATAGAATGGTGTACTTTAGGCAATAATAATTTTGAAAATAAACCTACATGTCTTGATTGTTTCAGAATGATAAACGGTAAAGAATTTTTCAAATTAAAAATACATCCTGGTATAACCAGTATGACCACTGTATTTATGTCATTTGTTATGAGTTCGTGCTAGTTATACATTATTATTCACAGATTTGTTTAAATGTTATGTATGCTTACCAAGTTAGCTAAGAAGCAGTAATTTAGTTTAGTTGTCGTTTTTGAAACTTAAGCAGTAAGTTCCGCTATTAAGACAACCCGGTTTAAGACCACCCTCGGCATAAAGACCGAATAATTATTAACCAAATGACCCCTTTTACAGTAAAAAAAGGTATTGATCAAAAACATTTCGATATCAAGACCACTTTATGCCGGTTCGAACACTAATTTTACTGTCAATATTAAATGTTATATCGTCAAGGTCCTACATGTTCTATTTTGTTCTACGCGTGGCAGTTTACTCAATGTGTATGCTATAAAAAACATCGCGACTTCTGTACTGCTCTGACTTGTTAAGCTAGTGAAGAAAATTCGCTTTCAGTCTCTTGTTATTGATTTTAATGGCATTGTTTTCATATTATTCATCGAGTTTTTCATTTGCAACTTGCTTCAATTGCATTTCACACTACCTCCTTCAATTTCTTCCATCTACATAACATTTAGTACTGTATCGTCTATCTTAGAAATTGTGGCAACACGTGTCGAAACTGACGCTATCGGTGTTTTTCTAACTATTTGTTACCTATCTGGAGCATCTGTATAATTATTATGTTTTTTAGCAGTTGTGCTAATTATGTAAAATTACAGAAATTGAAATTTAACGAGCCGTATGTTTTTCTGACTAACTTATACATTTAACACCCAAAGCCACATTTATAAAACTGGAAAAGTGACTCGCTAATTACTCAGCCAGTCTCATTAGATTACTGTTGTACTCGAGCAAGCTTTAACGGAGCATGTTCTCAATAGCTTACTGCTTACATGGTGTGACTTGGTATGCAAATTTTCAGTGATTGAAAAGTGTAAAATTTGATTACAGATTTATACGTTAACTTCCAGAAACGGGCACTTCATAACTCCCCTTTCCCGGAAGCTTTTCTGGCAATAAGACTGATGTCAAATATCAATAAGACACAGACTCTAAAGTACAGGATCCTTTGTATAATAGTACCGTGTTCAACTGCCGTACTGATATCTTTAGTACATTGTTGTTTCACTATAAAAAGTTATATAATTTATAAAACCCTTGGATCTAATTTGATAAACGAATTTGAACATATTGGAGAATGGTATGTTAATAACATTGATAATCTAATATAAATGCTTAGTGTATTATTAAACGCCATATATCACTTAATCACTTCCAATTACGTGTCTAGCGGATGCAACTTAATTATCTCTTTTTTTTCTAATTTTCCTTTTAGATGTGGAAGCTGTCTAATTTATGACCTTTATTTATATTCGACTTTTTTTATCAATTTAGCTATATTATATATAATTGTTGATGAAAGGTCCTCCGATAGATGACTAGAGTATAGTCTAAACCCACCCCGGTGTTCGAAGACAATATTCACACAAACCTACGCCCTCACTTAATGATCTGGGAAACGTAAATGAGGGTTGATAAATTACATCAATATGATATGAAAACAGTTTAATTTAATAATGTGGGAGAGTAACCACATCATTGCTTTGTGTAAACTTTTTCTAAAATTTTTAGAACAAACAGATAATTTCTTTAACATCTTTCTGCTGTCCAACAAAAAAATGAGCATTCTAAAAGGTAATGAAACTCATCGCCAATGCCGTTATCGCATTTTTGACAAATACGTTGATTTAATGGAATTGTGTTCCTAGTTCCTATTTCTATTGGTGACCTGTGATTTCTTGTTCTGAATTTAACAATGTAACGCAAATATTTCTGAGAAGTGCTCATCAAGTATTTTTCAAGTTCGAATTTACTTTTAAATAGTTTATAATTTCTAAGGTTGCTTAGAGTTTTCAATCACTAAAAACTATCATTTAAATATAAATCCGTTAATTTCTGTTGGACTGTAGCCTTTAACGATTTAGAATTTGCAAATTCGTGCTTAGTCCATACTAACAGTATATCAATTAGACCACAATCAATCAGTATATTTTAAACATTACTTAACCATTGAAACCTATTACCCTTTACATTATTTGTGTGTTTATATTGGCTTAATAATAATATTAATAAATGAATTGAATTGAAAATAATAATAAGTACAATGTGCAAGATAGCTTGTTTGTAGTTGGTATAACTAGATTAGCCCAAAAAGATATGATTCTTGTTTTAATATCAATACTTAAAGGTTTAACGCCAGTTTCGCCGTATATAACGCAATTTGGGGTACAACTTTTCAGTTTTAATACAAGCTTTAAAAATTCAATTGCACTATTTGAATTACATCAAGATTACCATAACCCTTAAATTTCACAAACGCAAAGTAATATAGGTTTGACAGTTTTCATAAAAAGGTCAATTTGCATATCAACTGGGATACAAATTAAAAGTGAATTCATTGCTTTTGTAGCTTGCTTTGCAATTTCACGTTTTGCGTTATAAAAAGAGCCACCTTTGCTAAATAATATACCTAGATATTTATATTCATTCACAACATCTAATTTGTCATTTTTATATATAAATTGATAATATCTCTGTCTTCCCTTGGAAAATACTAAAACTATTGTTTTCGAAATATTTACCGTTAACTTCCAAAGCTCACAATAGGCTCTATAAACATTTAACGCATTTTATTCGGCTGATTCTTCAACTATGACTTTATCATCAGCGTTTAATTCAACAAACAAAGGTTTACAAAGGTCAAGCTTCATGTTGATATACACTGCTGTTAGTCTATGACAACCGATATAGCAATTTTATGGAATTATAATTATCAGGTTTTAAAGTTTAATTAACTCTCGTTTACTAATTGCTCATGGGCTAATTTGGATTAAACCTGTTAAAAATTAAAAGTTTAACCTAATTACGACAGATTTCATTGTAACGATCTTTTTTTAGTGTTTCAAATTAACCAAAATTGCTTTCTGTTTCCTATTACTTCGGTGAACTGCATCCTGGCTAAGTGGGTCTTAATGCATTAAGGCACAGCGTTGACGACAACTTGAATATCATTAAAGACAACGGATGAACTCAATCACAATATTGTACAATACACCCTTCTTGTTACATAGCATGTAGGCCGACCCCTAGATTTTGTAATAAGTCAATGCAATGATGCTACTGAGCAAGATTGGTAAAAATCCGACATGTAGTTCTTGATAAGAATAGCTTTAAGTGAAAATGTTGACGAATGACGCTGGACACACACCTGACTAAAATGAGCTAAAATATTAACATTTAAGCTATAAAAGCACCGTTCTGGTTGCTATTGTAATGAGATAATGTGACTTAATCTTAGTTATCGGAAGATGTGAATATGGTAACTTGAAACTAATAACAAATGATATTGTAATTTGGAAAATCCAAGAACACCATTCTTTTTGCCATTCCTTAGTGTTATTTCGGAAGCTAATTACAAAATTCAAGCATAATTTGATCGAAACGTAATTTGTAATGCAAAAAAAGCAATTTTAATCACTGCTGAAAATCTATGACTTATAAAAATGGTGCGCTTTTAAAGTTGCTAAGTATATAACTTACGGAATCTCATATAATACGCATACAGGGACGCATATTGATTCCTGTCTGTCCATTCGAAACTAACGATTTTTTTTGGTTGTGTATTTCCAAAATCAGTTGAACTTCAGTAGACATTTTTACTATTTTTTGTATTTGCATAATATACCAGTTCTAATTTCTGAATCATTCAATAGGAGCAAAAATACTGGCTAGACCATGATTTAATGAACATACTCATCACATTCATTTTAACGGAACAAGAAAATAAAATGTCTACACTAAAGTGAAGAAATTTCGAATATTTTACATCACCCTGTTGCTTGATTTTTCTCAAGAATACATTCCTTTTTAGCGACTAGTTTCCGTATTCTGGGTGCGAAATTTTAAAGGAATCATAACGAAATACAAACTCATGTCTCTATTAAAATTATAGACTTTATTTCTTCTGTTGGAAAGATCAGTATACCACTTTGATAGATGTCAGCGATTTCAGCGATTTTTCGAACGTTTTATATTAACTTTTTCATTGTTTGTATGTACCGTATGTATTTTTTTATCACTGTAGAAGCTATCAGGCTTATGTTCGGTTAACCTTCTGAGTTTGATTTATTTATGGTTCCCGCATCAAATATTTGGCTGCTGAAAGGATATTTTGGTAAGCGTGTCTGTAAAACTCTTGATATATTGTCATTTTACATAGACTTCTTTTCTATTGTCTAACGTTTTAAGAGCCCTCTCTCATGTTGAAACTAGGGCAACTAATACCCTCGCTTATGCGTTGGTCACAAAATAAAAGAAAAACCAGTGAATGCTGCCATAAATAAATGATAAACACAGTTGGTGAACAGATCAGAGGAATGAATAAATTATAAACACAGTTGTTGAACAGAGCCATGAATACATGATGAATGTGCTGACACACTGGCTTTGCATGAATATATATAAAATGCTATGTACAAAAGGGCTATAACTCTATTAATTTGAAATATAATTTGTAATTGTAGTTTTACATACTTTATTATAATGTATATCAACTGTGTTGTTTCAACTCAGTATAACCATATATACTTGTGAATTACACTTTTTTGTCCACCTTCGAAGAAACGGGGGTATATTGCTTTGCACATGTCGGTCGGTCGGTCGGTCGATCGGTCGGTCGGTCGATCGGTCGGTTGCTCGGTCGGTAGAAAATGGTTTCCGGAAGATAACTTGGCCTACAATCTTCAAACGTGGTGTGCGGGTTGATGACCTCTATTGATTTTGGTATCAGTAGGTCAAAGTTCAAGGTCACAGTCACAGTGACCGGGAATTGGTCGATGGGTACAGAACGGTTTCCGACCGATAACTTCAGAATGCATTGGCATACAATCCTCAAACTTTGTGTGTATGTTGGTCATCACCAGTAGATGACTTCTATTAATCTAAAGGTCAGTAGGTAAAAGATCAAGGTCACAGTGACCCGGAATGGTGTGGATTTGGTCATGACCAGCAGATGGCCCATATTGGGGTCAGTAGGTCAAAGGTTTTTAAGGCAAACTTTTATTTTTGTAAAGCCAACTTTTTCCACATTACTGATTGCATCTAAGGGTGCATACATGTTTTACAAACAGCTCTTGGTAATCGAAGACTTGCATAGTACAAAAGGGCAATAGACATGAAAACCCACAGTTATATAACTTTTCACTGTGATTAATATTGTGCCTGTGAACATGATGAGTAGATTTAGGCCGAGTAGCACAGGTGGTACTTGACTTTTTGTAAGATGGGACAGGTCGGGACGGAAAGGACAACATGTGCGGTTCCTATATAACCTCACATCATTACGTAAAGCGGGGGTATAATGATAAAGTCATTGATGACGACAGCAATTACGGTCATACAAATTTACTGTCATAAAATTAAAAGCAGAATGTTTTTAAAAGTGATATCCACACCTATTTTAGATAGCACAGAAGCAAAATATTCCTTTTTTTGTAGAGATAACGAGTGCGAAATATCTAACATGAATCATTTAACAAGAAATCCATATTTGAAATGCAAAAGACAGATTTTCGTGGGTGTTTAAATTAACCTTATGCTTCCATAACAAATGCACCATGCGTTTTAGCACGGGAAATATTAATGGAAGAACAAAAGGAATTATTATCAATATGTTTAAATGGATCTTCTGCAATAATAAAAGGAATACATCAAAGATATTTAATCATATTATTTTCGAGAGAAACTCGTTAAAATTGCCATAGTTGCGTAATAAAGTAGTCATAATTGCAAATCATGCATGCAATTACTAGAGCAATTATTGCCGGAACATGTCATGCTTATTTAAATTCAAAGATACCGTAGCCAGCTTCAGTTAGAAACATCTTCATTATCGTTTTACTCTTTATAGCGCTGCATTATGACAAGGAGATATAACCATTGTTTATTAGAATCAATAGTTGTTTGCTTATCAATTTTAGAAGGAAAAGAGATCAAACTGGCCTTAAAGAAGGCGCTAAAATTGGTATTTTAGCTCGACTATTCGAAGAATATGAAGGCTATTGCACTTGCCCCGGCTTGATTAAAAAAATTATATAGGCTAATATCTTATTACCTTAATATAATCTCAAATTATTTTGCTCATGACAACATGGTCATGATGTACCCCCTCTACCTCTCCAAACATCAAACACCGAGTTTCTTCAATTTTTTTTAATTAGTTTGACCTAAATTCGTACATAATAACAAAATACCCCCCCCCCCTTAAAAAACCACCAACCCTCTATCATCTCCCTACTTCTACCCCGTCCGGAAACAAAACAGTTCTTGAATTTGAAGTTTTATTTATAATATTGACCTTAATTCTTACACAATTACATAATAAATTTATTCCCCGACACCGCCATATTTTATATAAGTTTTGCCATAATTCTTACGCATATATACCTATTCTTAGACACAAAAAACACATTTTACTGACAAGCCAAATAGTCGACTATGCTGTCATGAGGTCCTTGTTGTATGAAAAAATCTCTTAAGAACAACCAAAAAAAACGAAATGTCCTACCGATACGTTTACCGTAAAGTTGAAATATTTTGATATCTTACAATAACTAGATCTGATTATGTTCAGAAGTACCAATAAGCACCTTGTTTATGTCGAAAACTGGCATCTAAGTCCGAACCCATCTAGGACTTACATGTAGATCAGTCTTGAAAGGGCATAATATAAGAATTACCCATGTGGCCAAGTTTCTATAAAAACAATGGTTTAGATGAAAAAGAATCAAGACAACACCAAACAGACAACTAAAAGGAAATAATTTAAACAGGTACTGCTAGCATGTAAACATCTTGTTACATGTAAGTGATCTCATGTTTATCTTCATGACTAAGTTTTAAATTACGTTTGGTTACACAAAGAAAAACAGTTATAGAGCAACTATTTACCGTATTAATCGACGCTTCTGATATCAGAGTTACTATTAACACTCTACCGTCATCTTTAGACGTATGCCTATGAAATGGACAAAAACCCAACCGGCAGTATTTCCCTACATTCCTTGACTGTTCAAATCAGATGTTCCATTAAGTACTAAGTCATCCTTTTAATGCACAACATATAGTTAAAGCAGAGACAAGCCTAAAGATGCGCAGTGCACTGTTTTGTCCCTTCTGGTCTTTATTCGCAGAGAGGTCTTTGCTGAGATGTGGTCTTTTACACAAGTTTGACATTGTTATGCCGGTAATATGTCGCACGCAATGCTACGTTTATCTTATAATTCTAAGTGTTGCCACTTGTTTCAATTCTAATTTTTATTAGTCATTGAGTGAAAATAAGGGTAAATGCCTATAATTAAACAAATGCTTTTGCTCTTTCAAAATTGCTATTTTATAGAATTTCATAAATATTTTTTGAAATCTGTACAATACAAGTAAACGAAAGTATTTTATTATTCCATATGGATTTTAAAATAAAGATATAAATATTGTTCGTTAGTAATAATTTCATTTGGCACTCGAAGGACAAATTCCTGTCAAGATTTCAAAAGTCACAAGCTGTTACATTTCATTTATCTTCAAATTAAGTTTTTAATGAGTATATTTATTTTTTGATATCAAGTTTCAATGGATGGACGATCCATCGTTACCAGCTCCTGATTCACAAGTTGATGTTCTCACTATTGCTGCTTACTTTTATTCAATCTACAACCGAGAGCAGTCAAGAGATCAGCAGACGACAAGTGTGCTAATTGCAATCAGCTGCCTTCTCTCTATAACGACGGCGTTTCCGGTACTGAAATAAATCCTACATATCATTGGTCATAATTGTGTTCCTAAACAAAATTTTATTTGTAGATACACGTCATCGCTTGTCATATGACAGTCTACCACAGGCGGAGAATGTATTAGGAAATAATTGAATAAAGAAGCTATGATCCATTTACTTGGCATTTTTCAATGACGTCGAAATGTGTATCCATCTATTTTTATGTAAACCAACAATGTCTGTATAGGGATTTTGGTAACTAAGCGGAATATGATTTCCCAAGAGTTTTAAAGACAATTAGTAAACAGATTATGTCTCACATGGCAAATAGACAACTTGTCTTACAAATCTCTAACGTCAACAAAAACTTTGTTTAACGTTTTACACGTTACTTTGAAGTCTGTCTATATAGTTCTTTACTTAGATTCTTACTTCTTTTGTTGATTCTAGCCTTTAGTTTATATAATTTATTATGTATTAGTATGTCATTTTTGAAAATTTCATTTTTTCAACGGCAGCTTTAAGAAATTACTAGAAATGAAAGAAATTACTGAAATGTAGGAATGTAAACAGAACACTATTCAACTCGCTTAAAACCACGAAAGTATTATTTTGCATAGAAAGAACTTTTACATAGAATAAAATCGCAACTTCTTAGTCCCCTAATGAACTAAATATCTTTTTGTTTTTAGTTATATAAACAGGACTGGCTTGATATAATAACGATGTTTGCAAGACGACTAGTTTAACCTATATTCCGTACATTAAATAATTAACTGTTAGACACGAAACATTTTTGAGGGTGCCTTCACAGACGTTACAATATCTAAATTTATTGTATGCACACACCCCTTCATTTCTGGCGGCTATAAATTTCATTTCACCATGGAAACACAGTGCCAAAATCTAGATCTTATGAAAACTAGACAACTTTTTGAGGACATTCTTAACATTTTAGAAAATAATTAGATCAGGAAAGTTCATGGACTGATTTACGAACTTTGGTTGTTATACAAAAGAAAAGAAAACGGCAAATGGCAAATATACAGGCATATGACAAGCAAGCAGTGCTACATTGCAACAGGTGACCAAGTATCTTGAAGTAATGGACACCAAAATATGTATGACATGAGTAATAGTCACAGCTTTGTTGTCATAATGTTCAATACATTTGGTTACATATGATAAATAGATAATCACTCTTTTGTTTAACATTATTATGCAGGCCTAAGTTAAGGATAAAGCACGCATGGCACGACCAAGTCGGCAGTGGTCTAATCATTTTAAAACTGTGAAAATATTTCTATCCCTGCCCAACACACATACACACTTTATAGTCACTTTTTGGTCACTTACCTTTACTAATGATTAATAAATGGATTTTCATAATTTTTGTGAAATGTGAAAAAAAGAAGTTACAATAACTTAACCAATGGTCCTTCAGTGTCGTGTGACTGATATTTACAGCACTCAGGGCCGTTAAATAACGGATTTTATACTTTATACATGTACTTGAATGAGTCTATTTAGACAAATCTATAAGAAAAAAGCACGCGAATAACATAAAGTTTTAGACATTCTTATTTCTCATTAAAGGGCGGAGAATAACACGTTATGAACATTACTCAGTAATTCGATGTAAGCATGGGTTGTTAGTTTTAATTGGTGATAAGAGATGGATTATGACAGGATTTATCACTTCTCTGTATAGATTAATTAAATAATTGCGGTACTGCAGACATTAGACAGATTAGAGTGTATTTGCCATGGCTATCTCATTGCCACAGGAACACGTTGCATGAGGTTAATGTTTAACAGTAAGCACATGAGGCTTTAAAGCTTTTATCAGAAACATGTCTTCCAAGGGATGTGCTTAGCGTATTATATACTAACAAACTACAAGCTCACAGCAATTCAGAACAATAATCCACATACAGAGCAGAGCACTATGACCCAACACCATATTTAAATCAAAGCGCTGTGAGCGCTGAAGGGGTTATAGGTTAACTCCTCGAAAAACAAATTTTGACCTACGTGTTCGCAGGTCGAAATTCAATATATGACACAGAATGAATGATTCACAAATATATGGGTGGCAGGGAAGTTTGTTTTATTTTAAAACGTACGTTAAATGAAAAATAATCACGTAGTCAACATTATAAATTGTTTAAGGCAATAAAAATAATCCAATCTGCGCTTTGTACAACTTAAAGCGATATGATCTGATGATGTGGATCGAAAATTATTGTGTACCAAGGACAAGACCTTGAAACAGAAATAAACAAGGCAATACCAGCAATGAATTATAAATACAGTACTGTGCAATGTGTATAACAGAGAAAACCAAAAATGATTCTGGGTTACCTTGTAGTTGTAATCGGTGAAACCGTTCACTGGGCCTTGACATGCAGCGTCCTCGATAAATGGCGGGTGATTTTTATTGCGTGAGTTCCTTCTCGGGAATGTACGTAAATTATATCTTTTTTTGAGAGAAATTTATTTGTAGGTAAATATATATGTAATCGTTCGTAAATAACAAAGTTGTCAATGAAATAACATCGGAAATTTGAAAATCAAACTACAAACTCTTATATCGAGCTCCGTACGTTTCCGTAAATTTCCGTAAATATCCGTACTTTTCCGTGATATGCATATGATTATCTTCCGTAATCAGCTAACAGCGCATTAATTTCTAAAACAGAAAAAAATGTGTAATGCAGCCCGTAAGCTATATACGTTTGAAGTTATATGTACTCTTGTTATTTGTAATATGTTCTTATCATATGCGACATTCAAACAAAAGATTGATCTGGTCTGTCTTGCACTACTTTCGCACAGCGAATGTTTACAGTTGTTGTTCGCACATAGCACAGTTAAATTTCTTGCAGTGTTTGAAATGTGGTATGCTAACTTAGGCCTAGGGGACTTTCAGTCCCCAGGCCAAAAATACATAATGACACAAATTACAAACAAAAATAGTGACAAATTAAACATGGAATATACAAGCGATTACAACAGAAATCGAAATGTTGTCAATTAAACATATTTGTGAGATAGTGAAAGAGACAGTGTGTACGATCGAGTATTCATGAATACAGTCATTGTGGATCTACCATTTGTTGATCTAGTATTCACGTATCGAAGGATACAGATTAGTACAAAACTTTGATTTTGCTTTTCGATCCGTTAGAGTCTTGTTTCCCTGTTGTAATGTTGTTTATTGATTGCTCGTACACAGTAATTTTATTATTAAAGGCATTGATTCCGTTGTAAAATGCACAGTGGAAGAGTTAAATGGCTATGTAAGACCGAGAGCGAATAACTGAAATACTGTCAAAGCAGGTGCTAAAATCAAAGAAATAAGAACTTTTTTGTCTACACGGTAATACAATTTATCATTTTTATGGCCCGATATATCCAGGAATAGGTATTTGAATTAGCCATCCCCTCTTTAAATACAATTTGCATTTATTGTTAATTTACTAGCTCGTGAAGCATCTCCTGTTCCGTTTTGTAAATATGAATATACCAATAAAGGTAGACTTCAAATATTATTTCATTATATTACATGTCGCGAGATTTTTGTTAAAGAAACTAGTATATGTAAAAGAACAAACCTTTAATAGCTACCGTGAAAAGAAAAACGTAAAATATTCTTAAAGTAGCACCGGACTATATGTATATACAGTGTACGCGTAGATCGACAAAAAAAATTGAAATTGAAATGCTCAAAACTTTTTCTGAATGAGAAGACACTTACGTAATTAAGCTTCTAGCTAATTGGATGTGCTTAACATTTATATTATAGGAAACAGCCGGCATGACATACCGATAAAGAATCAGCATGTGACTGGGTCAGGGTTATATGCTTCAAAACAATACCTCAGTGCGAACAAGTAAAGAACATTGACGGATTTTGACGGGTTGAATCACCTAATAACGATATGATTTTAGATTTTTACAATGAATAATGTGTTATCTAAAATGTAATGTCATAGTACTTATTATGTTTGGATATCTTTTTTCTTAATGTAAGTTTCTCATGAACTGGCTTCTAACAATATAAGTCTAAAACATAGTTATTTAGTCATTTGATTGTAATAATTGAAAAGTATTATGTATATTGCCAAGACAACCTATTCTTAGAACCCTTTTAAAATTGTTGAAATGTGATGGTGAGTGACTACTTGCTGTCATATTGCCTAAGAAACAAATATTTGCTGGAATAACGTCAGATATTCACCTTAAAAGGGTTTAAATCTCCGAATACAGTGGCGTTTCTTCTGTTTTACCTCCAAAATGAATTTTACACGGTTAGAAAAACAGCAAACTCAACACTGACGTCAACATACTCCTTATGACGTTTATGACGTCATGTTTGTTAAGTGTTCATGTATTAAGTTAAATTGGTCATATCTTTGTTGATTTTCAAGGCAGTATACTGCAATTTTTAGAAAATATCGTTTCTGAAAATACAGAAAGATTGTTTTTGAAGAATTTGTCATTAAAGTCCGGTTTTTCTCGTCATATTAATGTACAACCTTAACATTGATGCACAAGTATAGAGAAAGTCGGCATACCTTTTAATGTGTAGTTGTATCTTTCTATCTGTGTCCTCAACAGTAAACAATCTCTGCCTTTACACCTGCAAGAAAATGACGAACATGTATGTAGTACAGCATCAATTGATGTGACAGAAACTGAAAAGGTATGGAAACATATTTACAGAAAAAATATCAAAACAAACTAATTTTCTGTAACTTTTCTATCTCACTGGCAACATAATTCCGTAGGATGTGATGAAAGATTACCTAATTACATCACATTAGTAACGTCATAAATAAAGAATTCCGGTGATTACGTTATAACTAGCAAGCTGTGAAGACGAGTAAAGTGATTCGTAAAAATGTGATTGTAGTTTTGCGTTGATTAAAAACCTAGATTAAGGGAAGACAGAATCAAGAATTCTCACTTATTTTTTCTTTCTACAAATTATTGAAACCAAATGTTGTGATAATTATCTTGCTGGAATGTTGTTTCTTATTTGTGAAGAAGCACGTTTATAATGCAGAAAAACTTTACTATCTTAGATTGGGAAAATTAGGGATTTAATGTTATTATGTTTTAGGCTTTTTATTAAGCATTAAGTGCTAGCTTGCCGCGAGTCTCTCTGATAGTTGAATAACATCGTTTCATTAAAAAGTTTGCGCTGTAGATATTTACACCCAGTGACATTATTTGATCTCGATTTATCGTTATATAAAAAAGAACTGTTTGTTAATTTACATAATAAGCTTTTATCAACACCGTGTATAGCTGATATATGTGTGCAATTTACAATGGTTTCTAGCTCAAGTGACACAGTAGATCGTGCTGGCAATATTGTATCACCATTAAATGTTGACCATTGCAGAGGACGGTCGGAAACGTCAGTTCTACTGTACTCCTTGTGTTATCAGCAAGATTTTTCAGCTGCTCGGGATACCAGAAGTGCTAAATCATTGAATAAATGCAGTAAAGAACACATCATTACTGAATTCAAAATTACTTTATCATAAACTATGGAACTTATGTTCTTACCTGTGATTATGAAACAAAGAGCCATAAATTGCAGTACTTGACAAGCGAAACCTTTTGATACAACTCAGTAGTGATTAAAGAGATTCGTACTTTTATTTCTATGCCAGTAGCGGTTTAACAGTTGTTGCTTCCGTTAAAGCGCAACAATCAGGGTACTGAGGGACAAATGGTAGTGCTAAAATTAACTTTATTGTTCTTTTCTTTCTTCTGGTATGATGTGCGAGTCTATAAATATTAGCTAATTTCATTGTTTGGAAAAGAAGCTTTAAAAACCGGTGTTCTGTGTAAAAGACATATTACAGACACCCCTGATCAGCTTACGACGGGTGCCAACGTCAGCTATCTGACTGAATTGTGTGACTGCGATATGTTCTAACCTCTTAAGTCAAGATAGGAAAATGAGCAATTAGAAACCGACATGTGTGTCTTAGAGGAAATACTCAATGTTCTTACAGTCGCTTTGTGTCGTAATGCTACCGTAATTTTTACTGTTCGGCAAAAGTGTTAAGAGTTACGTGAAAGGCTTTCTACAAAGATACATTTTAATGTATGTCATTAAAATGCTTGAATCATAAAACAGTAAATACTTCTGCCAGCAACACTGTACATCTGTATCTAAAAATGAGAAAATAGAATTCAACTATTTCGGATAAGCAAGCGGGAATAGTGGTAGGAAGCACGTTAATAAAGTATTGATGTAGGCGAACTATAAAAGTGACATAAATGCCTTCATTACGATTATATTTATATTTCATATTAGAAAACCGCTTTCATAAATGATAACAAACAATTATATAACAAGCTGATTAGTTAACCCACAACAGTATTCATAACATATGCCCTCTAATAAATAAATCTTCGAATCAGAACTTCTAACGAGGCATATACCATAAATAACACAAATCGAAGATGTATTAGTGAGTATTGTGATTCCTGATGTCGGTAGTCTGTCGTCTGTCCGTTTTCACTTGACTTGTTAACGTTGTAGAGGTCATATTTGACAATCAGTCTTATCCTCAAAATGACGTAATTATGCTAGCAAACAGTACTCTATCGATGATGTAAACGACGACGGAAAAATCGTATAACATAAACTATATCATACTTTTCATGACAGCGACTATTTTTGTCCTTTTAAACTGGCCGGTACTATCGTGCTACCGAAACATTAACTTTCAAAACTGATACATTTCAGAGCGAGTAATAAACACTATCAATTCAGTGCCCATTTGTTTTGATGAACAACTCATTCATGACAGCTTAAAGGGAACACATGAATCAAATTAGACAATATGAAAGTCAAAATTTGGCCCCGAGTCCAGACATTCATAAGAAGGCAATAAGTATGTCTGGATTACCTCGCGAGCCGTTATTATAAATGTCGTCTGGCTTCCTTTAAACTTTGGAGATCATATCAAGTGAACACGTCCCTATAGTATCCTTTCAGATGACTCCAAAAACATGGTATCCTCATATAGAAACCAATTCATCAATGATCTTTAGAGAGGTACTTGGAACTGCAAAGATTAATGTGGCCTTGGAAAGGAAGAGCAAGTACAATGTCAGTAAATATAATGTATGCAGGTTTCGAAATGTGTCGCAAGTAAAGTTTTACTTTTTCTTAGACTTAAACAAATCTTAACAAAGAAAAACATATCTATATACTTCTCCGATCCGTACTTGCATGAATAGTATCATACTTCAAACTTTTTACGTTGGAAAATAGATAATATCACACCAGCACATTCTCAAGATAACAAAACACGTCAAGTCTGATATGTAATATCGGTGTTACAAGTTCCTTTCCTGTGTAAGATACTTTGCTAAAGCTCTATTGTGACATCTAGTTTGTGTTCAAGAACATTTAACAACGTCGCTGAAGATGCAGAAGAAACATAAATAGAACATGGTAAATATATTATGTTTTTTTTTCGCACCCTCTGGTGGATTTATAAATAATTTTTCATATGGTAAAAAATTTGGTTGATGTGAAATAAATAAAGTAATAAATCCGCAGAGCAATGAAATAGTTTTTTTTTCAAAATTAATGATTATATATTAATTCTGATATAGAACAAATCCTGACATAACACATTTTGGGGAAATGTACAGCTATGATAACAACATTATTTATTTTAGCTCGATTGAGAAGAAAGCTTGTAGCTTATCGAGTCACTCTCGAGTCCGCTTCCTGGAAAAACCAGTACTGGTGGCATATGAGGAGTTATGGTCCTGACCCCAATCGGACTCGAACCCGTAAGCTCTGGATGAGCGGCATGCACCTTGTCCTTTTCACCACCGCTCCCCTTTAATTAAATGACAGTATAGAATGACTTAATTGACATTAAATTGACTAGTTTTGAAGTCTGAGGCTGTTTTCTATATACATGTGTGCTTCTGTTTGAATTGATCAGCTTTATAACTAAAACTTACACGATTATCTGACATATCACTCGAGAACATCATAACGAACTTATTATCATACGAAAGTAGAAGGTGGTTCATTTCGAAGGAAAGAAGTGATGAGTGGAAGTATGTTAAGGAATGGCCAGAACGGCTGCATACATTTGCAATTGTCCGTCCAAAAATCTCCAAAACGATAAAACTTATATTGAGTATGAGACGTAACATTACATCTGCACCTGAAATATTAATTATTTGTGTTTCAATTAGTCTTTGTCTTTGCCAATGATTGACTCATCTTATCCCTAAGATTATTCTTTATCTCGAAATAAAGTAAAACATAAACCAGAAAAATTCAGACTCACGTCTTCATTTCATTAATGAAATTGCTGAAGATTTTCCAAAAGTTTTTTTTTTTAATTTTTATCTAGCATGATTTTCGTTCATGGCCATTATGTTGATGCATCATCTATCATACTAGAAAACATCTGGCGGTTATTCCGTAAATCTTCATAATTTTGATTTATTCCTTCTTCCCGCATCAAGTGTTTGACTGTTCGGTTAACAGGTTCTCTAAAACTCTTGTCAGATACAGTATATTGTCGTTTTGCACAGAAGTCTTTTTCTAATGCCTTATTATTCATTACACGCAAGTGTTTCCTCTTCACACCGGCGATAACAAAGTCAATTGGTTTAGAAAGCAATTAAAACAAATATTTTCAGTGAGATAAGGGTGGCGCGGTGGTCGAATGGTTAACGCTCAGGACTACAAATCAAATACTGCTGCCTGGGACTCGAACCCACGATTTTCGTGTTAAGAGTCCGACGCTCTATCCGAAGGCAATGACTCCTTCCTTTTGTCTATAAAGATAGCGAATGCAAAATATACATACTTTCAAATATCGCTGTCGTCTAACAAATACACATCTGTATGTTTATGAGAAAAAATGAATGGATCAACAAAAGGAATTATTATCAATATATTCGTGTTGATGTCCTAGAACGATAAAAGAGATACATTGATATTAACTCACTTTATTGTTTGCGTAAAATTCAATACACTTGCCACATTTGTATCATAAAATAGTCATAAATGCATATCATGCATGCAATAACCAGAGCAATAAGTTCCTGAACATGAAACGCTTATTTAAATTCAAAGATAATATAGCTAGAAAACATCTTAATTCTTTGTTTTATCTTAATTATTGTTTTATTATTGTGACAAGGTAATGGATTCATTTTAGTATCAGAATCAATCGGTAAATGTTTGGATATCATTATTTTCAAAAAGAAGTAGATCTTAACTAGCCTTTGTAAAGCTCTTAAACCAGTGTGTTGTTAACTTCTGTCAAGGAAACTTTGTTTCTATAATTGTAATGTCCTATCGATCCGTTAAGTTTAGAAATTTTCATGTTAACATCGACTGTAGTCGATCAGTGTAAAGTTTATTATTGTATTTGTCACTCAAAAGGCATAACTGATGTGGAAACACCAGCGGTCAAACAGTCACATGTCAATTCCAATGCTCCAACATAAAATTTTGCAAACATGTGGAAATAAGGCATTACAATATGCTTAAAGGATATACATTAACGCCTTAGCATCGAGTTTTTATCAAGGGATATCCCACATTTTCGACGATACTCTTGTTTCTCAAAAAGGTGTTCACACAACTCACGCTGCTCATTTTCCTTAATCTACATGCTCAAGCGAAAGTATAGACTGGCATAAGTCGTTAAAGCAATTACTCATATGTCTTTTCTGGACATTGAGATGAGCTTTGATTGAGACAAATTTTTGAAAGAGATATTTTTCTTAAAAGAAAAAAGACTTTAAGAGAAAAAGGACATCTCACAATCTCAAACTTGTATAAGTCTACCGAAAGTAATCAAGAGATCAGCAGACGACAAGTGTGCTGATTGTAATCAGCTGCCTTCTCTCCATAACGACAGCGTTTCCGGTACTGAAATAAATCCTACATATCATTGGTCATAATTGTGTTCCTACACAAATTTTATTTGTAGATACACGTTGTATCTTGTCGTTTTCAAGTGTTTGTGTACCAGTGTAAGGAATAAACAGAATGAATAAGTTTGAATCCGTTTACTTGGCATTTTTCATTAACTTTGAAATTTGTATCCCGGTGTATACATTTTTACGTAACATAATAGCATCTCTATAGATATGTTGGTAACAAGGGGAAAATGATTTCCTATAAGGAAACAAATTCTAACTCATATTGCAATAAGACAAACTCTCTTATAAGTATCTAAGGACACTAAAGTTTTGCGTTCTTTGTAAGACCGATAATGCTTTGAAAAAAATAATAATGAATGTGGTTATTGGTACATTTGTATCTTAGTACATAGTAACAGCGTTGTTGCCCTTTGGTCGAAACAAATGTTAAAATCATGTTTTCGCACTCTGAATCTTGCTGCAAGCTGTAACTGTTACTATACTCGCAAGAAAATACTGTTAATCATTTAACTCTATTCAAAATGTTTACAGAAAAAAACACAAGAATCAGACCAGTAAAAATTTTTTATCTGAGATAAACAATTTTTTCAAGCGTTGTCAGGTACGACTTGGGAAAAACGGCTATCTCAAAAATCTATACGAAAGAGACTTTCTTCGGAACAATTGTTCTGCACACTGATTCTCATCTAAGATGTTTGATTAAGGCACACGAGCAACACTTGGGAACTTTAAAGACATTTACATCTAAAACTTGTATTACTTTTTTTAAACAGTCAAAGTTATTCTATGCTTACGATAAACGTTTTCATAAGGATGTTGTCATTCCGAGTAAGAGAGTGTAGTTATTAGTAAGAATACGTCTAGTTACAGCACTGACAATTACAATTCGTGTGTTTTTTATCTCACACGAGTAAGGTGGATATTACGATATGTCAACTTTCTATTGCACACTGTTAAATAGTTCGTTTTTACACACTCTACTTTAGAACTGATTAGCACATTACGCTGGTTTGTCTTTAACTAGCTTAATTGCAACACTATCGCTGTCATCCACGGCAACCGAAAAGAAAAAGTGGTCAAATCTTGTCTAAAACAAATAATCATCTTTGAGTCAGTGAAAGTCTCTACATGATTCCTTGCTTATTTCCTCATATTCCTGAAACTTTTAAACTTTGAAGTTTCTTTTTTGCAACAACTTGCAAGTTACCAAAACATATATTTGGTTCTTCGGTGACTATAATCCAAATTGCTTTGAAAAGCATTCTGCTTCATCAAAACACTGGCAACCATGGAGTAGGACTGGTCAAAGTGTATTTGAAAATATTGTTTGCGAAACAACTGGCGTGATTTGAAAATCATTTGACTGATTCATTTATGAGATTGATTTCTACTATGTTCTCTTAAACTATTCGGTTCGTCAAAAAGCATTGCTAGTTTCCATCACAAACATATAATCATGGCAACAGGAGTAAATTCGTCAGTTCATATTGCATGATATGCATTATTTGCATACGTATAATATGATTGTCATCTACAGTGATTGCTACAAATGACATTCCATTTCGTACTAAACATTTGTAATTTAGTTTGGACCTGACTGTTATTTTTGAAACTTCATAAATGTATTAGTGGAACAACTTTTTCTTTACAAACACTATTACAAAACCATGAGCTAATATATTTATTGACATAAATTTCAAAATGAGAGTCAGGGGCAATACATCAAAATTTTAAAAATGACAACAGACAGTTTATTTAAATCACATAATAAACGACATTTGCAGAGGTAAAACTTTGGTTATGTTTCGCATTGAAACATATCTCATTGATTGACATCACAAAAGATAATTGTTAAACATATCTCCCTCATCAATCATCACTAGATAGTTCTAAATTCAGTTTGGAACACATCCGTTCGAACATTCCCAGACGAGATATTTTGACATTATTACAATTTTACAATGTTTAAGTTGGATTGTTCTTTTGCTGTTACTGCGCTCTTGGAAGGGGAGTCATGTTTAGGTCTATCAATGTCAATTACAAGGGGTGTTATAACAGTAACGTAGGCATTATTCTTTCATTAATTGTAGAGAAATGTACGTATCGACTCTTTCCCATGAGTACGGTCTAGCTAATATTATGTCAGTGATACTTTTGTACATACTCGAGTTTATACAAAAAATAATGTAGTTTTACATTGAAGATTTATATACGTCATTATTCTTTGCAACAATGTGTTCATTTGTCCATAAGATATTTATTGTTTGTATTCACTATAATAAAACGAAGATATGAAAAGTCATTAAAACCATTCATTCAGTTAAACAATGGTCTATAGAAAGGCAAAACTCTGTTACAAATTTTATCAATATTAATAATATATTACTGCGCATTATTTGGCTCTCGGTTGCGGAAGTTATGATTTCAGTTTTTGTTATTTGAATGAGTCTAATAAGATATTTGTTTAATCAATGACATGTGTTTCTATTTTAAACGAATAAGATTGTTGATTAAATATTCTTTACCAATTTATTAAATAACAACGATTAGAAAAAAGGCTACACTGTGGTATGGGTTCTATAAACATTGTTTGGAAAATGTTTGGAAAAGCATTCGAAAAGGTTTGGTTTAACACGATAGAAGAAATCTTAACTTCCTCAATAAACACAATAAAATGTATTTTGTTCTGTTCGGCAGGTACCGCGAATGTAAATGAAACACTACCGAAAACGGTCAGAAGCATTCCTCGGTACACACAGAAAACTTTACACACAATAATTATGATGTTAAGAGGAGATCATATATAATTTATGTTTAACGAGTTTTTAGTGTGTGTGTGTGTGTGTGTGTGTGTGTGTGTGGTTACTGGACATTTTTATATATTTCTGGCGTTTTTGACAACACTTTGATATGCAGTGACATTATATTAGGTTTGATGTAATATTTAAAGCAGTAATGTTGTTATTATAATGTATATCATATATATGTTAAGCTACGCTAACTGATCACTATTATTTAACATTATGTAAGTTCTAAGTTAAGGATGAAGTACATTTAGCATTGACCTATGTTAAAACATTTTTACTTTTGGTATGAAGTGTGACAAGAAGACGTTTGTTACAATATCTTGACCAATGACCCTTGTGTAACATGTGATTCATATTAATAGCATTTCTGGCCGTTTAATATGGTATATTGTACTGGAACACAATGTATCACATTGGACTGATTTAGACAAATTGTATAAGTAAAATGCATGTGAATCGCACAAAAAATCAGAGCTTCCTATTACTCATTAAAAGGTGGATATAACGCGATGTGCACATTACTGGGTAATTCGACGTACGCATGGGTTGTTATTTTAAATTGGTGATGAGAGACGGATTTATGCTAGGATTTATCACAATTCTTTATAGATTAATTAACTAATTGCGGTGCTGTGAACGTGCAGACATCATACGGAGTAGAGGGAATAAGTGGGCATGTATTTCAATCAAATGGTTTGCCTTAGAAATATCGTTATCATAGTTAGGTTTATGTAGGAGCATCCTGAGTGTGTAGCAATTTTTAACCATAGGAGACTGTAAAGTATTAAACAGAGGGAAAACATGTTGTTGTTGTTTTTAAAAGGAAGTACTTAGTCTATCAAATGCAGACTAAAACAATCACAGCAGCTCAGCAATCTGCTTCAGTTATGTTTTAGAACTTTTGTAAAGTAGTAAAATGTGACAGTCAGATGGCAAGATAAAACTGTCTGACAGTAAGTAACTGAAAAACCGGTGAAACAGTTAAAACGTAACACTTTGAAGGTTTTTGGTCTAAATCACAGTAAAGTATGGTTCTTTGCGCAGTTACTTGAATAAACAACCCTTTTACATTTTTTGTTAATACACCATTAGCCGAAATTTCACTCGTAATGCGCGGAAGCATTTAGTCCGTTTTTTATGACTTAACCTGTGTATGTGGACTTTACATGCTATGTTGAACACGGTTAAGGACATATTCGTTGGCATTTTTGAAAGTTAACCGAAACGTATATGTCTCATAGGTTGTGATATTAAAGGCATGAAAGACAAATAGCTTGTAAGTCATTCCAGGAAGAGGATGGAACCGATCCACAGGAGCCGGCCATACAAAACAAGTTACTCGGTTTAAGTTCAATAAGGGACGCATGTCGTTTACCTTGGACTTTCTTGGAAATCATGTCATTGCATTTCGGCTCTCCACATTCACCTATATCATTATATACCTATATGGAGCCTCCCAAACATCGTTACATTTCGTTTTTATTTCCTTTTTCTGCATGTGAGATATTCGTTTTCGTGTTCCTGTAAATTCGAAGCAAACGTATACATATTATGTGCCAATACGTTTCACGCGAAGACTATTTTCGACCGAATTATCACACGTGTGACATATGCGGTCGAATTTTTTCTCTCGTGTGGCATATACGTTCCGGGACATATACGGTTCAACAAGCTATGTGTCGAAATAATGTGCTTTCTGGTCACAGATAACCACGTAAGTAAACAGACAAAATATACAATGCTACCATTCGAAAACCGTAAAAATATTCTTTAAATAGCACCAGACAATATATGCATTGATTAAAACTGACTAAATAAAACGGAAACGGTTTTAACATTTTTTTCTGAACGGGAGTGTAAGTTACTCGTTATTAACTGACACGAGAAACAGTCGGTATGACATACCGAGACAGAATCAGCATGCGACTGGGTCAGGGTGAAATCCTGGATATATATTGAAGAACAGGACAGGAAACTGAACAGAAATGTACGCTTTAATGTTGTAAAAAATAAAGTAAAAACAACTATCTTATTAAAGTACGTGCTGGAACAGGATTTGAAACTTACATGTACATGTAGATATTGTTGACTTAGTGTACATGTAGAAAAGAATAATGGCATACGTATTCAATTAAATGCAAAGTTGCATTGGCCAGAGAAAATGTATGGTTTAGTTTAATCATTTGTTATTAAAATATTTAATTAACGAACTAAATATCCGTCATTCATGTTGTTTTCGGTCATTCAGGGAAATCTGGGCATTTCCTTTGTCGACAGACAATAATATTTTTCTATTTCATTGGTTGATTAGTTTAGTAATAAGACTTTTCATTGGCCTTAGAAAGTTGTTTTGTTGAGGCCCTTCCTGTCTCTTATCTAATACTAATTCTTCACTGTTAGATATGATTTTGTCTTGATCACGCGTTTCAAGAAACTTATAAATGACATTCATACACTACGGCGTCTCCTCATTTGATAAGGTACAGAAATATATTTACTGAAACATATCAAAACCAGCTAATTTTCTGTAACTGTTCTATCTCATTGGCAATATAATTCCGTAGGATGTGATGAAAGATTACCTAATTACATCACATAAGTAACGTCATAAATAAAGAATTCCGGTGATAACGTTATAACTAGCAAGCTGTGAAGACGAGTTAAGTGTTCCGTAAAAATGTGATTGTAGTTTTGCGTTGATTAAAAACCTAGATTAAGGGAAGGTAGAACCAAAAATTCTCACTTATTTTTTCTTTCTACAAATTATTGAAACCAAATGTTGTGATAATTATCTTGCTGGAAGATGTTGTTTCTTGTTTGTGAAGTAGCACGCTTTTAATGCAGAAAGACTTACGCACCTTAGATTGGGGGAAATGAGAGCTTTAATTGTATAACTGTTTAGACTTTCTATTAAGCAGTAAGTGCTAGCGTAGAGAATCTCTCTGATCGTTGAATTAAATAGTTTGATTGGAAAGATTGGGATGTAGAGATTTACACCTAGCCAAATTATTTTATCTCAAGCTTTCATTAAAAATTAACAGCTATGTGAGAAATTATGTAACCTGCTTCTATCAACTCTTAACATAGCCGCAATAAGTGGTTTAATTTACGGGGTGGTACGATGCAAGGGTTCATTCACGGATGGCCTATACATTTCACTATTTTTTCCTACGCTAACTACAACGTTTCATGATTGAATATTAGCGGTTACAGAGAAAGAATAAGATATAAGATACATGTACTATACGGCAGTTCTTTGCCGTATTCATTATTTTTAAGAGTTGTTCCAGATGTAATATCATGAGGTTGCACTTTAAGGTTTTTCCCCAACTGCATGAGATATTTGAAGTGCTAAATCATTGAAAGCAGGCAGTTAAGAACACGTTATTACTGAATTCATTAATTTACTGTAACTTAAGTTCTTACCTGTGATTATGTTACACAGAACAGAACAGAACAGAACTTTTTTTTTTTTTTTTTTACACAGCGCCACATATTTCAGTATTTGACAAGGGAAACCTTTCATTCAACTTAGAAAAGATTAAATATAATTAGTACGTGAATAAAAGTAAATGGTACTTTTATTTCTATACCAATGGCGGTTTAACAGTTGTTATATACAACAAGTACAGCGAGACCTAACTGTAATAACATATGGCTGAACACGGTTAATTATTTCGTAATTCGAATCGATCAAATGTAAAGTAAGTGAATAGTCGGAATAAGATACTAGAACAGAACGTCAATGGTTTGTGGCAAATGTTAAAGATACACCTGTTGAGACGTATTCTTTGTTCACCTAAAGAGGGTATGGCCGATTATATTTTGTAATACCAACTTTTCCAAGCGTATTCAGAGAAATAGCAATTTGGATGTCGAGATGCATGTGTCGGAGGGAGCAACAGCGTTTGTTGAACGTCTTCTTTGTCGTGATTGTACTGAGCTTGTTACAGTCTGAAGAAAGTCCCACGTAAAATGGCAATTTAGCACAACTGCTTCCAACAAAACGAATGTGCATATTCAAGCATAAGTTATTTCAGATTTACTAGAGTTCGGGTGTACCTTTTAGTATTGATTCTTGTCACATCTTAAGTGTCAAAATTACATGTTTCACTCATGCTTACGGATGCAAAAACTATGATCTTACCGTTACATATTCTATTTATGTCTGAGATAACAAACAATAAAGTAAATACAGCCACAATCAAAACATATCATTTGAATGCATATAAATCTGGAGAAAAACGAATCCAATTACATAATTATATACTTCGAGTAATAAAGTGAGAAAGCAATAGAAAACATGTTAATGAAGTTTTGATGCCACAGGAGCTATAAAAGTGACATGAAAATGCCTTCTCTTCCGATTATACTTATCTTTAAATTACGAAGCAGTTTTCATAAATGATAACAAATAATTATGTAGCGAGTCGGTTTGTAAAGCCATTACCACATTCGTTACCTATGCCCCCTAGTAATAAATAAATGTATCAATCAGAACCTGTAACGTATAAAACAGATCGTAGATTCTGTGGCATTTTCTCTGACTATTTCGGGAGTTGTTTTGAATCTGCTTTGTTAAAGCCCCTACGTCATCTTTGACGTCATAATGATTAAAACTAAGCAAATGATATTAAATGTTAGCTAAATTGAGAATTTACATAAGTTTACAATAATTTTTAGTTATTATAGAAACACAACGTGTGTGACCACTAGATTAATGTGACATACTCTTAAAGTTTATGCATTTTGAAATACATGTAACTCTAGACCTAATAAGTTAAAGGAAAATAATCTTCCTTAAATAAAAATAATCTAGGCAAAATGCAGTAGTAACCAGTAAAATAATCGATAAAGGATATGCAGCAGTGCCGCTGAACATTCATTTAATAGTTGGTTTCACATTTCGGGTGGATAGCGACATATTACAAAATGTCGCATTATGTTCGTTTTGAGAACAAACGGGATAATGCTCGACATATGTTCTTGCAAGTTGCATTTTATTTTTGTACGTACATTTAGCCAATTTTAACATTCTACGAATTTAATCTGCTAGTTTTAGGGTATGGCCCTATAAGCTGAATCAGACTGGAATGTCCAGAATTATAGGCCTTTGATTTTACATTTGACAAAACATATTTAGCACTATTTACATTTTAGAAACAGATTTTGTTTCAATGTCATCGTAAAATTGGTATAAAACTGCATTGCCTAAAATATCATCATAGTTTCAAGCGTTGTTTGTAAGGTGATGACCAGTGCTTCAACGGACATTTTCTATTTGGTAACTTTTCAAATACCAGAGAGAACGTATTAAAGACATATATTGGAACGAGAGAAAGACATATTTTGTAACTTATTTGCCGCTGTTGTCCCATTTAAGCATACATGTATATTAATAACAACAATTTCCTTTCAATTAAATAACCTGAAAGCGCTATTACATATGTAAAGAAACAGATGTTCACTTTCAACTTTCTTCAGACTGAAAACCCAAACATAGCATGATAGACACAGATCACAGATAACTCATATTACCTCAAATACATTGTACTTTTTACCATGACAGCGACCATTTTTTATCATTCTAAACTGACCGATGCTACCGTGCTATCGAAACATTTAACTTTCAAAACTGATATCATTCAAAGCTAGTAATAAACACTTTCAATTGTGTACCCATTTGTTTTGATGAACAGCTCATTCATGTCTGCTTTAAAGGGAACATATGACTCAAATAGACAATATGAAATTCAAAAATAGGCCCTATGTCCAGACATTCATATGAAGACGATACATTTGTCTTGATTACCTCGCGAGCCATTATTCTAAATGTCGTCTGCTTTCCTTTAAACTTTTCTGAGATCATGTCTAGTAAACAAGTCCCTAGAGAATCCTTCCAGATCGCTCCAAAAACAATTGTCCTTCTTGGATATAGGGTCCAGTGCTATGGTTGTATACAATATAAAATGGAAGTTACATGTATATAAACACTGCTTTCGATTAAATTCAATCTGGTATTCGAGGAACTCAGTGTAAACACTTACGGAAAAGATCAGCCTTTCTGAACTTTGTTATGAATATGACAACTTAAATATGATCGTAATTTCTGTATCTCGTAGACAAGCCTTATTATATTTCAATATCGTTTACTGTCTCTCTCTCTCTCTCCCTCTCTCTATCTCTCTCTCTCTCCTCCCTCTCTCCTCTCTCTCTCCCTCTCTCTCTCACCAGTGTCACGACAATACATTTATTGTGTATCTTCTAGTTGTACTTGATTCTGAGTGTGACCTAATTACCTTTGGACCGTTTTGAAGCTGTTTGATATCTTTTAGTGTTTTAAGAATACTTTTTATAAATTATTGGATGACAGTCTGAAAAGCGAAGAAAATGCTAAATTCTAATACAATGTAATAGAAAGTCCTTTCCTCGTGTGTTCGATATGTTTGTATTTTTCGTTTAACATAAACCTGGTATAGGTTTAACACTAAGGTAGTATTTTTATTTTGTTTGCAGCGCACGGCATTACACTAATCCTTTTTAAAAATATTTGCGTTTGTTCAATGGTATAGATCAAGTGCCACATTTATCAACCAAATCTATATGAGTTCTGCTGTACAATACTAACATTTTGAGTCTAAAGTCATCACTAAAGATGAGGTATTTTTCATTCGGAATGAAACCATTTTTACAACTACTAGTATCATATTGTTATAACCAAACAGTAAAATGCTGATCTGGATCCATATCGGCTGCAAACGCCTCACGTCGCTTTTCGTGTCAGTAGAGCGTATGCATCACATTAAACAAGGCTTTATGTGTACACTCTAAATTCATATTGTAAACGCACACATTCAGCATTTTCCTCCTTTAACATATGACCACAGAACCTCATATAGACGTCTTGCAAACTGACATGGCACAACGTAAAACAGACATGTAAGCTTCGGTCACTTCATTTTACTAAATAAAGACATGACGTTATATTAACTGTGGGGATCTTTTAGAAAATTAAAAATGAATCAACTTGCTTGGTAAATTTAAAACACAATACTTATAATATTGTTTAAAACTCGAGGTTTACACTCTTTACTAAAATAACGGTGGTGCTACAAACTACTTACCAGATAAATCACCGGAAGTTTCATTTCTAAAGCAGTCAAAAAAAGTATGTCGCGCGCTAATCAGCTTCATAATTCAAATATGAGAACTGCAGGAATTCTGCCAGTGTGTTTTCTAATTTACTATTCAACCTTCTTTACCATTCTTTTAATAGATCACACTCAACCTTCTTTGCCATTATCTTAATAGACCACACTCACCCTTCTATTCCATTCTTTTAATAGATCACACTCAACCTTCTTTTGCCGTTCTTTTAATAGATCACACTTACATGTAATCTTCTTTGCCATTCTTTTAATAGACCGCACCCAACCTACTTTACCATTCTTTTACATACATCAAACTCAATCTTCTTTGCCATTCTTTTAATAGACCGCACCCAACCTACTTTACCATTCTTTTACATACATCAAACTCAATCTTCTTTGCCATTATTTTAATAGACCGCACCCAACCTACTTTACCATTCTTTTACATACATCAAACTCAATCTTCTTTGCCATTCTTTTAATAGACCGCACCCAACCTACTTTACCATTCTTTTACATACATCAAACTCAATCTTCTTTGCCATTCTTTTAATAGACCGCACCCAACCTACTTTACCATTCTTTTACATACATCAAACTCAACCTTCTTTGCCATTCTTTTGATAGACCACAGTCAAACATACAAACAGCGCCATAAGAATTTGTAACAAAAACTCAATAGATACGTGAATGAACGGTGTAGATCTAACAAATTCCTTTCCTGTGTGAAATATTTTGCTGTAAGTGTCTATTGTAACATCTACTTTGTGTTCAAGAAGATTTCACAACATTGTTGAGCGGGAAAAAACATAAATAACACATGGCAAATCCATTAGTTTTTTCTCGTTCCCTCTGGTGGATTTGTAGATAATTTTTCATACGGTAAACAATTTAGCTGATGTGAAACAAATAAAGTAATAATTCCCTAAGAGCACTAAAGAAGTTTTTCAATAATTGTATATTAGTTCTGATCTGTAACAAATCCTGATTTGACGTGTTTTGGGGGACTTTATGTCTATGAATTCAACAGATATGTCTATCTTTAATTTATGCGCTCTTCTTTGTCCTATTGATGAACTATGTGCCATTTACAAAGCTTATGTTGTAACAGGTCTTAGATAGGGTAGATAAATGGTGAGATGATGATGATATAAGCAATATGTCCATGACGGCCCTGTTTGTTAGAACAATTCCATCACATGATATCTTAATAGCATATTGCAAAGTTGTTTACTATTGGGGAGAATATGTGTAAACAACTAGATAACCAGGTCGCCGATAGAGTATTTGACCTGTAAGCGAAGGGTCCCGGGTTTGTGTCCCGGTGAAGCTGCATATATTGACATCAACCAAAGGACTGCTTCTTTTAAGAAAAAAACAATGAACTTTTTTTAGGAAAAAAAACAATGAACTTAATCATTCCTTAAAAAGGCTTACATTTTGATCAAAATCTATTTGTTTACATCGATTTTAGGATAATATTCTGATCATCTACTCCTTTATCAACTGCGCTTCCATATTCCCTGACTGGCACTGAAATACGGAATCGGGGAAGCAGCTATCAAATACCAACAACAACACTCAAATCAGCGACTCTCATCTTCTCTTTCGGCTCAAAGCTTGAAATTTGAATAAAAAAATCCGTCCTTGTATGTATTCATAAAAAGAGCACCTGAGCAAAGAAATAAATAAAAATGATTATAATTAACATAAATGCAACCATCATCTATTCGATGTAAAAGAGCGAATTTATCAAGATTAATAACGAATTCACGTCAAATTAAATTTACTTGTTTACAAAAGGCAATAATTGGCACCGAATGACTGAATCCTTCTCAAGTACAGACAAAACAAAAACAATGTCCATTCTCAAAACCGTACTTGTGGCAGACAGAAATATTGCGTGACTCAATTTATTTAACATGAACACCCATTATCAGATTTCATAGTTTGATTATGTTAGCCGGTCTCGATGAAGCAGCGGGCATATCGAATATGAATAAAATCGTATTCGGAGTGATTCTGTTTTTATTCGGAGTCATTCGGTTGTCTACATTGTACAATGGAGCTGTGAAGCCATGAATTGTTAATCATCAGGCCCACATTTCGATGTGCTAAACCCCGCATGTTGTCAGAGATTCACACGTGTCATGCTGCACCAGACGACATTGTTCTGCCGCGGGTTGCTTTAATAGCTGCTGTGAACCCCGTGATGAACGCTGCAAATGTGAAGTCAATGCATCGTCTATTGACCTACGACTTTTGGAATGTACGTAAATTAGATGCTCGCAATCTGAGACGTACCTTACCTTTCACTTTCATCCTAAGTTAAAATATCTTTAACCTAGAAATAGCATTGCCGTCATTGGCATTTTGTTTGTATGTAATAAATTGTTGCATTAAGAGACCACGTTGTCGCAAATGACACATAGAAGTGTATGCTTAACAAAAAATATACGAGTAAGACAAACACGGTTGCCTGTGATAGTTATACTAGAGAACAACATCGTCGCCTTTGACACTTTATGGTATGATTAACAATAATTGTTGAATCCAGAATCAACAAGTCTTAAGTAATGTGTTGAAGGTGTGGATCTACGGAATCAAAGAACGGTGTGGCCTTGTTGGCAATTCATAGTGTGTTGTAAATGTTGAATCAAGAAACAATATGGCCACCATTAGACTTTTATGGTACGATGAAAAGATTGCTGAATTTTGAAATGATAAGGTTGCCGTTTGCATTCTATGGTACTCGTATGTCCAAAATTGCCGAATCTGGCATTTTGTGGTACATGTAAACACAAGGTACGTTGAATATTGTTGAAACAAGAAACAACACGGTTGCTTGTGGTAGTTAATAGTTTTAGCGACTTCTCTTTACTACTGTTATTTTACGGAAGACCGGGGTGGGAGCGGTGTGGGAGCGGGGAGGAGAGAAAGAAATTGGTCGACAATTTGGTGGAAATAGAATTCAAACAAGAAATAACATTGCCGCTAGGGGCACTTTGTAATGATGAAAAGCGTATCATTTAAATTCATGCGTGACAAGATAGAAATAGAACCGTATCACAAGCGTGTTTTACCGAGTATATCCGAATATCCAGTGTTAAATAACGCGTAACCTACGCCAAAAAAAAGCTGTCATTAAGCCGCTGAAGATCAGTCTGTGTTTTAAGTTAGTGCTTTTTACAAATAATTTGAATGTTTCATTAATTAGATGAACATGTTCTTGTTCTGACTGTACAAATGTATGCACTTTATAATAAAAGACAATGTTAAACGTTTATCGTAAGCCGTTCAAACTGAAACGACCATTTCTATATATATCAAATAATAAGGTCCAAAATGGTAAATGACAAAATGACTTGTAATAAACACCATGTCTTAAGTAGTAAAACCTTCATAATCTCTAAGTATTATACATAGAACTATAGTTCTGCCAAATACCTGATTGTTTACGGTTAACTGATTTAAGGTTAGGTTTTAATATTTAAATACATGTATTTAATGTGCGCTATGAAACATGCCTTAAACGCTTAACATATAAATAAAAAGGAGTGGCCCTAAGTGCAATTAAATGTGAAGCATTTTGTTTGAAACATATTTGATTCATTGATTATACGTTTTTTTCAAGAATTTCAAAAACAAATTTTATAGAAAATAATGAGCAGTAAAAGTTATATATCTGCCGATTGAAAACTGTTTTAATAATATTTTAATTGGCAGGGCATACTTATTATTATGAAAAAGAAAACCTACAAATTTTCTTGTAATCCTTATTTTACGAGAGAATAACATTTTATAGTAACAAAAGCAAACTATTACCGCAAAGAAAACTTAAACAGCAGTTTCTTAACATGAAACTGAAGTTAGTTTGTGAATTATATTTTAATCAAACCTCAGTCCCAGTGATAAAAAAGTCAAGATCATCCAAAATAGAGGAAGGTATGAAACATTAACTTTTCTTACGTGACAAAGTGTATTTGTATTGTTTTCTCAGCATACAAGTTATTCCTACTATCTAGAAAGTCTTAAATCAGATGATACCCACGTGCAACCATCAATTTGATTCACCCCCCACAAATTTCATTGCGATTTATATGTCAATTCTATGCAACGTGTTGATTGTTTTCTTCTTTCATTTTGAACAAAAACAGTTTAAGCTTAATTTTTGTTCTCATCTTCAAGTAATCACAAAAGGGTCACCTTATTGATAAATTATTGATATTTATTTCTATGAATACTAAATAACATCATTTCCTACCTGGAGGTTATTCCTATTTCCGCTGTATTTTCACATTTAATTTGTAACATCCAAAGGTTATGATCAGAGAATCAGAAATATTGCTATAAACGTTTGATTCTTTATCCTTAATCCCATATGCGTCCCGCTGTTTGAAACATTTCTACTTTATGGCCAACAATAGTTCGCCCGGACAGTGTCGCCGATCAACTCGCCATTGATTAAATCAGATTGACTTTTCATTGTAACAGTTATTTGGATTGTGAAATAAAATGAAGTAGGCTGAAATAATAATATTGCAATCATAAACGTTAATAATGAAAATCATTTGTGACTGAATGGGTTGTTTTTGTTTATAAACATGGGTACGTTACTGGCCTGGGAGAATGGTAGAATTTGAAATAGATTAGAAAAAAGGGGTACATAATATAATAATCATAGAATAGGATCGATTTGAAAAGAATATAATAAAATAAAAGAGAATATAATAAAAGGGAAAAGAATAAAATAAAAGAGAATAGAATAATGGTAGAATAGAATAGAACAGAATCATGGTAGAATAGAAAATAATTGAACATAATCATGGTTGAATAGAATAAAATAGAACAGAATCATAGTAGAATAGAATAGATAAAAAAGTATAAGACAAAAAAATAGAATAACATCATGGTGGAAGAGAATTGAATATTAGACTAGAATGAAACTGTGAAAGAGATGGTGCAGAAACAGAATATCAAGTAGAATAGATTATATAAAGTAGTCATACTTTGTTTGAAATAAAATAGAAAAGAAATAAATAAAAGAAAATGTATCACGAAGCAGAACCAGACCAGACCGGACCAGAACATAGAACAGAACACAGACAGCGGCGGCGGCGGACGGACGGACGGACGGACAGGACAGGACAGGACAGGACACAGAACAGAGCAGAGCAGAGCAGAGCAGAGCAGAACACAGAACAAAAAATAGAACATAAAACACAGAACGGAACAAACCAAAATAAAACAAAACAAAACATTTTTCCGAGACATAAAACATAACGCTGAATACATGAATTAGGTAAGAGCTAAAAAAATAACCTAGGTCATAGTTAGAAGTATTTGTTTAAATGTAGAATGATACATAAAAAATGTAGCAGAAGTGTTCGGCTGCAAAAAATTACAGGTAAATGCATTTTTCTTTGTCAAAAGTTATGTAAACAGTATATACAACTCGCGTCTTTAACAAATGGTAACACTCAGACAATGTTCATTTTGTAATATTTCATGTCGTAGTGTAATGTAGGGTAGTCTGGGGATGTGCTTCTTCAAGATTTACTGTACACGTTTTTACATTTTGCAAGTTTCAAGTCTTTTTTGTTCGCAAATTGTTGAGTTCGTTGAGTAAGATTGAAAGAAACACAATATCAAATCACAAGATGAAAGTTCTAGCTAGATGAATTCGAAAAGTGGTTCATTCGCGAAAATGAACGAAAGATAAATCCTTGCAGGCAAAACGGCATTCATAGTATTTTCAAGTTTAAGAAAATTCAGCAAATTAGCTGGCAAAATAAGTTCGAGGTAAATGTCCCTTTACATGGTTTATTTGAAGACACTTAAATGAATTTAAAGATTTAAATAAATTGTACAATTTTAATGTAAAATTGTTCTCATCTGCATGCCTGAAATATTGATCAACATCTCAACTGTGAAAGAATCAAATCAAATTCGAACCACTTTAATTTCCGGCAATGAAAAAAGAAGAATGAAATATTCAACAACAACACATTATTACAATGAATGCTTATACCTGATTTTTTTAAAGAACCCTCAACTTTAAAGGGAATTACTTCAATGAAGTCATGGAATAATTCAGTCTTTCATTTATCACAAATAGGCTTTTTACATAACAGTGACAAAAGACTTTTGTCGAACTACACTGTAATTTGCTAACCGGATTAAGAAATTTAATGTCACTTCTAATTTGGATCTGGTCTACAGCGGAATTTAAGAGTATAATTAGATTTTATTCGTGTATTTGGCCACTGAAATACTGATCCGTTTAAATGGATATTATTTTTATTGAATTCTAGTTTGGTACAAATCTTTGGCCTGTAAGACTCAGTATTCTGTTAGAAGTTTCATGACATGGTTTTCACCATTTGGATACACATTGACAATCCTTTGTCTTAAATCATGTGGTGATTTGGTGAATAGGTCTTCGTTGAATTTCTGGTGTATTTCTCCAGTACGACCTCTTACACCTGTCAAACTGTACTCTTTTAGATGTTACTGATGCACCTTTTTTACGTGTGAACTGTTAAGAGCTACGGCCACACTTGGGCTAAAGAAAATATACAAATTAAGACCACCTTGCAGGGGGGCAAAGCA
This sequence comes from Saxidomus purpurata, assembly GCA_022818135.1. Classification (NCBI taxonomy): domain Eukaryota; kingdom Metazoa; phylum Mollusca; class Bivalvia; order Venerida; family Veneridae; genus Saxidomus; species Saxidomus purpurata. The sequence goes on from JAFMSR010000018.1 coordinate 28,861,612, forward strand.
TTATTCATCTCTAGTTCAAACACCTGTGAATAAGGACCACCTGTCAACAAAGACCACTTTGGGTTCTTCGAGTAATTGGTATTTGTTCACAGGTTGAACTTTACATTCAAACTTGTTCACGTGATACATGTACATATGATGTCATGTGATACAGCATACATGAACATTTTAAGCAATTTCGTGATAAACACGCGTGCAATTTCTGAATATGCTGATTGTTTCGGATGTTGACATGGCGGTTGCTAACGGAATCGAGGCTCAAAAAGAATATCTACATGGTTAACATTAAAACTATTTTAGTAGACGTAATTAAATCTTCCTATACAAAGCATACGGACAATACTTTCTTTTTATCGTATATCTTCCTAAAATAGGAATAAAGACTATAACTTAAAGTAATATACACGGCTTAACATATATTTACAGGAAATCGTATATTTATATGAACCATCACAAAACCTGCATAAATACATTGTACAGGGCAATAAGTCAGGCGCCGTTGCTTTCATTTTGAACACATTCATTGGTGAAAATCAACGTTTTATGAATAAGTCCGCCAACAGATTAGTTTAATTCATTTTTATTACAGTCGGTTTGGGCCAAATCGCTTTTAATCGGATTATCTTTTGATCATTTATACCAGATAATCGAGCTACAAGTATAAGAGACATTACAGAATACTTTGTAAATAAGTAGCCATTAAAAAGCTGTGACAAGTGTTGTGGTCAGTTATTTAGGTCTTTCTTTGTCCTGTTTGTACTCTATTTCTTCAATTGAGTGAAGTGAATTGTAGAGCAGTGTCGCAGATATAACATGTTTTTCTATTTCGGGTTTCAGGTTGGTTTACAATGGCAATAAAAAAGAAGAAAAATATTCTTTCTTAACAGTCTTATCCGTAAAAACCGCAAATGTTGTCCATGTGATCGGCAGTGATCTGCGCATGCGTCATAACGATTATGTGACTATTCCAGTTAAAACTGCCATTTGCGCAAATATGAAATTTACGGACTGATCATGCTTTAGATCAATGAAATAAAATGTTTGAATACCTCCTTTTTGTCCATGAACTAAACCCCTCAATATAAAACCTTATTTACAAGGTAGACAACGCGAAGGTTGATTAATGTATACACTCTCAAAACATACACACAAATCATTAATATAACGATGTTCCAATTAAAACAGGAAGACTGGTTGTTATTCAATTTATAGATAGTTAAAAAAAACTTCATTCTGGGTTAAATCTTCATTAATCTAAATGCCAAGAATGACAGATTTAAAGGAAAATAATTTCAATTCATCGCAGGTACAGAGGTAATGATATTAATAAAAGAAAGAAAATAAATTTATAATGCATGATCTCCTTTTGTTTATAAAATGAAACGATTAAATGAAACGAGACCAATTATCTACGCTATGCAAACCAAACACTCTAGGATCTTGGCACCACCATTGTTCCATGCGAAGTTTTCTTTAGTTTTTATATTGTTTACAGTTCCGACAGGCGCAGGTTAAAGAAACACATGCTGATACAAGGGAATCCGTGTACCAGACCCTAGCTCTTTACGAACATACCTCTTGGTTCTTTTACGTGTCCGGTGTATAGCACCGATACACCTCTGGTTTCTAACCATTTCATCTCTAGATGGGACGCGTTTCTTAAATTTCCAGTGCCCCGGTCAGGATTCGAAGCGGAGACCTCCGGATTGGTAGTCCAACGCGTTAACAAGCGACCACCGCGCCACCCTCGGAAGTTTACTTTGAATCCTTTTTAAATGTTTTCTATGTTTGTGTTTTACGATATTAATTTTTCTCTTCTTTTAAAATGACTATAAACTGAACAAAAAAAAAGGTTTTCACACATGTATGTTCTATTTGTCCACAGGGTTTTATGTTGATACCTTGATTTATCTTGCAGAGACCATATAATGCTTATTTTAAGATCTTCGTAAATGCTGCTATATAGACTTCTTGAATAGTGAAGACTGATATATCATGCAACTACATAAATGCATTATTTAAATGATAATGATGAAATCTAACAAAACAAAATTTATTCTATTTTCACATTTGCCAATGCAGCTCAAGGCAGAGAATAAAACAAGCCGAAGTATAAAATCCACAATTCAATAAAGCTTTTGATGTCCAAGTTGGATTTCAAAAATAACAGATTTATACTAAGTGTGGTGTTTAGGTAAACAAAATAACTGCTTAAAACCCGTTAATGGTACTTTAAAAATATTGATTAAATTCATTGGTCATCTCAAATCAGTTGAAGTGTCAATTAAGAACAATATTTTGACTTTCCATTGACAATATTTGGTGACCGCAGAACGTTTAAATGTATCTTCACAGCATATTTGTTCAATGATGTCAGAACTTTAAGCATTATTATTTTGTTTACAGACACGTCCTGCAAGGTGGTATTTATTATTGTATATGTGGTAATATCTTTATAATTTTACGTAAGACATTTGTTTTCTTAATCCTTTTTTGCACACGGACCATTGGTCCATTACATGTATATCAACTAAATGACTTTTAACTGATCAAGCCGTCGCGAAAAACGATCGCGACACACGTCCTATCCTTATATACTTAAGGACAAAAGTTCTGTCCGGTTCAAAATTGTTTAATTAAACTTTAATTGTACATTGCTTTAATTTTTTTATTTGTAAATTTATATTTTTAGACTACTTGCTACATTATAAGGTTTTAAGAATTCTAAACAAAAACATCCAATCAACCGTGATGGCATCAACCATGAATTTCACATTTATCTAAATTTTGTGTACATGAAACTTATAATCACAAAAATTTCAAGTGATTTTTGTTACCAAAGGATAGTCCTATTGAAAGAAGTAAAAATCTAGACAATTAAAACATTATGTTGTTATTACGAAACTTTGAAGATAGCAAAATGTTCGCGTTTTATGTCGGCTGTATGTCAGTGAGCTTACAATACATGTTGCACGTGCATTAACGCCCTCGAACATACTATTCGACGTCACAAACAGTGAAAATGTGTAATTTGATTCGAAAATGATGAAATTCTTATGCTTTTCTAATTATAAACAAATATCCAATTTCAGTTTTTGTATTTCTTTAATTATACCGGACAGAACTTTTGTCCTTAAGTATATATTTCAAGCACAATGATTTATACACTCAGTTCCAAAAGAAAGTGTACGCTTTGTTTTCTTTGATTTTTCATCGACTACTTTTCTGAAAGCTATATATTTGGTACTAAAATTGAGATCTGTTTACGTAAAATATGGCGAACATTTTAGATTTTGCAATCGATCGATGACAAATACGCATAAGATATAGTGTACGAAAATTGAAGCCGATACTATCGTCTGCTAAATATTGAAAAGTGCACACTTTCTTTTGGAACTGGGTGTATGTACATACAAATAATGTCATGAATTTTACAAGTTACAATTATTACTCAATACGTATTACTCAAAGAATCCGGACATTGTAATATTAGAAAGTCCGTAAATATTATCATAGTTAAAAGAGTGTTACTTTGGAAATTATAACAAAAGGCATAAAAGGGCCAGTTTCGATCTACTTGCGGAATATAATTTAAAAGGTCGGGTCACTGTGGCCTTGATCTTTGACCCACAAACCCAATAAAAGATAAATATCATCTACATGTTGCATAAAACCTTCTGAGCAACTTTGATGAAAGTTAAATGAAAACTGTGACCTGTAGAGCGTTATCAAGGAAAATCTAACGGAGGTCACTGTGACCTTGACCTTGACCCAATGAACCCAAAATCAATAGGAAACTTTGACATGTTACATGGAACCTTATTAGCAAGTTTGATGAAAGTTTAAAGAAAACTGTGACCCGTTGAGCGTTATCAAGGAAAATCTAACGGAAGTCACTGTGACCTTGACCTTTGACACACTGACCCCGAAAACAATAGGGATCATCTACATATTGCAGGGAACCTTCTGAGCATTGTGACCTGTAAAGTGTTATCAAGGCATTGCTATCGGAGATCACTGTGACCTTGACCTTTACCATCTTAAAGTTGCACGGATCATTATCAGAAAGTTTCATCAAAGTCAAATGAATATTGCGACCTGTAGAGCGTTATCAATGAAATGTTTACGGACGACGGATAAATCACCATGGTATAAGCTCCTCTGGACTTCGTCCGGTAAAGATAACGAGCACACAACATCAAAACGTAAACTTTCAACTTTTTTAGCAATGGTATTGTTCAATAACTCTTTAGAACAGAACAGAACAGAAAGGTTTTGCTCTGTTCTGTTCTGATAACTCTGTACATGTACAGTGCGCGTGCTCTTAACAAAAGACTTGCTCGATGTAGGAGTATACACTTTTTATAATCAAACAAGAACTATCTTAAACCAATAGTTTGGAGGTATAGATCCAATTCGATATTCGTATCTGTTTCAAATGGGATCGTCATTAATTTTCTTCTTTATAACATGTCAAGGCAAAACACTATTACTAAAGTATTGTATAGACTATAGCATATATTTAACCTGTCACATTGGTACCCGTTACGAATTCATTCATGCGTGAAATCCATAACAATCACCCATAATATAAACATGAAACGCACACAACAGCGAATTTTACCTATAACGACATATTATGTTGATAGCTATACTAAAATTATAGAACCATTCATGAAAACAGAAACAGCAAAAGTACTTTACTGACCTTAATCATACGGTATCATACACTTAAAAAGCGCCTTACAGAGTACATTTTCCAATCCAAATTCTACTTGCCATTTCATTGGCGGCTAAAAGGTTACCAACTTCCGCTCAAAAGGGAGCTTAAAACGGCTGCGGCGAAAATAAATAGTGACTATTGTCGCACGACAAATAACATTTCTAATGCCTTCTGTTATCTACAACCACTTTACTTCACCTAATCTGCATTTTCTCATACACCGGATTATATTATGTAACAACTTGGCATGTACGGAAGCGTTTACGAGCTTCAGTTATTGCCTTGATTGCTGTAATAACTTACGCTTTTGTCGTAAAATGCACTTACAGTGTTGTATATTTATTCTAACAACCGCATAGAAATAACGAAGGATTGGCAAAAGAAAAATTAAGTGCAATCTTTCTGCTTTACAAGGCAATACAACACACATTGGCTGCAAGAATAATGTTAACAATTTCCGCAATGGCTTGACCGAGACATATAAATAGTTTAAACTGACTTAAATTAGCACTTTGTTATTGCGAGAAAACGAATGTTTAACATTCAGTTGTATGTCAAAATGTTGTTATCTAATATCATAGTTTAAGGTCTTACGGTAAAAGTTGAGTTAAAGAAAACATAGTATATTTACTTCATGTCGTTACAATGTGTTAAAAACATTTTTGCACCTATATGTAAAATTCTAAAATCTGAACACACTATCTTTATCAGTTTTTGTAGTAAGAATTCAATTTTGATACCGTTTGATATAATGGCTACCTAATGTAATGCTGTCTAATCGCGATAAACGCATTTTTCTCCTATTATCTGTTCCTAGACTGCAAGTCTTTGTCCCAAAAAGTAAATTGGCTTAATAAATAGAAATTAGTTTGTATATTTTATTGTTTATTAAAGCTAACTATGCGAATTGACTTATTTGAATGGCAAGTAGCTTATAACAACACTAAAGAAGATTTCGATTAAAAAATACAAACAAGAAAAGTATGTGTATAAGGAACTCAGATATTCACAAATACTACCCAGGCTTTTTAACTTTGTTCATAATGCATAGAAATGTTCATGTACTGTGTTATTTAGAATTTCTACTTACCAACTTTTATTTCATTAAAATACTTATTTGGTTTTTAAAGTATATTTGAATTTTCGCTTTCGTTAGTATTGGACCTTTAATGCTAACATATTTTGAACAAGAGCTATAACACAAAAAGACGATTTAAAAATACAATCAATGATAGGACGATATACAAATACGCTAACAAGATAGAGTGATTTGAAAAAAACAATAAATGATAGCACGATATACAAATACGCTAACAAGATAGGGTGATTTGAAAAAGCAATAAATGATGGGACGATATACAAATACGCTAACAAGATAGGGTGATTTAAAAAGACAATAAATGATAGGACGATATACAAATACGCTAACAAGATAGGGTGATTTGAAAAAGCAATAAATGATGGGACGATATACAAATACGCTAACAAGATAGGGTGATTTAAAAATACAATAAATGATAGGACGATATACAAATACGCTAACAAGATAGGGCGATTTAAAAATACAATAAATGCTGGGACGATGCAAAATTTCAGCAACACGATAGGACGATGCAGAATTATAATTATACGTTAGTACGTGGCAAAACTACGAAAGGAAGATTTCACAATATAACGATGAGAATAGTCTATAGCACATGTGACGATGCCAAATCACGATAAGACGGTTTGACCAATATATTCTTTGAATATAATTGAACGACGCAAATAAAGCCATTACATAAATTCATGTCGAACCTTTGCATCGTATTATTGTGTTTTCGCACCGTACTTCTGAAGATTTGTATAGGCTGTCGTATTTTCACCTCCCGCGATTAGAAAGAATATGCACTGCTTTCCTTACTTTGAGCTGCCGGTGTTATGTAAGGATGGTTAAACTGTTGAAACTGCTGCGAAGAAACATTTATCGAGTGCTGTTTTATATTTACTGTTGTTTTACATTTAGTGTTGTTTACTTTTACTGTTGTTTTACATATAGTGCTGTTTTACATTTACTGTTGTTCTAAATTTAGTGTTGCTTACATTGTTTCATATTTCTCGATATTGAATTATTAGTACCTGTGAAGTAATAATCCCTTATCATTTATAGCGTGTTGTTTGTGTGCTGTTTTTCCCTTTCCTTTCCCTTTTTTTTCTTAAAAGATTATTGGCCTTTCTGTTCAACATTGTTTTATTTCTATGTTAAACAAAATGTATATTGATATTTCAATAAGGAATACTCTGATCTCCACAACCATATCGACACCACATACATAATCATATCACACTGGAGAGGACCGATTATTGATGTGGCCTAATCCATTTGTTTATATATCTATGCATGTGTCTAAATATTCCAAAATGTGTATGTATGTCTACATACTACAATGAAATAGTATCAAATAGAATCAATCTAAAAATTGTACTACTGCTGAACGTTTATACGGTGCCTGTGAAGTGTCATGTGAAACTTTTTACGAAAAAATAGTTTGTAATGTATTTCGTAATAAAATAAAAAAATTGTAAAAACGAAATAAAATTTCGTAAAAAAGGAATAACATTTCGTGAAAACAAAGTAACATTTCGTATAAACGAAATTATATTTCGTAAAAACGATATATTATTTCGTAATTACGAAATACATTTCGTAAAAACGAAATAACATTTCGTAATTACGAAATATCATTATATTTTTTTCGAAATGTAATTTCGTTTCTACGAAATGTTACTTTTTTTCACGAAATGTTATTCTCTTTTTACGAAATGTTATTTCGTTTTTACGATTTTTTTTCGTAATTACAAAATTTTATTTCGTAAAAACGAAATGTTGAATCGTTTTTACGAAATGTATTTCGATATTACGAAATACAAAATATGTATCACATGTCACTTCACGGGCACCGTACATTTACACCATAACTATTAAAGTTATTTTTAACACTTACCCGAATTTTTTCTGTAAATCCAACTTGAAAATGAAATCGAACTTATGAAAGTGAATTAATAGAGCTTCATTAAATCATGTTAAGCGCACATGTGCAAATATTAGATAAATTGCTTGCATTTCTTTGCCAAAGAGTCTATTATCATATTTAAATCTACCTGAGGCGAGCGTTTTGTATTGGTTCAAAATGCACTTTTTGTATTTTCATTCAATTCAAATTTGATCTCATTTGATAGTCTGGTCTACTGGAAGAATGTCATTGCTATTTGCTATTAGAATGTTGTCGCGGGTCACGACAGGTGCCAAATCATTCGAAAAGTATTTTTATTATTCATTTCATACACCACAGTATACCACACCTGATTTGCATTTCTACTGTAATGGAATATACGTGGGCCGTTCATTAATTGTTGCAAAAAGCCAGAGTGCAACGATGCGAACAAAAAATAATTGCATCCTCTTCAAAGTGTCGGCTTTTAAAACAAAGTTTCAGCCGTTCAATCTCTTTCTGAATTGCGTCAGCATACGCTTTCGGGGTTACACCCTTCGGTATTTCTGCTATGAAATCTCAGTCCTGAAAATTATAAGAAGTCACACTGGGAGATCAGGAGAGTGCGGAGAAAGTTGAAGGACAGTGATCCATTTAGACTTCACAAAGTAGGCGACTATTTTAGACTTGTGTGTGGGCGCATTGTTGTTCAGGCGCGTCAGTCCAGCTTGGTGTCTTAACAAGTCTTCCAAGCCTTTTTAGTACAACGTCTTTGTATACTGAGTCACTTACTGTTCTGCCTTAAAGAATTGCAACCTAAGCAGTTTCTACACGACTATTAAAGAAAATCGCGTGATTTTCTGTACTCTCATAATCTGTTAGGCTACACATGGCATCCTGATGTGTTTGGTTGCTGCATTTTCTGGTTGGCTGGTAAACGTGTACCCACGTCTCATCACCAGTCATAAGATTTGAATATCTTCGGATATATTCTTAGCAATTCTTCTTTTAGCAAATAGAATATAATGGGCAGACTTTGTCAAGACTGTCAAGCCAAGGACGTTTTAGCACTTACACCAAGTCTAAAAAGGGCTTAGTTTATATAGCCCCTTATTGCAGCACTTATTTCTTTAATCATTTTTAACTGTGTATATGAATACGCACACTGACTCATTAACTGTAAAATGAAAGGCAATACCCAGATTCCTAACAATATGTTATCAATAGATAAAAACTTATCCATATAAAACATTTAGTTGCACGTGCAAGTCATAAAAATTAAGCGATTCATGACTACAGTTGCAACAACTGATGAAGGGCCCTGGTGTTTTGTAACCACTTGTCATGTTGAATATTCCAGTTTTGCATGTACTGATGCGTTTACGAACAAGTAGGTATTTCTTTAATAGTTGTAACTGCTTACGTTTCGTCGTAAAATGCAATTACGCTGTTGCGTATTTGCACTAATGATCACATACAAACAGCGAAACTTTGGCAAAAGAAAAATAAAGCGCAATCAATTTGATTACAAGCAATATAACACACATTGGCTGCAAGAAGTTTGTCACCAATTTCCGCAAAGGTTTTGCCGAGACTAACAAATATGTTATTTATAGTAGTTGGAATGGCAGATATTGTTATTTAAAGGGAAAAAACAGTAGGTTTTGTTAGTATCGTTGGCTTATGTACTGTTATCCATAAGTACAAACAACTAAAAGACATGTTTCATATCGTCAGTCTAATTTGGTCAGTTGTAATAGGAAAGGTTCCTATTACGTAATATATTTTTAAAATTTGATATTCTGTTCTGCTTGCAGAAATTCATTACTAGTAACTATTAGTCTTGTATAAAAAATGTTTCGAAAAGTATTTTTATTGCTCATTTCGAATACCGCTGTATATCACACCTGATTAGCATTTCTACTGCATTGGAATATATTTTGTAACCACTTGACATGTTGAAAATTCGAGTTTTGCATGTACGGAAGCATTTTCGAGCAACTATGTAATGCTTTAATTGTTGTAAAAACTTACGTTTCGCCGTTAAATGCACTTAAAAATGTTGCTTATGAGAAGTGCAAACAATAAATGCATATGTTTGTTCCTTTAGTATTCGATAGGTTGCAACCTTTGTTTTATTCTCTGGTCAGTTTAAACTTACTTCTCAAACAGAGCACTGTTTGCGAGAATGATTACGATATTTCGAGGAAGCGTAATTCTTCGAGCGAACACTTCTCAATCTGATTTGTATCAGAGTCAATTACTTTTACACTCAACCGGTTTAGAAACGCAAAAGTGGCAAAATATTTATTTTAACAGTGTTATCGTGTTTCAAATTTATTCAAATTTCATACACAACAAAAATAATATAAAATTGAATTCTTGTAAAAGTTTCAATAATTCATCGCAAAAAATGACTTAAATAGAAATAAAAACAATAGCGTCATTCAAATAAAAATATTCAACAGGGGAAATTTTTGCGTTTCTAAATCGGTTAAGTGTTCTACGTGTACGCTATTGAAACTATGCTCTATTTCAGAAGGAGTACAGTTTTAAGCTCCGCCCACTTACACAAAGCACGGTATCACATACATATTAGTTTGCTCTTATGTAGATTCATCACACCTTCTAGGTCAATCACACCGTAGCTTATTGGTCGCCGTGATTGACCTACTCTTTGGCAACCAATCGAATTCAATCTTTGGCAAATACTGGCTGGAAATTGCAGTCAGGTAAATCTCTCCTATTTTGGACACAGAAAAACACTTTTTATAGGTATAGGCATGATGGGAGACATGCCGAGGTCTCATCCACAAATACAAGCTAATATAGTTGCTCTTATGGACGGACCTTTATAAAATTTGCTTCAAATCAAATCAAAATAGATTCATCACAATGCCATGATACAATGACGTGATAACGAATGATGATTGTTTATCGTACAGTTATTAGCTTTGTGTAAGACTGCTTTCGCTGAAACACGGAATAATAATAATAATAATAAAATCTTTTTTTCAAGAAGGTAGCACAAATAGACATTTACACGAATGTGTATATACATCACAATTACATTGTGGCCTTCCATTAATTACAGACAAACGCTCATACAAATTACATACATTCACAAAATTGCACACATGCAGATACAAACACTTTCTCACATTCACACTTTAAACGTGGTTTTATACAAAACCCATACAAATTATAAAGTACATTTCTTATGAATTAGGGTTCATATATGTCTACCACTTATAATTGACAGACAATCAGAAAAATAGCGTCATGACAGAATAGAATAAATTTACAAGTTAACCTCATTATAAACTGAATGTGTTACTTTTGTACACGTAAGTATATCAGTTTTAATTATGTAACAAATAACATTTATAATTCTTTTTTAACAACGTTACAAATCTAGAGTGACAAATATGCACTGGAGTGTTATTCCAAATTTGTACTGCAGCATAAGAAAATGATATACAATGTCTTTGCTTCTTTAATTTTCCATGCTAAAGATTTTTCATCACTTTAAAATTTCTTTTACAATGTGAAAATTTCTCAAAACAATATGCTTAAAGTATTGATCAAACACGTGCAAAAAGGACAAAGCCTTTTTGTAAGTAGTCGAGGACGAGTCATGTATTATTAGACGTGATTATTATGATGATATACGTCAACATCATTCAAAAAGCAATTTCAATAGTGCCAAACTTTAAGCCTATCAAAGAGGTTAAACTCAAATACTTTCACCAATAATTCATTGAAAGAATAGTGCCAAAACCTGTCACAAATTTTAAATAGAAGGAGTTTTATCTATGTAAATAATGCCTTAGTATGTCATGTACATTGTATTTCTTAAATCAATCACTTCCTTTTACAGCTCCCAAGAATTAGTTGCTAATCAGTTCATCTACGGTCTGACCGGGGTGATATTGATTTTGTAAAACATTTTTTAGTTAGTGCTCAGCACCATTTTCTACATTCAGTTTTTTATTGCATTTGTGAAATTTAACTAGGTTTTAATGTAACGATTAGCAGCTTCTCCTTGGCTTTATCTTGTATTTATATGTAAACTAATGTGCTTTTGTTTTAATGATTAGTCTCTATAATTCATTTTGAATGGCAATGTATATTATTTTAATGTTATTCTATTTATGAATGTGTCTTGTGATATACATTGATGAGACTCTAATAAAGATTTATATATGCAAACAATTTCGATTGAAACTTATTAATTATCTTTTGAAAAACAATATTTAATGTTAGGTACAATTAATCAAAAGTAGAATTTGTCCTTTCAAGTATAAAGTTTTGTGTTTTAACTTGACCACAGTTGAAATACAAAGGTTTTCTACAATAATTTGATATTTTAACAATTAATATGTATTGGAATAATTATTTTACTTTAATATATAACAGAACTGATACGTATGCAAGTATAAATATGCAAGTATAATTTCGTACATGTTTCCACAGTATTCATCGCTACTATCATAATTTGCTTGAACATTTACATGAAATTCAACAGTAAATCTAACAAAATGAATTGAAATTTCGTTATAAAAGGCACTGTTTAAGTTTCTTTTTACTAGCATGTTATTGAATAACCGCAAATATGTAACTATTGAATAAAATGCTTGCATGTCAATGATAAGGTGCGTAATATCAAACTTAAATCTACCTGTGGATATAAATTTGTATTTGGGCAAAATCATCACGCTTAAGTGTTTTTATTCATTAACTATTTGATAATCTGGTCTACACAAAGATGCCATTGTAATAAAACAATTTTACGTCGTAAAATGCATTTAATCTCTGCACATGTGTTCTTTTTTTTCGCATAAATATAGCAAGAGTTTGGCAAACAAAAAATAAAGTGTAATCAATTTTGTTTTACAAGCAATATAACACACATTGGCTGCAAGCATATTGTCACCAATTTCCGCAAAACGTTTGTCCAAGACACACAAATTGTATTATTACTGTGTAACAGTAGTTGAAATGGCAGAGATTGTTATCTAAAGGGAAATTTGTTGAGTATTGTCCGTTGCCCTGTCCATACCCAAAGTGCAAATTATTAGAATGTATTTCTTTTAAACTCTTTCGATCAGTTGGACAATAGAACAATTTGTTAGATGGTGGAAAATTATTAATCGGTATATTTAAACGTCTTGCTTCTAAAACTAACAAAATGACGAGAAAATGAACGTAAATGATAATTTTTCTACCTGATAGTTATGGGGCTTTGTTTAATACTGCATAATGTCTTTATTAAAAAGAATGTACTGAAGCTTTATCTTTTCATGCTGAAAATTACACATAACTTATGAAATGTCTTTTCGGGTTGTAAATTTTTCTAAAAAAAACTTAGTCTAAAACTTAAAATTTAAATCCAACAAGTGAAAAAAATTCTGACATCATTCTTAATTTGATTCAAACTTGTTACTTTGCTTTTGAAAAACGAAATTTATATTACAATGTTAAAGAAATAATAAATGTTTTCTTGTATTTTATCGTTGAATAAAATACAGGCATGAGTTCGGATGCGTAGTTTAACGAGTACGTAGCAGTACAGGTAGCTTTCATACGAATCGTCGTACATGTAACGTCAATTTACCGCGTGAAGTCCTTGATGAAACGTGCTATACTTCGTCGTAAAATAAAATACAGGCCATACCCTGAATGTCTACATTGGACACTAAGCTGCTCGTGCTAGAATAAAAGTAACGCGCAACTGATCAAAAGCAATATTTTTCTTATAAATTTTTACTGTTTTGTGTTTTATATGATCATAATCGAAAAGTTATTAAAGTTACTTACATTACTTTCATAACTTTTTTTTAAATGTTCAAATTACTAATCACAGTGACCATAAAAAAACAAGAAAGATATTTATCACATATTTATCAATTAGAGAAGTTACTCACAACAACAGTAATGTGTTTTGAGCATCTTTTTTGACCAAGTTCTGATATGACTATTTTCAACGGTTAATAAAACTTAAATACACAGCAAAACACGTGTGCACGTGAAATTTCTTAACATTAAATTGGCGCGAAATCTACGTCCTACGGAGATGTGTGCAGCAGCAGCAGCAGCATAATGAATTTTGTGAAGTAAGTCATGTTACTAGTTACATAATATACTTACAAAGCAAATGAACAGTTTTGCTGTCAGAACTACATGTAATTGAAAATAAAAAAGATATGTTATCGCCCATAGAATTAACAGCCTTTCGATTGGCCTTCTATCCGAAATAAGAAATAGAACGGACAAGGCAGGTAATATACATTTAAAATTTCCCTTCCTTGTACCCTATGTCAAATATGGTGTTTGAAAAGATACTTTCAAAAAAGGAGACAAATGCATAGTAAACGCTTTAAAAAAATAATTTGCATTCAATGAAATTTTGGTATTTTTCACGGCGGCTAGCAGCTGGAATGTAGGACAAAAGATGGGTGCGTCTAACATGAAATTGCCGAGACTGTAGTAGGTGTTAACATCACTGCATGAATACGGTTATTGTTCAAATCTGCTTTCTTTACAATTGACACTCCTCTTGACAATTGTTTTACGCCTAAGTTAAATAGGAAGGTTTAAACTGTCAATTTTTTTTTAATTTGCACTTGTATCGCAAAATTGTTTGATCTAATCGTGACATCTTAAGGTCTTAAAGAAAGCGTGTCATACAATTACTGCTGTTCAGTACTAAACTAAATGTGTAGATTTAATTTTAACACTGGTATGTAAACATTTTATTACCTGATCATAATCCTTAGAAGTATACATTTTTTGTTACAGTAACATCTGAGTTGTAAAGACCTGAGATTAATAGCGGCTGTCATGAGCACTCGGCTCAGGTCGACATATCCGTCACCGAGGGTAACTATTTTGGCGGGAACGAGACCTCCAAAATAGTTACCCTCAGTGACGGATATTTCGATCTGAAACAAATGTCGCATGATAGAAACATTTTTATGCATACCGTCCATCACTTAGAGGAGATTTCTAAATGTAAACCTATCGAAATTATCCATTATTATTTAAATACAAATTTAAATATTTTCAAATTTTGTTTTGGGAATGTGACGGAGTTTATTTGCATGGGTTAAGTCATTGGAAATGCCAATCCTTTATGCAAAAAAATTGGTTCAAATTATAATACATCGTTTATCAATGCATTACTGAAAAATTAATAAACCGCCGGTATGTTGTTCCTTTCAACATCTGTGTGCAGTTTTAGCATTGTATCCTGAAGCAGTTATTTTCTAATAATAGAATAAAGTTTCTGAATTGGAAATTTTATTTTGAGTCTGCACGAAATGTTAGTGATTTTCCTGATTTATTTCTAGGCGCACAGCAATGTGGAAGACTACTGTATGCATGTAAGTGATATCAATGTTTAGGTGCGTTTATGAATTCCCATCCATTTTTGGGAGTGACAAATTATCAAATATTCACATTAATGGTAAACAAATAATTGTTTTTGACTAAGTCTTAAGCATATTTGTCTCGTATTGCTATTGAAGAGTGTTTCAATAGCAATACGAATTGGAATTAAGATTTAAAAAATAAGCTTAAAGCAACGGTCTCCACAATTTCTCTTGACAAGAGTGATAGATCTGACTTTTTTCGGGGTGATTTACAACAATGTTTTCGAGTATAATATCTAACTACGTTTCAACAAATCATATCTTTTATTTATTTATCAAATTCATATAGATATCTTCCTGATTATGACATGCATGTCTGATTGTCGTTATTACACGGTTGCATTTTGTTATACATGTAATGTCGGTCAATAGCGATACATTGCTAAATAAAGGTTGATTACTTATAATAGTACAGATATCCAGTTTAAATAAAACTTATATTCTGTAGTCTTAAACTACAAACTTATTTTCCCTTACTGTCATTTACACTTGTTATCTAATGTTTAGACTTCATGTCCAGTATTTTGTAACCTGATCTGAATCCAATACAAAGCAACAAAACAAGTAATAGATTAGAATACTTTTCTAGTGGAATTCATTTAAAAATTCAAAACAGTTTTCATTTTCTTAAAACTGTAATTTAAAGACATTTATATAGAATTCTAGCACATACTCATTTAAGTGTTGAAAATCACTTGAACACCTACCTTGAATTCAAATGTTAGTCCAATAAGAAATATGTAAACTTCGCCACGATAAGAAACTGAATTGTTAGAGATTTAAAAGCCACAAATATGCAATATATTAAAATATTTGCTCGCATTTCATTCGCAAACTTATTCACAGTTGGAGGTTTATTGTGTAATAAAATGCATCTTTTTGTAACTTAATTCATTATCCATTATATCTGAATGATAAAAAGACAAACTCTAATCCACAAAGTCTTGCTTTAATGATTCCTTTGTTGATTTTGCAAGCGAGAACTAGTAGCATGTCACCAAAACCGCGAATCAGCCAGCTGTATGACATCCATCTCTCTTGGAGTTTAAAGTTTTAGTATCCTTCAAAGTTACAATCATAGTCTTAAAAAGCCATTTAACACTGAGTTTATACTCTTATAAATTTTAATATAAACAAAGTTCTAATGTATGAAACGACAAAACGTTTAGTGAATAGAACAAACATCCGCATTGACTATTTAAGTCAGTGACGCTGCTTGGTGGTATTCACTGGCTTCGTGCTATTAGTGACGCTGCTTGGTGGGTTTCACTGGCTTCGTGCTATAAGTGACGCTGCTTGGTGGTTTTCACTTGCTTCGTGCTATAAGTGACGCTGCTTGGTAGTTTTCACTGGCTACGTGCTATAAGTGACGCTGCTTGGTGGTTTTCACTGGATTCGTGCTATAAGTGACGCTGCTTGGTGGTTTCCACTGGCTTCGTGCTATTAGTGACGCTGCTTGGTGGGTTTCACTGGCTTCGTGCTATAAGTGACGCTGCTTGGTGGTTTTCACTGGCTACGTGCTATAAGTGACGCTGCTTGGTGGTTTTCACTGGATTCGTGCTATAAGTGACGCTGCTTGGTGGTTTCCACTCTTCGTGCTGTTAGAGACGCTGCTTGGTGGTTTTCACTGGCTTCGTGCTTGTAGTTATGGCGAATAACGAGCAAAGCAAGTACAGTTAACATCTGGGAAAAGTCATTGGTGTGATTAGTGATTCCTAGAACTAGCTGTTAAGATAGCTGAAGTGCATTATGTGTATTATAAGGACACAGCAGTATTATGCCCTGACTAGGGATTCATCATCATTCTTATTATCATCATCGCTATCGTCAGTGTGTAACAAGTGTTCAAAGTCCACCCAAAACCATAGCAAAGATCAATTTTCCCTAAGAAATTATAGTTTTTGGATATAGAAATAGACACAAGTTCTAAACAAAATACTGAACCTTCAATAGAACAGAACCAGAACGACGGTTTTGAAAGTTTATGCTCGAACGTATATTGTATTTAACGTCTTGTTACTTTAAAAAGGTGAGAACTTTTTTTTCTATTTTTAGCTCTACTGGACACCTTTCAGTCGACTTTGAAAGATTACCTGCTATCTGTAGATGATCTCTATTTTTGGGGGTCAGTTGATCAAAGGCCAAGGTCACAGTGACCTCCTTTAGCTTTTCCAATATAACACTCTACAGGTCACAATTTTCATTCAAATTTCATCAAACTTGCTCATAAGGTAGCCTGTAATAGGATGATTGTTCTTACTGAGTGTAAGATCCGACTCTTTTGGGGTCAGTGTGTCAAGGTGGCAGTGACCTCGCTTACTTATCCTTATTAACAATCTACAGGTCACAATTATGATTTGACTTGCTCAGAAGGTTGTGTGTAACCTATAAATGATCTCTATATTTTTTCTACATCAATAGATATAGCCAGCGACTGCAAAAGCACCGGATCAAAAACACAGGAATTACGTTTTGCAGGAGTCTTAAATCTTATCCTATCAATACGAGTTATTTTCAAGAGTCATCTTAAGATTAAATAGCAAATACATTGAAATAATTGCTAATTTCGTGTATCTAAGTCAAAAGGGTTTTGAAATAATCAAAATATTGGCGCTAGAAGCATGAGATACTCTTACAAGCAGATATTTAAAATCTGAATGATGTTATGTTCTTTCAAGTTTAAATAAATTGCATTGTGTGTGCAGGGCAAACATGGACAATGCGTATCAGCAAAGTCGCAATGTGTATCAGCTAGCTACTTTTCAGCTCGATATTTCAACTATCATAAAAGCGCTTTAATAAGACAAACAATTATTTAATCAATCATTCATCAGAAAGAGAGAACCAGCAATTATCACGTAGTATGACCCATGAATTCATTCTACAATCACAAAATTCAGCAAGTAGTAATCTCTCAAGTTAAAACAAAATAAGTCAAGTATTCTTACAAAGTCTGGTTTTTGTAATATTGTGATTTTCTAATTTGGCAGTTAAAATGAACGGTATAGATCTTTAGATTGTATGTTAGATCCATATTTTTTGATGATCTCTAACACTACAGAACACCGTGAGTTTTTCATGTCTTAGATTCAGATTTCTTGCTACGCAAATTTCGATTGTATATGTAATCCCTAAGAGGACAAAACTTTCATCATATTTGTTGCATTTTTTGGCCCCCTTTCCTTTTCCGTTTTAATTTTTGATTTCAGACATGATAACTGGTTACAAATCCAAGCAATTAAACAGTTAATTTAACATACATCGTGTGTTTATCAAGTGCGCGCGTCTCTTATTACAACCTTCACATCTTTACTCAGCTAAGACACAGTGTGCACGTTTTAACAGTTATCGTCTGCAAAATACATCAACAACTCTTTCATCTTCCATATCTACTTGCCTTTCATACTAACTGTTCTGAAAGTCCCAATGGATTTGACTAATAGCAAGTTACCTTTAGCATTTTGACTAATAGCAAGTTACCTTTAGCATTTTGTATACTGGTAAGCAGTAATCGAGAATAAAGATTTCTCTAGTATCTGTAAAATACTGCGTCTCTTATGTTTAACTATGGAATCATTTCTTGTAGCAGTCGCGTTATGATATCGTTTTAACACATCGTCGCTTTCTTTTTACGTATCAGAAAAACATTTTCGTAGACAGGATTCGTCGTACCATACTCAGGTTTAATAGATATAAGCTTTATTAAAGTAGTTTTAATTACCTCAAATGTATTAATTAAATTGCCTTCATTTGTTTCCTGGTTGTTACTGTTTACCGCATATTTGTCGTTAATTGTGTCAACGACATAACTAATGAATATAAACAATTATTATATACTTTCATATTGCCCCGTTCACTTTGCCTTGGAGAGTTCGTTTAGTATTCTACAGTACTGCACGTTTGTAAGGAATGATACTAAACGTTGGCGAGGGAGGGCGGTCCTAGCGATCAGCTGTACGGACTATTTTATTTGTTTGCAAATATCTTTCTAATGAGGTTTCTATGTCGAAGTTTGACAGTTTTTTACAATTAAATAAACATAAACTACGGTCTTAAAATAAAAAAGAAACTTAAATCATTTTGCGTTTTTAAAAACAAGATGGCGGACGGTAACTGAAATTTCTTACTGTATCATTGGCGTCAACGTTTCTCCTAATAAATGACGTCACGTATAAACAACAATATTGAATCGAGTCTATTAATACGCAATACAGAAAATGTACATGGTAAAATAGTACGCTAATTGACTGAGAAATTTCAAGATTCATTTATTGTTTTTTGCTTACACAATGTCATTTTGTTCATATTCAATATGAAAGTATATAATTAAAAGGTTGTTCCCGCCAAATCAACTCGTTCCGAGTAATATTACACCATACAAGTTCAATAACCTATAGAACAACGTATACTAGTACCCTTAATGTGTCTATTATAGTAATGATATCCAACACATTGAATGAAATAATCAGCTCAATTGATGCAATTACGTACTTTTTTAGTACATAATCGCTCCTCCTGGCCAAAGTTTATTCTTCGAATCAATTTGATATGGCAATACTGAGCCTAAAATATGAATAATTTATCATAATTATGCGAAATGCTATATACATTTGTAGCTACAGACAGCAAAATGTCGAATTACATTGCACAAATATTGACACCCATTTGCTTTCTTCAGAATCGTTGTGGTTTTGTATTTAGATCGAGTCTATATTTACGTCATTCATTACGATCCTGGTTTTACGGTTAAGATAGATAGGTACAGTAAAAGATGTCTGGCAATCGCTAGAAGTTTGGATGGATCATTTTCGTTACTAACCTCTTGTTAGACTCTGGTCTCGGTGCTCGTTTATTTGAACTGTTGCGCTGCATAGTCTTGCTGCATTTCGCGAACCAAAAATGTTTTTTTAATAACTGAGCATGCCTGCCTTATTGTTTGCGATTACTGGCGTCATTTGCCTTTCAAAACTTCTTGCTTCCTTGGACTTGCTGCGGTCCCTAAATTTCTGCGCTTCTCGATCTTGCAAACTTCAAAGTCTTACAAAATGTGCAGAACTCACTCTGCTGCTAATATATCTTTTTAATGGACTTTATGTGCTTTATGAATAATCTGCTCCTCCTTGGCCATAGTTTATTTTCTTTATTCACGAAATCAAAATTTACGATATGGCAATACTGAGAGTCTTTTTGAAGACTGAATATTTTTCTCGTCTTGTTTATATTCCATTTCATATGTAAAATACATATTCTTTGGCGACGTAATAGATAAGCGTATAAATCTAAATCAAATTAAACTGATGCTAATCTGGTCACATATTGGTCGCAAAGCAATAAATGTGTGAAATATCTAAGCTAATATAACAAACTGGCTCGTTTGGAATGGAAAAATAATACCAACTACACAATGTTGTGCGCTGCAAGAAATTCTCAGCAAGGCCATTAGTTTATAAAGGAATACCATGAATACATTAATATTTAATGGAATACACATTGTTTGAGATACACTCTCTTATGCTTTACAAGTTAATGTATTAACTGTTCTTTTTTGGGTACATATGCATACATGATCAAACACTTTAACCTTTCTTAATTATTCTTTAACGTTAAACATTTCCTTTTGCATGTCAGTTCTATACAAATTACGAAAGATGCTGGTATAAACAGGAAATAAAAATGCGATGAACAAAGACATTTTGTTGAGATTTTCCTATTCCTCCATGCTGAAGCAAATTAAGATTTTGGTTAAGAAAATGCTTAAAAGAAATTCGACTGCGAAAGGAAAACACGTAATATTTTGACTGCGTGTACATAACCATTCTAGGTCAAGTGAATTAAGTTAGCGTTTAATGTAATAACTATATACATCTAGCTCGTAGTTTCTTTTACCAAAAGCTGAATAAAAGTATTTATCATTATTAAAATATTTCGATATTTTAGCGAATACTTCCGTCGTCTACCAGTGTCGACGGATAGGTTTCTTTATTACCACCAAATTGATGAGCAATAAACATAGCAAAAAAGCTAACAAACGAAATAACATATAAAACAAAACAAAAACACATGTAATATTCACATACTAGGGACAATTTATAAAAACTCAAAAAGAATCTTGATAGGTACGTAAGCAAATTGGTAGACTACGTTATTAGCACGTCTTTCTTGCTATAAATGTTAATAAAAACTCAGATAAACGAGCAACACATGACATAGAAAAAGCTGCGTAAAGTGCAAAGTGAAAGTTTTTGCAAGACTACCCTCTAAACCCTTCAAGGATCATGCTGAAATAAGCAGTTCTTGCAGATCGTAGATCAGTAGGTCCAAATTTTTTTTTACAATAATGTTTAAATAATAATTTACAATAATCGTTGGTGCAGTTTGCAGATCATACATTTACAAAGTTGAAATCGTGATATAGTCACACCTGTTAACTAAGACCTAAAAGTGTTGGCCAAAGTTTATAGTCGGTTTCAATATTAATAGTGCACATATTCTTTGTGCTGTCCTATACACACAGTGTAGCCTCTATTCAGGGGCGATCTTAAAAACATGTTTAAATTATATGCTTCAGCTACACGTGGCTGCATCACTTTTTACATACAAATATTACGTCAATGATTTCATCAGCTGTTTCAACATAACTGTCGTATAACTTTTTATAGCAGATAATTTTTAGTGCTTTACTGATAGTGACACGCGTTTAATACTTCTAAATCAAATTTTCTCATTTCACAACAAAATTGGAATTGTTATATTTCCCCAAAAAGTGCAAATATACTTTCTCCACAAAAGTTAGCCAATGAAACATGCAAGAATACAGATATCTCGACATGTCGACCTACCTTTATATGGTTATGATAAAACTAAGTTTTATGCCGAAAGTATAACGCAATTAGGTTTTATTTACCTTCTGTCTTTACATTCCAGTCGAACATTATCGTTTGTACCTTCAATGCAAGTCCCGCATAATTATATTTGTTTAGCTACACAAGACTATTACCGTAGATAAAAGATATAAAGATACAGCCTTCCAAATATAATCTTATCTCACCTTGCCTTATTTGCAAGAGAAAGTTTTTTTTTCTCGATGTGTTTAACCATTAGCATTACTATTGACAAAGAACGTTTTGAATCAAATTGTATAAATATGAATTTGAAAACTTATTTATTGCTAAGATGACAAATAGGCCAGCTGGGCCCGGTACTATTGTTATTTGTATATTTGTTTATTGTATTATGAAATGTACTTGTCACTATAATAAACTTTTTCTTATCTTATCTATAGATAGATATTGCAATGAAAAAGGCTGCTATAGAAAAACATAGGCTCTCCATTGTTTCTACAATGGAATGCTAGAGTTAAATCATATGCACAACAAGTTACTCATATAAAAACTGTTTTCACTGTCAAATTGAAAAAAAAAATAAACAAAAGACGTAGATGAAATCAGACTCCATTGAAAAGACTCCGCTTTTAAAAATATGTTAACAGAAAATGACATTCTTTGTCAAGTAAAGAAGACGCCGGTTTATCTCGTCAGCACCAGTGGACTTTACAAAGATTTTAGTGGTTTTTTTATACTTTTTGTTTTCAGCCGATGCTGATAATTACATGGATTCCTGTATGACTGATATATAGTTGTCAGAATCACATTGTAATTTTGCATTAGACATCTTAATTAATACATTTGCCAACAAATAAGCTTTTATTTATCCTCCTGAATTTTGAATTTGTATGTCAATACTTTTTTGTATATTTGTGAGCAAATAGATTAATTGTAGGATTCCTTGAAATTTCTTGAAATGTCGTTGCCTAAGCTGTAAAATTGTCCCATTTTTAAACGTTACCAACATTATTATTGATGCATCAACTGGTTTTTATTCAACTATAAATCTAACGCATGTAAAACTTTATTTTACGGCGTGTGTAAGCTGTTGAATTTAGCTTTTAGCACTTGTATTTCAAAATTCGATCTAATCTCGAAATCTGAAGGTCTTCATGGAAGTAATGGGTGTTAGAAATGTCGGATGATTAAGTCAAAGTGTAAAGTTAATTGTTGCACTTATCAAATTATCAAAATTGTATTACCTTATGCCTAGCGGTAACAAATATAGAGCTATGATACGCTTAAGCTGAACTTTGAAGTAAAACCTAAGAGTTTGACAGTCAGTGTGATGTATCACTTGATAGTTGCCCGCAGTTTACGCACCGTGTTTTCAAACATATTTTGCCAGTTGTAAAGAATATGTGCCTGATTTAAGTTTAGACTCTTTTGAGTCTTTACAAACAGTTATTAAATTCTTTCTGAAACTTACACAGTTATTCAGATACATGTACATTTGTTTTAGGCCTAGAACAGCGGAAGTCAGGAGTGAATTAATGCCTACTACACGCATGTTAGCACGTTTAGACGAAATAAACTTTATATTTTCGTGCGTTTTGAATTATTAAACATTCTCCATTTTCTTTAGGAATTAACCTTTTTGAAAGGTTATTGTAATAAAAAAATTTAGTCAATACAAAGTGGAAGAAAATGTGATAAAATGTGAGGTAGTTTTTCCTCTTACCGATCGGTTTTTTGTTGCGTTCTTCTCGATAAATGTGGTGCGATGACAACGATATTTTATTGACACTGTCTAAATTTATTTTCCTTGAAAACTCGGGAATAGCCACATACTAACAACTACATGTACTGCTATTCGGTCATTTCGTTGCGTCGCAACTCTCGTAAAAGTTGTTCCCTCCTGGGCCGTTTTATGTAGCAACTATTATTACAAATGCAACTATCCGCACGTCGTATTTTATAGAAAATTTATTGCACTTTTCAAAATTTGACATAAAAGTTTAAGCTGTATGCTAGTGCAATGCAACTTTATATATCAGAACTTAGCTTGATAAGTGTTTAATTCATTATTCTTTGGTAAAACAGTTTGATCATCGTCGGTTTACTTGGGTGTTGTTTTAGATGCATCTGATTCTTTCATGATTGGATTTGCAAAACCTTGGCTGTAATAAACTATTTTGGCGCATAATATTTTACCTTGGGTAATCGTTTTCTAATTATTAGGGGCGTCGTCAAACGTTTATAAAGGGTTAAAGAACTAAAGTGTCAATAGGTTCTACTTTATGTCTACGGCAATAGCCATACCATATCCAGGTTGCCTTCGAAGTGGTCGCTTTGAGTTACGAATTGTTTGGCATAAGGCTGATTTGAAGGACCATCTTTTTCACAACTCAATATCTTCACATATTGAAAAAAGATTAAGATCGTAATGAAAAATAACTAAAACTTAAATTCTGACGTGATTTTTGTGCCTTGGTTCTTCCTCTTGTCTTTTATTTACTCCAAAACTATTCTAAAGTTCTTGTAGTATGGCGTAATGAATATGTAAATTGTGTCAATTGTGACCGGGAAAGTGAATACAATACCAAAATTCACAGCTTTACGTTTAAGAATGAAAGTTACATAAACTATTGAACCGTTACTGACTAACAAATAGATGAACTTAACGAAGTGTCACTATCAAATAACACTCCTTGCAAATATGCAGGTTTTAATTATATGCTTGTGACACAAAGCGAACTTTGTAAACTTAAAATATAAAATGAAAACATCTGCGAGTTCTTCTAATTAACAAGTATAGTTTATTGTCAGTTCTTATTCAACCGATTTTAAGTAGGTTGTAAGTTTAAAACCACAAAGTCACGGTGAAAATGCACGGACCTTTAGTCGTCTACAAAATCATGACGAAAGAACGATCCTTTTTGGTCATTCTTATTTCACGCATGCATTTAAAATTACAATACAATTCCTTCTTGACATGTAAAGTTCATAAAAAAATGTTCACCACTGATTAAACTTCTTAAATTGTTACCAAGACACACTTGTAGATTATTCTTATGTATTCATGCTAGTGTTAACCCAGTTACTGTTAAAAAGGTACTTGAACACTTACCATAAATTCAGGTACGTATCCTACAAGATGAAACAAAACTCCAGCAAAACACTGAATCTCATTGAATCTGAGGTAAATTGATTGCATAGCAGTGTCAAACTATCTTTTATCTAACACAAATCTATCAGCGATTGAAGATTATCGCATTGTGACAAAATGCGCATTTTTATGTAATTTGATTCATTTTCAATATGTTCTACATTGATAGCCAGGCCAAAAAATATTTTTATGAATGATCAATACAACCTAGAGCACAATGCATTATCCCGCTAAAACCACATAATTATATGATTTGGCATGAATTTGACTTTATTAATTGTTGGCGTCAAATAAATTCTCGTTCACTGAACAGTAGTAGTGACATACCCCTAAGGTGCGCTGAAAGGGGTTTTGGTTTACGTACATTTGCAGCTTAGGGAGTAAAATGAACGTTGAAGTTAGCATATAGTAATTATGGTGTATAACTGTTATTATTTACCCGTTACGTACATGTAGATGAATGACATAGATATAATGCGGCACATGTTTATTAAGTTAGTTTTGTATCTTGTATCATTTTGATACAGTAGCTCTTTGTTCCACGTGTTTTACTGCTTCAGCTCTGGTTTGATTTAAGATTTTGATTATTGATTGCAAATACTATACTTACTAACTCTTTAGTTTGTTAAAGCACATCGGTATGATGGGTATGATGTTTTATAAACTGAGTGAGTATTCAATTAAAACCGGTACATTCATAATGCTATTTGTTTAGCTGAGGCACAATGTGTACCGTTTAATATGAATCTTCTGCTAATTATCAAACAAAACTCGTCTTTATATATCTACATGCCTACTATATTGTAGCTGGCATGAGAGTTAGCTATATTTTGAAAATGGAAATGCACCTTTAGAATTTTGTATACTCGTAAGCAGTTCACAAGAATGAGGTACTCATTTCAACACCTTTGACTTGTCTCATTATTAAAGACATATGTGTTGATGCCATACATTATTTCCATTCAAATTTTCAAAAATGAACCCAATATGTTTCAGTTATGTAACGCAAGCGATAATTATCTCGGCCTTTTCCAGTATTTTTATAACATAATTTGCAGAACACATTGTATGTAATGAATAAGAGATAGCATTATGTCAATGTTAAAGTGCAATGCATGCATGTCGTTGGAGGGGAAATACAGGGCTACCAATTTAATATTTTTTGTGGTTTTATATTTAGTGTGTGTTATCATGTTATCCATCAATAAGTTATGGAATTACATGTTCTTCTAATAAACGTAGTTTAACTATTCACATTAATACAAAACAGTTATTTTTATTACAGTCAGCATTTATAAAAAAAATCTTTTTTGAAAAACAACCCTTTTCGAAGATTCAAAAAAATCATTTAATATGTATGTTATTGACGTATTCTTTTGAGTTTTATATATAAACTATTGTCAACCAAGATGGCAGAAGACAAAGGGCTAAATAAGGTATGTGCCACTTAATCATCAGTCTTTGTAACTTTAAAACAGTCACGCTCAAAAGGGTATCTATGACATTTACGGTCGTGGAAAGGGTTACTATTCTTGCAACATATACTCTTACCGCACCAAATGCTAAATTGCACTGCAAATTTCAGCCGAGTGGGCATTTGTAAACAGGTGAATCGAGACTCGATGTTGTTTTTGCATTAATACTGACAAGATAATGACAGAATCAGCCAAGTTTTAACAGAAACGGGCCGTAAATGTATTCTCCGTGAAACTGGCTTAATATCATTTCTGATTTGTCACTGGTCGCTGAATTATTGTACTTCCTCCTTAAACGATATGCCGGTTTGGTATTTTCCGTAGAAAGTCACTGGTACGGTCGGAAAAACACACCGGTACCTTCATCAGTCACAATTGTATACGGTACGGCCACCTTTTGATTTAACGCTTTTCTCGCAGAATATTACTATTTTCTTTGGTTTGGTGTGTTTCCTTTTTGCTATTTATTTTCAGATATTCTACAATGGATGTGTCTTTTACTTTATTATACGCAGTTTCAAATTATGTTTATCTTATACAGTTACTGTGACTTTGGCAGAAAAATATGTAAAAAAAAACTGTCAACTGTCACACTCATCAAAAAAGTGAAATGAAGTGAGGGTTGTATATATTCATGCACGTGTCCAGTCTTAAAAAACGCGTTATTATTCGAGTCTGAACAGTACTTTATCTTAATTATGACATATTGGCTCTGTTGCACTATTGTAACTAGTGTGCTATTTGATACCGGAACGTGCTGACCTTACCGGCATATTGTTGAAAAAGAAAGCACAACAATTCAGCGACAAGTGACAATTAAAAGCTAACCTTTGGCCAGTTTCATGAATGTAGCACGTTTTTGACCGATTCTGTCATTATTTTGTCAGTATTCATGCAATATCAGCATCAAGTCTCGATTCGAATTTCATCGCTTTACAAATGACCCACTTGACTGAAAATTGTATTGTAAAAAGCATTTTGTGCAGTTGGAACGGCAACAAGAACAATAACCCTTCCCATGCCTGTACATGTCAATGGTACACTTTGTATAGTTGCATGATATGAGTGAAATAAAGGTTTTTGACTTGGGCGTGACTGGTCTAAAGTGACAAAGAATATAAGTAGCACATTCTTTGTTTCCACGTTTTCTTCCGCCATATTTTAATGACTATCCCGGTCTTCCGGTGCGCGTCCACGACAGTGTTGTTTGGAAAGGAAAACAACGAAGCTCTTGTAGCTATGTTCTGCAAGAGTCAATAGATAATAGACTTGAATGAACACATTGGCTTGTGCTTAGATATACATGTACTCCCTTTTGCCATAGAAATCAATGTACTGACTGTTATTATATATTAATTAGTAAACATCTTCGTACTCAATGTCAGATGATCCTATTGCAGTCCGGCTCAGGGATTGGCTGAAAAAAGTACAGGGAAACCAGTATGATTAAATGAGACATTATCTGTACAGAAATCTGTTCGAAAAAAGCAATTTCATTGGTCAACACTCTATAGGTGGGTATGATACAGGGTCACCTTTTGACTAGATTTATAATGTAAGTCAATGGGGAAACAATGGCAGTATCTGACCTCAGCGAAAGTACTCAACAAAGGTACTCAACACTGCTAAACCTTATCTTTTTTGCACATCATATCATTTTTAAGTGTTCACACCTTACGGGTGAATATTTCAACCTCCTTAGAAAACGGTCATATTTTGCATATGCAGTCTACGATGTAGTACTTTAAGGATGCTATTTGATAAGAACACGCTTACGCGACGTGACGTCATGACGTCGTCAAGCAGTCTACCCAATTTATGTGGGCGCTTATATACAAACGTTCGTACCTGTGGTATTTATGAACAGATTTTGAAGATTCAAGTTTCATTTTTTATGTTACAAGTATACACAAATTTTGGTTGCATGTTTATTACATAATGAGTGCATTTTAGTCAGTATGCCAACTATTGCGACAATTTTGACGTAAATAACGTCGTATTTTGGAAGGTACTCTTGATATATTTTGCCGTTTTGCGAAGAATTTTGACCGTTTTCTGAGGAGGTTGAAAAATTCAGACGTAAGGTGTGGACCTACCTTAAAGGACTGTGTAAACAAAGAAGAAATATAAACAGAGATAAACAAAGCCATTTAGTTGAGATTTCTCTCAGCTCCAATGGGTATTATTCCACGCTAAAACAAATCAAGCTGTCGCTTAAGAAATGGATAAAGATGTTCGATTGATTGCAAAAGGAGAACATGTAATTTTTTGATCGCGTGTACATTACCATTTACTGTCAAGTGAATAATGTTAGTGTCTAACGTAATATTAAGTATATATTTTGATTATCTTTTTCAACCAAAAGCTGAATACGAACATTTGTCATTATTAAAATAATTAGAGTTTAAATGAATACATCCGTCGTTAAATAACTTAACTATTGTGAATCAGGTAATTTTAGCGTCGTCAAAGTTTTGAAACTGTTACATTATTATGGATAAATTGTGAAAGAGTTCATGAATCCCCAATTTGGCGTCTTGACTCGTCGAACATTTTCCGAAAAGTTGTGTTATATTTGATGTCTTTTATGGCTCATCTGGATTGTTTTTGAAACTATGCTATAATGTAGTACAAGGCGTAATATGTATTGAAACTATGCTGTAATGTAGTACAAGGCGTGATATGTATTGAAACTATGCTGTAATGTAGTACAAGGCGTGATATGTATTGAAACTATGTTGTAATGTAGTACAAGGCGTGATATGTATTGAAACTATGTTATAATGTAGTACAAGGCGTGATATGTATTGAAACTATATTATAATGTAGTACAAGGCGTGATATGTATTGAAACTATATTATAATGTAGTACAAGGCGTGATATGTATTGAAACTATGTTGTAATGTAGTACAAGGCGTGATATGTATTGAAACTATGTTATAATGTAGTACAAGGCGTGATATGTATTGAAACTATATTATAATGTAGTACAAGGCGTGATATAAATTGAAATTATGCTGTAATGTAGTACAAGGCGTGATATGTATATACCCTATGCTATAATGTAGTACAAGGTGTGATATGAATTGAAATTATGCTATAATGTAGTACAAGGTGTGCTATGTATAGACCCTATGCTATAATGTAGTACAAGATGTGATACGTATAGACACTTTGTTAGAATGAAGTTCAAGGTGTGATATGTATAGAAACTATGTTAGATTGCAGTACATTGGATGATATGTATAGAAACTACGTTAAAAGTAGTACAAGGGGTGATATGTATAAAAACTATGTTATAATTTAGTACAGGGTGTGATATATATAAAAACTAAGTTAGAATGTAGTACAAGTTGTGAAATGTATAAAAAATACTTTGTAAGAATGTAGTACAAGAATGATATGTATAGAAACTATGTTAGAACTAGGTCATGTTGAGTATTAGAACACTACAGTATACTGTAAGAAAACCTTATGGATGCTCTGCAGGTTTTATTGTACTTCATTCCCATAAACTTCAGATCTTCATTTAGAGCAATGACATTCAAGTGAACGATATAGGGCCATAATGGCCATCTTAGTTTGCAAAATATATGAAAAGAAATCTCCTTTAAAGTAAGAAAATGACATATGCTAAAAGCTGTAAGCGGAAAGCCGAAAACAGAAACAAAAATGCTTTATTTTACGTACGTCTGAATACTCCAGTATAACATTACCACCCTTTGATGTAAGTCTTGCATATTTATGTTCGATAGCTGCACAAGACTATTACCGATAGAGATAAAAGGCATAAAAGATAAAGTCTTCGAAATATATATACTTCAGACGAACTATTTTGGGATAGAAATTGCAACGAAAAAGTATTCCATTAAACAGAATCAGCTTTCAATTGTTAATATCTAACGTTGAATTACACTTATATAAAATTCATCTAACAACCGTTTATGTGGGATTTCGAAAAAAAAACAGGGAATAGTTCAGCAGTATGCTTGAATTACAACGGACGTCTATCCGAGTTATAAAATGCATTCACGCACAAATGTGATTGTCTTTATTGTGTGAAAGCATGCATACCATTATATATTTAGGAGATTGAACAAGAAAATGCAAACAAGCAGAGATGTTTATTAGAATATAGCACATCACCGTGAAATAAAATATATGCCACTAGCAATAATAAGAAAGGCATTTGTAAAAGGATTTGCATTTATTATATATTTCAGAAAAGGTCTTAAAGGTACTTAATATACGCAGTAATTATTAAAGTCACACTATCACTTAAAATATTTATACATAGAAACGAGTGAAATTATCGTGATATGACATCGATACAAACAGTTTTTCTGTTTATTTTATGTTTAAAACTCTATTTTTGTTGAGTTTGTTTCAATAAAATGTTGAAAATCGCGGGAAACTTCATCAGAAAGCAAAACATTTATGATGTCATTTAAACGACGTCATCGACGTATGGTTTCCAACATTCTTTACGCTCGGTTTACTTTTTGATGTTTATCCGAGTAGAAGATTTTGATAATTTCACTGAGTGAACAGTGAGTTTATCAGGATATAATCTACCGTTATATTTCGATAAACCACCGAAAAACATAAAATAAACTGCTGTGACAGTGATAGAATAGCGTTCCGTTTATTCTAAAACAATGTTGTTACTTTCATAGAGTTGTTGGTTCTCCATTAAAAATCGTTGTCAGAGAGTGTATCATAATTTTTGCAATATCATTGAAGTAAATAGTACTCTTTATACATAGGATGTATTTTCGATTTAAAAGACAACATTAGGAATGTTTTTCAAACAAATAAATACAAGTAATAAAACATTCGAAATTCACAGGAGTAACAGCACTTACAATTATACAGGTAATTAGTATGGATGACCTTGTTTCGACAATTGGTACAGACTATAAACGCGGGCTCCATTAATATGTACGTGCTTTAAACAGTAAATCTAATAAACTTGCAAAGAATATTTATGTTGAGGTATTAAAACGGCTATTCATTTACAGCCAACGAAAAATCGCATCCTTCAACAGTTTTCAATGCTTTAAATCAAAAATTGAAATTAAACGGCATTAAAGTCACAGGATCTTTTTGAATTTATCAATATTGTAAAATAAATATACTGATAGGATAATGATAGAACCATGTTCTATATATACAGTATCTAGTGCAGACAAGAGAAATGGAAGTCTACCAGCTGGTATCTATAAAGACCTTGGATTAAGTTAAGTACTGATACTATTTCAACTACCCTTTATAGAAAAGAATGCCAATGAAATAATTGTAACAGATGAAATTGAAACAAATGATGGAAAAAATGTTATTGAACTCATTTGTTCCATTTGCTTATTGAATGTGGAAATTAGCTCATATAATTCAATCAAGTACTCTCCATTACATAATTTCACCGCGTAATTTTATCAGATAACAATAATGCTTTATGACTTACAGACAACATTATGTCGATATTAAGTACATTGCACTGATATATAAATTGGGGAAATATGAAAGTATGATGATCAACGTCTAGTAGGCCTTATAATTGTTTATTTTTATTTATTTTGTATGATTTAGTGTGTACAGTTTAATTCCATTCATTGATCAAGACGGTATGAAAATCTGATAACAAGATGATGTGTTGCATGCTAAAATTTGCTGTAAATTTCAAATTTTGAGTGCCATACTTTAGCATTCCGTACTTCTAACCGGTGTAAACTCTTAGATTCCAACATCAACTACAAAATGTAACTGTTCCAGGAACTTCGGATTCCAACTTTTGCTTCGTTATGTGTTTGATCTTTGATTTGTGGCGTGTTCATAATGCGACTAAGATGTTCTTTACTTGGTACACTTGATGAAAGTGGTGCCATCATGCATGGCTTATCTGTAACAGTTGCCTTTTTCGTTATTGTGCTGCATAGTTGTTGGTCGGTATTGTATTTGTATGGTGTTAGAATCATTCATAATTGTGTCATACGTAAATGTTTACCAATGAGATATAATTATATTGAAATTGTCACCATTTAAAAATTCTTTCATATAATGTTAGGACATATCAAAATGCTCTATTACTATCAAGGCCCATTTGCTCAAATGTCAAGGTCACGTGCTAAAGAGATCTTTTAAAATTCATTTTCACACTTGTCTATGTTTACGTGTAACAACTCCAACGTGCATTCAAATAATAACAATAATAGGTTACAATATGAAATAACTGTTATTTTATACCCGAGATATAGTTTTTCAACAAGTTAGTGAATTTTGAAAATATATTTGAGTAT
Organism: Saxidomus purpurata; assembly: GCA_022818135.1. Classification (NCBI taxonomy): domain Eukaryota; kingdom Metazoa; phylum Mollusca; class Bivalvia; order Venerida; family Veneridae; genus Saxidomus; species Saxidomus purpurata. The sequence continues at coordinate 28,894,505 of JAFMSR010000018.1, forward strand.
ACACAAAGTTCCTCGAATTGACATGGGTGTTATTGGCTGGTCCTCGCATGTTAAAGCTTTCTGCATAGGATCAGATTACTCCTTATCCAATGATTTCTAATGCATGGCTAGCATCTGATTTCCCTATTTTTCAGTGGATATTCCTCCATGTCTTTCATCGCGTGTACAATACCATTTGTGACCAAAGAATAACGTTAAGTTAAGTGGTTTTTGTTTTGAAGCCTTAACAGTAGTATCTATATTTATTTAAACTTTTATGGACGTTGTGAAAGAAGTGTCATCACATGAAACAAGCATTGTGAGCGATACATCACTGTATGATGATAAGGACGCTGGCCGCGAAAGTTCCTTTTGAATTATTCAAGTATGAGCAAACCTCTACATCTCGAAGAACAATATCAGTTGTTTTTTTAAATAGTTTTAAAAATTGCTAAATAAGCTTAAATACGTTTCAACGAATTTAAAAGGCATGTATTTGTGCAATATTTGTTTCCAAGTGATATATATAACTAGGTACTTGTAAGCTGAATCGTCGGCTAAAGTTTCGGTCAGCTGATTCCGTAGATTTTACCAATGTCGAAAAAAATCGGTCTAGTACCCCCCATCTTAGCCAGATATCTCTCGTGAATTACTTGTGGAGTAATGTCACTTTCCAAAACGCACCGTCTAAATATCGTTTGTTTTACATGATAAATGCATTATTTCGATAATTTTGTATTTTGAAATTTAATTCATAGCGCAAGACGGTATGCGAGAAAAAGTTTTTTGATCATGAGACATTTGGTTCAGGTCAAACTATCCGTCATCTCGGATGACCGTTTTGTTGGAACTCGGCAGACCCTCTTTCCCGCCAAAACAGTTACCCTCGGTGACGGATATTTCGATCTGAACCGCGTTCTAAAGACAGAATTCTCATGCTAACAAACAGTTTGCTTAATGGTATAAACCATGTTTAATACGAAATTCCGTACTAGATACACTGAAGTAAAGTGCGTCGTTAAAAATGGCTGCAAATAGAGTTTTATCCTACAACTTTTGAATAGATAGTCCCTAGATTTCATAATTGAATAAAATCATCTGCGACTACATTTATAAAACACGATTTGCCAAATTGTCAAATTAGTGATTCAACCAAGTCTGATAGCTAATTAAATACTAATATTTGAAACAAGTTCAAGCTATATGCAACGAAGGATTTAATGCATAAGATAAGGCTAAATGTGCCCGTTTAATAAAGCATTATCCGTATCGACTCCTCGTTAAATTAAGATTTAGGTATCACTAATATTTTTGGGGGATAAAGGAATTAATTTTAATTTGTAATACGCATTCTGTTGATAATTGTATAAAAACGTTTAAATGAGATTTTCTATGCATCAATCAATCGTTAGAAAATATAGTAGCAAATAACATGTGACAGAAGAAATGATAAAACTGCATCATCAGCAGATTTTTTGATAAAGTACATAGTTTTTTAAATTAATGTTTTGATTAAATTGTTCGGTTTACACAAATTGATATCATTTTAAAGTATATGACCGGGGAAAAGGAGCATGCGGACAAAATACTTGAAACTATTTGTATTTTATATTTGATGAACAATATTTCAAAATTAATTTTGCATAATGTTAGTGTCCTTTATCCGTTTTATACAAAATTACATCATCGTGAAAACGTCCCCGAAAGGCGTCATTGTTTACTATAAAGTTACGTCACATATCATAATTCTGCGTCAGAATCACTTCACTTAATATGTGCATTACTCCATTATGAAAAGTAGTTTTGACAACAACATATATTCTTGGGATGTTTATCATATGTGCAGAAAAACAAGTTTGTGTACTCTTGCCAGAAAGTATCGCCAATGTAAGAACACAGATTAATGCCATTATCATAGACCTCTAGAAAGATTTTAAAGGCGTGTTTTAGAGTATGAAAATATTGCGACCCTGAATTTTGAAAAGTATCAAAAATGTCAAATTTACGACTTTTTCAATTAGTAATGTTACAAATGTTAGAAATGTTAATGCAGTACGAATATTCAGATTAGTTTATACTTAGCAGTATAATTTAAACATAATTCTTATGTTATGTGATAAAATATATTCAAAGCCATAAAATGGGTGAATTTTATAATCATTATTATATGTAAATACAGGACGACAATAAAATAAAATCCAGTGCGTTGCGCGATACATTTATCATATGTGTATGAGGAAACTAAAGAAGAAAAATTAAACGCACTGTTTTATATCAATATCTGCAACACGTCAGAACCATGCTGTCGGCAAACTGATTTGGTGAGCAGTTTAATGAAGAAAAAGAGGAGTATGCATATGACGGACTGTCTAGCAATGTCTTTAAATGAGGTTTAAATATAGAACAACATCAAAGAGGCCAATCGGAAAATCAATCGCAACACAACCGTAGGAAAGTGTAATTTTCAAAGACGGTCGATAGTGGATCAAAAGCTGAACATATGATGCGCTTTTAACTAGGTTTGATGAATTTCAGTCTTTTAAATATAAATTCTATTAAACAATTAATGGTTCATTTACCAATAAAATCTGGGCGATAACGCTTCTGAAAAGGTTAATATAGAGACTGGCAATTCTAATGAGGCGCCAGTTTAACAGAAGAAGTGGATTTATTTTTATAAAGTCTTGTGTTACAGGAAATCATTTCAGTCCATGCAACAGCTTAAGAATTGATAATCATTAAAGTGGCTTTCCAATTTAAACTTGAAATATTTTTCACACTGGATCGGCTGTTGCATACCATTGAAATACTACGAATTTAATCGAAGTTAGTGCTATCAAAGAGAAGTTTGAGAAAATCGTAAATTTCTTAGTTAGGTCTGTTTTTAGTCCTTAGACAATTTGAACAATTTACAGCAGAACGGATCGTTACCAGTTTAAATAGTGTCGTTCTTTTTGTTACATGTTTAGTTGCCCTCCAGAATTTATTCTTAGTGATTATCTAAATTGATCATTATGGAAGATTATTCGTGTAAAAATTACAACACGCTTATTTCCGAATGTCATATGAAAAATGACATCTGCATTCATGTATGTATTCTTTTCCATATAGCCTTGTTCCATTTCTGTTGGACAGTTATAAATGACAAGTGGATAATGGTAAATATAATGTCCTTACTAACAAATGATGCATTACAAATGAGAAGTGCAAGCACATATGTATGAAATGCAGATAGCCTTGTTGCATTTATGTTGGACATTTTTAAATGACAAGTATATAGTGATAAATGCTATGTGCTTACTACCGAATGATGAACTTTAAATGAGAAGTGCTGGCATGCTTGTATAGATATGCAGATAGCCTTGTTGCATTTCTTTCGAACACTTTTAATTTACATGTGTTGGGTGAAAATCGTATACGACAAATCAATAGCCAATACATCTATTATTACATGTGCAACCTCAATGCATAGTTATTGATAAAAGATATCGTAAAAAAAAAGTCATTTTTAGTCTTTAAGTTTGACATAAACGATACAATTATAGCGCAGACAATATGCTAGGGCCCATTTTTAATGAAGAGAGATCACTCTACCATTCTTTGCGCATAACAACTGATCCCCTATGAGTACACACTGAGTGAAGGTTCCGCCCCGATTTGAAACTCCTCCCACAAAATTCAGCTGGAACTGTTAATGATTAGATCTAAATACCAGTTAGCTAGAGCTAACATTATACAATGTATAAAATGAGATCTCGGTGATTGACGATGATGCTGATCCTTCTATGAAACAACAGAATCTTAAACTATAAAACAATAAATATACAAATGTTGTACAGTCACACATGTACTAACAGGCACCTCCGAATAAAGGTCACCATGTGCATAAAGGCCAGACTTTGAAAAATCTGTATTTATATATTAGAGCAATTACACCTCCAAACAAAGGTCAACTATGGACAAAGGGCAGGTTTGGCCTTTGTCCACAGGTTTGACTGTATTTGATTAATATGAAATGAGACGTGATGATATAGGTACTGTAAGTAGGCTTTCAACTAAAGGTCTTAACCTAAGAAATACATACCAGCGTAGGTAGCAATAGTTAACCACCTAGTTACAGTGGTTTTCGATGTATTTTGTCTCTTTTTAAGGCAATAAACCTTACTTGACCACCAACCTACACTGGTATTCCAATTATTATACCTCTTTCTAAAGCAATAACCCTTACTTGACCACCAACCTACACTGGTTTTTCAAGTATTACGCCTCTTTCTAAAGCAATAACCGTTAGTTGACCACCTACCTACATCGGCTTTCCATGTATTATACCTATTTCTAGGGCAATATCCCTTAGTTTATCACCTACTTACACAGGTGTTCCATGTATTATACCTATTTCTAAGGCAAAAACCCTTACTTGACCACCTATCTACACTGGTTTTCTATGTAGTAGACCTGTTTTTAAGGCAATAACCCCGAGTTGACAAACTACCTACACTGATTTGCCATGTATTAGACCTGTTTTTAAGGCAATAACCCTAACTTGACCACCTACCTACACTGGTTTGCCATGTATTAGACCTGTTTTTAAGGCAATAACCCCGAGTTGACAAACTACCTACACTGGTTTACAATGTATTAGACCTATTTTAAGACAGTAACCCTTACTTAAACACCTACCTACACTGGTTTGCCATGTTTCTAATGAAGACAATAACACTAATAATTTGACCACCTACCTACAGTGGTTTTCAATGTATTATACATCTTTTTACTGGAAATGACCCCCCTGAGTTGATCAACTTCTTTCACTAGTTTTCCATCTCATAATTACTCTTTGTGCGTTGACCACCTACAGAGACTGGTTATCCAAACTTTGTATTATACATTACATTTAAGTGAAGACATAGATCTACATTACTATATTGTCTGTCTCAATCTATCTTCGATATTCTTTCATCTGAATTATTTATCTAAAATAAAAATTAAAATGACATGCAATCGGCCATTTTCTCCGAGAACTAAATTTGTGGGAGGAGTTTCAAATAGTGGCGAAACCCTCACTCACCGGTGTACTTTCGCTACTGGTGTTAATTTAGCGACGTCCGCTGAGGTATTGGGGATCGGTTTCTAAAATTCTGCGTTAGGCAAAATGTTGTCAAAATGTAAAACTGTATTTTGGTTTCCAGCTTTAATTATTTATATATGTGTTGAGTGCGTAATGCTTACTGCTTACTAGCAACTTGTAATCGACAAGTGCGTTGAAAATAGCAATATTGTACTTTCAAATAAATTGTGGATTTATTTCTTAGCTTTACGTATGAGTAACATTAAGATCAACAATCAATTGCAATTAACATACAAACTTTATAAACAGATATACCTGCACTTCTAATTTGTAATGCATTATTTGGTAGTAAGCACTGAGCAATTAACGCAATACACTTCTCATTAAAACATTTCCAGGAGAAATGCGACAAGGCAATCTACATATACTTGCACTTCTCATTTGTAATGCATCATTCGGTAGTAAGCACCTTGGTCTTAATATACTGGCATATTAATACCCAGTAAGCACATAACATTTAGCACTTCACGCTTGTCATTTAAAACTAAACTGTCTAACAGAAATGCAATAAGCCTACATGGAAAGGTGTACATACATGCATGCAAATGCCATTTTTGGTCTGGGGACTGAAAGTCCCCTAGGCCTAAGTTAGCATACCACATTTCAAACACTGCAGACAATTTAACTGTGCTATGTGCAAATAACAACTGTAAACATGCGCTTTGGGAAAGTAGTGCAAGACAGACCAGATCAATCTTTTGTTTGAATGTCGCATACGATAAGAACATATTACAAATAAAAACAGTACATACAACTTCAAACGATTGCAGAAAGGTCTATAGCTTACGGGCTGCATTACACAATTTTTTCTGTTTTAGAAATTACTGCGCTGTTAGCTGATTACGGAAGATAATCATATGCATATCAATACGAATTTACGGATATTTACGGAAACGTTCGGAATTCGATATAAGAGTTTGTAGTTTGATTTTCAAATTTCTGATTTAATTTCATTGACAACTTTCTTATTTACGAACGATTACATATATATTTACCTAAAAATAAATTTCTTTAAAAAAAAAGATACAATTTATGTTTAAAAACAGTACATACAACTTCAAACGATTGCAGAAAGGTCTATAGCTTACGGGCTGCATTACACAATTTTTTCTGTTTTAGAAATTACTGCGCTGTTAGCTGATTACGGAAGATAATCATATGCATATCAATACGAATTTACGGATATTTACGGAAACGTTCGGAATTCGATATAAGAGTTTGTAGTTTGATTTTCAAATTTCTGATTTAATTTCATTGACAACTTTCTTATTTACGAACGATTACATATATATTTACCTAAAAATAAATTTCTTTAAAAAAAAAGATACAATTTACGTACATTCCCGAGAAGGAACTCACGTGATCAAAATCACCCGCCATTTATCGAGGACGCTGCATGTCAAGGCCCAGTGAACGGTTTCACCGATTACAACTACAAGGTAACCAAGAATCATTTTTGGTTTTCCCTGTTATATACATTGTACAGTACTGTATTTATAGTTCATTGTTGGTATTGCTTTGTTTATTTCTGTTTCAAGGTCTTGTCCTTGGTACACAATAATTTTCGATCCACATCATCAGATATCGCTTGAAGTTGAACAAAGCGCAGATTGAATTATTTTTATTGTTCTCTCAAACAATTGATATTGTTGACCATGTGATTATTTTTCATTTAACGTACGTTTTATAATAAAACAAACTTCCATGCCACCCATATATTTGTGAATCATTAATTCTGTGTCATATACTAAATTTCGCCCTGTGCACATTTCGATCCGCGCTTTAGGTAAGGTTCAGCGTAAATCACGAAGGTCAAAAGTTGTTTTTAGGGGAGTTAATCTATAGCCCCACGGCCTTCAGCGCTCACAGCGCTTTGATTTTATAAAGCAATTCGGAAGTAAGCGTGTTGTAAATTTTGCATGAATAATCTTCCATAGATTATTATCATTTTGCCTTATTTATAAATAAAAACTGCACTTTGCAGTTAACAAAATTCTTTTTACAATTATAACAGAATTTGAGCTTGTTTCCATCAATTTTAATGACATTTTCTTTCTAAATGTAATTTGAAATCATTCTATATTTTGAAGTAGTATTTCATACTTGACCTGCAAAAACAGTTTCAGAAACGGATCATGAAACAAGCAACGGGCAACTTTAAAAATAAAAAAGGCAGATATGGGAAAAATGCTTCAGTTTGTCTTTGTTTGATGGCATTCATGTCACCACACAATAAAGAAATATACATCAAATGTACAAATGCATTATTATGTCTCAATTTCTTCTTATCTAATGGTGTGCAGTCTTTCAAATTGAGAGATAATCGCTTCAACGTGTGTATGCATATTTAAAGCGGCAATAGTCGTCTGTGTTTACTTTTACAAAATGATAACTAAATGACGAAATATCCTTTTTCAAATGTAACAGATACAAGTAGTATATCAAATGTGCATAAAATGTAACCATAGGCACTCTGATGTCTAGACACAGCGGAAAGTCCATTTTTTCTTAATGGAAATCCTTTTTCAATGCTATTTCCATCCCTACATATTTTGCCTGAAGCCATGCCATATACCTTATATTTCTTTTATTTCTGACAGTAATAGTCAGCTTTCAAATAATAACCATTTGAAACAAACATCAGAGACACAAGCAATAATTGTCGTCTGGAATATTAAGACAAACGGGAAAAACCATTGACCTTTTATTACTTCGACATATCACTGAACTTTGTCATGATATAGGGCGATGTGTCGAGACATCGGGGTTTTTGCATGTTTTGGGGTACTTTTGTCACTATTTACGTAATTTAGGCTTGCAGTATTAGGCAATAATGGAAAAACGGATTAAGGCAAACACACAAAACAGTTACTCGTTATCGATCGAGATGTGAGTACCTTGTGACGAGGTATCTTGTTATGAATATTATATTAATATACGTATTGTGACACATATAGGCACGTACGACAAGATGAGTGTACTGGGGTTACAATGTGATGAGTTTTATTTTGGAGAGAAAAAACACCGATACATACTTTCAAATTTACTTTAACGCAATGCTTATGATAGTTCCAATCGCGACGAGAGTTTTCATGATCTCTGAGGGGTGAAAGCGTTATATTATTTCGGCATAAACATCTTGAAAATTACTTAACCCTAGGATCATGGTCGGGATCAAAATGTTAATTACCATCGGCATGCCCAAAACATGCTTCAATCAGTATCCCTTAGCATCACTGCCATTGCCCGCATCCAACACTACTGGGGGGATCTACTAATTTTTTGTAAAATTTATAGAAAAATCCCGTTTTAGAAATATAGCAAGGTATGAGATACTGCGTCATTCTTACTAACAGAAGAAATTTTAGTCCATATGAACAATGTCTTTATTATATACCAATGCTTTAGACATTATTTGAATTTATTTGTTCAAATACACTAAGCTTAGCATTGCTTTAACAAAAGAAATACGTTGTGTGTATTTTAATATGATTGGCTAAAAGTGCAAAGAACAACTACATGTAAGTAATTTCGATAAACTTGCATTTATTCTATAGCTTTGGTGTCACATTCTCACCTACGTACTAACCTAAATCTGCATGATTACAGATTTTAAATTGTATAACCTAGACTAGTGCAGGGTCACCGGGGACAGAGTAAACAGACTTCTAATTTAGCATCTAACTGTTTCAAGCAGTTTGAACTTGTAAAGGTTATTTAGTTTGCTGTATAAACACCGCTAGACATTGACAGCCAACGGGAAGTTACATGCCTAAACAGCCTTTCATCACTAGCATGTTGCTCTGCATTAAGAAACTAGCAGCTGAATTTACAGCGTATCCTAAAATACGGTTGAATAAATAAATCGTTTACCAAAAGTTTTTAGTTGTAAAACCGACTGCTTATTGAGTTTCTTCATTTAAATTATTCACGTAATTTGTTCAATGATATCTTAAATGTGTATTACTGTAGGACTGGTAGATTTGAGTTTGGAAGATGTTTCAATTAGACCAAAAAAGTACAGATTGCAATTTCAGTGCTGTCAAGGTACTAATTGCATCCGTCTTGTTATATTTAATAAATTTCTGTCTCTATTAAACAAACCACTAAACAAACACATTTCAATGAAATTGGCCATCGTCAGAAAAAAACGGTTACATTTCCTCCCGCCAATTTTACTCCAAAATTTATCAATTGAGTTGTTTTTATATATCCCCTATTCAGTAATATTATATCAAAGCCATATTATTCTCACTTTTGCAGTAAGGAACACCAATTATCAGCAGATAAGAATGTAAATTTTTTGTATATATGATGAGCCAGAGAATCAAAACTGCAGCTTGGGTCATTCATTATTCTGCTCTGGCCATGAACAAACTTTGCAAGAACACTAAAAGGTGGAAACGGTACCCCATTCCTTCTATTGTATTCAGATGCTACAGTTGTCCATTTCTCTTGAAGATTTTGAGGTAATTTTGATATTATCTGATTTGCGCCGATAGCTAAATCAAAGTAAGAAAGAATTACTGCATACCTTAAATCTTCTTTTAGACCTTGTATCTGGGAAAGAATGTACATAAAAAAAATGATAGTCAAAAAATAATTTCTGGAACTTCCAGTAGTTGATGTATACTGAGCGCCAAAACAATAACCTCAATCAATCAAGAACTTTCCATTACAAAATATGACTGAGTAAGTTTGTTAGATAAGAGCAAATGCTTTATGACTTACAGACAGCGATCAGGGGGAGTATGAATTCAGACGTATATATTAAGATAAAAATGACTTTACAATAACTGTTTTGATTTTCTATTATGTAGTGTTTATAGTGTTGTCCATTTATGTGCAATCAAGTACTTTCCATTACAAAGTATGAATGAATTTACTTATCTAAATAAGATAAGAATAATGTTTAATGACTTACAGACAGCAAAATGTCGATGAAAAGTACATTGCACAATTATAATTATATAAACTGTTACGAACTGCATTCTAATGTTTTGACTCTTTTATTTTGCATTTTTAGAGTATATAGTTTTGTTGCATATAAACGGGATAGTGACACAATGGGCTGTGGACAAGGAGATTACAAAGTGCATACAAAATCAGTTATCAGACTTCTTTTTCAAGTGCTAAATTTGTGGGACTCAGTTGAAAAAAATCCACTTCTAACTTACCTTCTATAGTATCTAAGTCTTTGGCAGAGCAAACGCATCCAGCGATATAGCATCTTTAAAAAGAATTTGTCTAGAATGTCCCCCTTGTGGCAGTCTTCATCCAATTCTTCAAGTTGTTATGATGACTGTATAATGGCTCTTCTACTTCTACAGTACATGCTTGTTGGTGTGTTCACTGTGTCAAATTCACCAGATAGTGCCAGTTAAAAATACGAGACGTCTTGTATAGCAGATATTTTGCTTCAGTTTTACAAAACTTTGAAACGCACTATTATATTCACGTTACAGTAAAAGTTGATCAAGAATGGAAATTGGTCAGGTTTTCCCACTTGATATTTCTTCATGATAGAACAAATCTTGATCTTTTATGAGGAAATGATAAACAAGTTGTTGTATTGATTATAAAAGGAAAACAACTGATTTTCATCGCGTGTACATTACCATTCAAGAGCAACAGTATAATATAAGCATCTAACGTAAAATTAAGTACATTTTGTCTGTTAGTTTTGTAACCGAAGCCTGAATCCTAGTATTAATCATTATCTGAATAGCTTCGTCGTAAACAAATGTCATTAGATGAAAATACCATGAGGAGCAGTTTGTTTGATGTTTTTCGGTGGTTTATCCAAATATAACGGTGGATTATTTATATCATCCATTCCAGCGGTGTTCATCGTTTAATAAACAATGATTGGAGTACTTATACGCAGTAATTTGCCACGAAGGCCGGAGGCCGGAGTGGTTAATAGCTGCACATCAGTACGACAAATCGTTGTTTATTAGACGATAACAACGCTAAAAAGGATTTTATTTCGATTCTAACATTACCATATAATTACAAAAGGTGAATAAATGCAAAGCGTTATCTTCTCTGCGAACGCACATTTAACGTCATGCGGCGCAATATGACGTCATTTTTACAGCATATCGGTTCCCACGTTGTTTATGGTTTAATATTACATAAGTTTTCTACCCTTTGTATATAGAAACAAAATCGTGAATCATGTTAGAATTCCAGATAAGTCCACTGTTTACGCAGTGAAACGATGACGTCGTTAAAATGACGTCTTGTGTGCTTTGTCTTTGATGAAAATATCATTTTTGGTGCCCGCTCGGTGAAGTTATAAGTTGAACGTGATGTTACATCGAAACCAACAATTACTAAAAGATTATTTGCCGTAATGATGCGCCATTTAAATGCTTCAAATATCATGGGCAAACCACCGCAGATAGAAGATGCACTTTTTTCCATGAAAACAAACTCAAGAGTAACAGTACTTGATAAGTTTTACGAAAATAAAAGAAAAGTACTGTATACATGTTAGTGCAAGAGATGTTTAAAAAACATGCGTTTATTATTTTTAAATCCAAACAAGCCTTTTCTCTGCATGTCACTTTACGTTTATGATGTATGGCGTATACTTCTGCCACCTATAGCTGCTGCACGTATAACTGTCACATGACTTTAAAACACTATTGAGACATTTTACTGTTACGGAATGAAGAAAAACAGTACTTCATAAAACTTTGGACTACATACTTTATAATTTTTTTCTTATATCAGTGGGACGAACGAGCAAAATATATTCAGAGATTTAATTATTGAACAAAAAGACCCATTACATAGAGTTAGATCCCTAAGAAATGTATATTTTATTAACTTTTATAAAATTTAGTTATTACTCCCCTTTAATATGAAAGTATTTAAAACGTTAGATATTTCTTTTTTATTTCAATATAATTTCTACTTTCACATTTGAATTGGATAGATATACACATATTTTAACATTCTGAACCAAAATGCAAGTTTTAAAACTACTTGTAGCTTCTGAATTAATTTATTTCCAATCTATCTTAGGTGCGCACCAAAGATAGGTAAAGGGAGGTAATAATAATTTTTCAAACTTGCATTTCTAATGAATTCCATCTAAAATATAATTTTTAATGCAAATATTTCACAAATATCATACAACAGGTCTTACATTTATATCTTTCCTTAGGCAAAGTATGTGTATCAAATTTTTACTTATGATAAAATAACTCTATCTTGGTTGGGCAACCAGGATAGGGAAATCAAATTTTAAAAATACCTCCAGTGAAAATTTTACTTGAATTAAGCGCTAGGTGAACATAAAGGAGTGTAAACGATCAGATGTTAAGGTTTCAAACAAGTCTGTAACATGGCCAAAATCTGATTATTCACCTTAAAGTTAATATAATTAGCATAGACTGAGATGAAAATGTGAAAATATGTGCGACCAATACAAAGTTATGCAACGGTAATGGCACTATCAGAACATTTTAGACTCTTATGAAATGGGGGTGAGCACATCACTAAAAGCAGGTATTCATTTGAATTCATTCATTTCATTGGAGTTTTAAAAGATATGACAATTTGATAGAAATTGCTGCGCTAAATCCGAATAAATGCAATAACTGAAATGTATTTACTTATCAAATATAGTATTGCCTCATTCAGATTTGACAAAGATGCAACAACAGTTTTAAATCATAAAACGTTTAGATAATTACATGTACTTCCTAAACATTATGTCTTTAACAAAATTATCAATGACTACATGCATGAAATGTGATTTCTCAAGCCAATACATGGACATTGCTCAGCACAAAATCATACTCAAGTAATACGAAGGAAAATCAAGTTAGATCTTTTTACTAAGTCGGGTTCAATTAGCAATAACCATAATGTCTGTTTTTGAGCTAATGTATCTTTAATTTCAATCTGACTTTGTAAATATATATAACTTTACTTGGTTTCATACTACCCGAGCATGATTTAGTGTTGAGCGTGAGATCGTGCTCAATATTTTTTTATAAACACGGGGTCTGGTCCAATTTAAGACAGATTGAACAAAATTTATTAAATAATATTTTTTTCTGCCGAAAAGAATTCAATGCATTAAATTTTCTATATCTTCATATCATTCAATCAACATTTAAGTATTGCTGATATGTTAATGGTATAAAGGAATCAAGTTTTAATTTGTAATAAGAATTTTGTTCATATTATAGAATTCCTCTGCACTAATCAATCATTTAAAGATGTGAAAGAAAAAAAGGAAATAAATATTAGAAGGTGAAATATCCCTTTTCCAAATATAACAAGAACCTGGATAACATCATAGTTTTATATGCACAAAACGGAATCCTAGCCACACTATTGTCTGGAATAAGCAGGAAGTCAAATCTGTTCTATGGAAAACATTTCTAATGCCAGTTAACTTGAAGCCAAACATATTTGGAACATTATAAACAATTTTATTTCCGTTATTGTCTTGTGCAGCTCTGCAAAAGTGCTTTTCTGGAATATTCAGACAGACGGCAAAAACAAGTAATGCATTTTTATACCCCCAAACACAAAGTGTAATGGGGGAGGGGGATACTGGATTCAGCTTGTCTGTGCGTCCGTCTGTCCGTCTGTAGATGGAATCTTGTGGACATTAAAGCTCTAATACCCCTAATCAGAACTTGCTGATACTTCGAACTAGGGATAAGTACAATGTCTAGTTGTGCATGGTCTATGTTTCGGGGCTGTATGGCAAAGGTCAAGGTCACAGGGGCTTGGGATAGTAAAATCTTGTGGACGCTAAATATCCAAAACTCCTGGTCAGAATTTAATGGTACTTCACGCAAGTGATAAGTACAATGCCTAGTTGTGCATGGTCTATGTTTCGTGGCTCGAGGTCAAAGGTTAAGGTCACAGGGGCTCGAGAGAGTGAAATCTTGTGGACGCTAAATCTCCAAAACCCCTGGACATAATTTAATGATACTTCACGCAAGTGATAAGTACAATGCCAAGTTGTGCATGGTCTATGTTTCGGGTCACTAGGTCAAAGGTCACAGGGGCTTGAGATAGTAAAATCTTGTGCGCTTTTAATCTCCAAAACCACTGGTCAGAATTTAATTATACTTCACAGATGCCTATTTTGTGCAGGTCTTATAATTAGGCATCAAATAGTACATAAATTCTACATACTGTGTCAGTGGGGTGTTCAGAGGGTATCCATCACCTTCAGTGATAGATCTAGTTGTCTCTGCTATCGACTTTTCAGTGAACTTTGTATATTATAGGTCTTTGTGTCCGAGATATCGATATTTTTCATAATGTTTGTATGTCTCATTTGCGTACCTTTGTCAGAAACAATATAGTTATTGATTACGATCACATGGCTCTTTTAACAATCTATAAGTAAATAAAGAAATAAAAGCTTTTAAGAATGCCAAAAATATGATATTGCTATACCGAGCGTTATTAATAATGTTTCATGTTGTATTATTAGCCCTCGTTATGGCACTTATACCATAAATCATTGATCGAGCAACGATAAGTATATTTTCAAATTTTCTGAAGAACTACCAAATACATTATGGTCGAGAGTTAAATGTGTCCATGGTTACCATACAGACACTTCCAATTATGAAACCCAGATTTAGTCACTTCAATCAATATGTTTATTAATGTCATGAGTGAGGCTAATTTCACTATGCTTTATATGATTTATCTTAGCTAACGGTGATTTTTATCACATTTTGATATACATAACTACCTATCAGTGAAGGTGATGAATATCAGCTAAACACAATACTATCACTATAGAATTTTAATATTTTGATACTTTAATTATTGGATTATGCACAACTATGCATGCTACTTATCACTTCTGTGAAGAACATGTATCATAATATTCTGAGTAAAGGTTTTGAATAATTAGATAGCACACTATTTTATCATGTCAAACCTATGTGACCTTGACCTAGTGATCTTAAACATGAACCATGTACAACTAGGCATGGTACTCATCATTTCTGTGATTTATCATTAAATTCTAACTAGGGGTTTTGAAGATTAAGAGCGCACAATATTTCACTATATCGAACCCCATGGCAATGACCTTCGATCTAGTGACCCAAAACATGTAATATGACCAACAAGGTATTGTCCATATCACATCTGTGAAGTATCAATAAATTCTGATTAGGGCTTGTGGATGTTAAGAGCGCACACAATTTTACCATATCAAGCCCCTTTGATCTTGACCTTAAACCTAGTGACGCGAAACTGGGGTACTGCTGACTTCTGTGAAATATCTTTAAATTCCGACCAGGGGTTTTGGAGATTGAACGTCAACAAGAATTTACTATTTCAAGTCCCTGTAACCGTGATCTTTGACCAGACGATCCGAAACATGGACTATGCACAACTGAACATGGCACTTATCACTATGACGTATCATTAACTTCTGGCCAGGGGTTTTGGAGATTTAGCATCCACAAGATTTTACTATCTTGAGCCCTTTACCGAAACATGGACCATGCACAACTAGGCCTCTGTGAAATCTCATTAAATTCTGACCAGGGATGTCGGAGATTTTGCGTCAAGAGGATTGCGTCTACAGACGGAGAGACGGACGAACGGACAGACGGACAGACAAGCTGAATCCAGTTTACCCTATTACACTTTGTGTTCGGGAGTATAACTATACAGAAATGATCATCTGATAAATATATGAACCATGGGCTCAAGTAAGTTCTTGTCTTTATGTTACTCATTTACAATGTAATTACAATGTACTGTAACCATTGAAATATTGATTAATGTTTTCAAGGTCACAAAACTGTCGATGCTTCTTTCCTTTATCCCACTTAGCATTGCTCCGAGGAGGAAGTAGTGACACACTTTTCCACTGACTTCTCCATTAATGCTATGTATCAAGGAAATAGACTAATCACGATGGACAAGTAAAAGTAGCTTGGAGAATATACACATATTGTTTCAATAAATAATAAATGCATCAGTTAATCCAAACGAGTTTGCATGGAATTTTCACTTTTTATTTCTCAAAGAAGTCGGAGCAGATTTTTATAGCTTGGAAATGATAAAGCTGTTTTGTACTTTTAAATTTCAAGTTAAGAAAAAAACCGGAGACATAAAATAACACCGATAATGCAGTATGATGGAAGAAGTGCTGTGACAAAAGATTTTACCAAGTTTGAAATTATGCTTTCTTTGACAGTAAAGTGTGCATTTCTCTTTCTATAGTTGATATCATTAAGTCATCTGAAAAGTGCAGCATTTTATTGAGCAAGAAATTTCTTAATGATCGGGACAGTTTTCCCAACAGATTGCATTTTTTAAGATAAGCATAAAATGTATTTACATTTAAGCTATTTTCGTACTAAAGCAGATAACAATAATACAAAATATTGACTGAACATCAGGATTTATTCATGCATCACTATATTATAATTACTCAAGATTTATATTCAATGGTTCCAAAAGATTTCACTTTTTATCACCAGGCCTCTGGACTACGACGTAAATTTCAAATCTGTCCAAACAAATTATCAAAAGAAACTACGTTTTATTCTTATCGTAACTGGTTTACTCAAAGAATTGAGACAACAAACTAGTCGATCATTGTACATCAATATGTAAACATGACTGTATGGAAAAGATAACGTTTTTCTTGTGTTTTCCTTGCCTTCTGAAACAGATTCATTAAAAATAGAAAATACGCTCAAAACATTCTCTCAAAACATTCTATCGAAATCAACGCCCAAAGTAAAACTGTAGACTGTTTTTTAAGACGAGAAAAGTTGTTTAAGTTAGGAAACACCTTATTCTTCTGTAATATACATCTTGACTTTCTCTTGTACCATCCACAGTGCCATTGGTGTCTGCACATGTTCGATATCAAAGCATACGAAAATTTCACTTTGCGATAAGTAGCTTGTTAAACACAAGATTCAAAAAGTATATTCTGTATTATTCTGACGAGTTCAACATCACTATAGCAGACAATCATAGGCCAATGACAGAGTTTATTGAATTACTCTCGTAACTTGTGTATTAACTGCCTCCTGGTATACCAAGAAAAAAATCACCGTCAAAGGCGGTTGCATGTAGACAGCACTTACAGATTTGGCAGTAAATAAAAATATAACAAGTTGGTATTCTTTATCTTATCTGACAGAAAAATACGTGGTTATAACTGAATCAGCTCATTATTTGTCTGGTCAATTGAGAGATTGATATTTTTTCGGTAAACTACAAGGCATTAACTGCCAAAAATGATACTTCACATTTTTTCCATTTAGTTTTAGTCCCCAGTGAAAATAATTTAACACGTTGAAAAGAGTTTCATCTGTTTAAATTAAAAGTAACTCTAAGCTGGGAAATAAGTTTGATGTTAAAGTATTTTACTGAAATGCCGACGGAGTTTGCACGGGTAAACTTTAGCTGTGTATTTTGAACAGTAATACTTGTTCATACATGTATAGAACCAAAATGATACAAAAATATAAACATGAGTATACAACGGTTATAGTTCTGTTTTTTCTTTTTTTTTTTGGAGGGGGTGGAGGGGAACTCATTATACATTGTTTGTGCCTTAACATTTTCTTATGCCTATGTCATTTAATCATTATCATTCGTACTTTTAAATTTGGCGGCTTTTCATAAACTGCACACTTGAGAAGAACTGCCGTAAATTGATTTAATAAAAAGAAATCAACAAACATTTCTCATATCGACCATGTCAGCACATGTCTTACATTAAAGTTTGTGTAAATCTTGTGTATAAGAAATAAATCATTTGTAAAAAGTGTTAGCTGTTCTTTATCATTATTTAATTCAATTATTGCATTAATGCTTAATTTTCTAGAAACCGTTCAAGTAAATACTTTACTATCTATTGTCAATAAAGCTCTCGTATATGAAACAAGAGGGCCAAGATGGCCCTATATCGCTCACCTTGGTACAAGTCCACTTGCCTGGTGGAAGATCACTAGATAATGTTATATACCAAATAAGTTTTCCTATATACGCCTTTGTAAAACAAATGATCCACCCCCGGGCAAGGTCAATTTTGACCCCAGGGGCATAATTTGAACAAACTTTAAAGAAGTCTACTAGGCAATGCTACCTGCCAAATATCTAAGCTCTAGGCCTTGTGGTTTCAGAGAAAATTCCCTATATAAGCCTATGTAAAACTAAGTGACCCCCGGTGCGGGGTCAATTTTGACCCGGGGGTCATAATTTGAACAATCTTGGTAGAGGTCCACTAGCCAATGCTACATGCCAAATATCTAAGCTCTAGGCCATGTGGTTTCAAAGAAGAAGATTTTTAAAGTTTTTACTATATAAGCCTATGTAAAACTAAGTGACCCCCGAGTCAAAGACAATCTTGGTAGAGGTCTACTAGCCAATGCTACCTGCCAAATATCTAAGCTCAAGGCCTTGTGGTTTCAGAGAGAAGTTTTTAAGGTTTTTCCTACATAAGTCTATGAAACTAAGTGGGGGGGGTCCCGGGGGGGGGTCAATTTTGATTCGGGGCTCATAATTTGAACAACTTGGTAGAGGACTAGCCAATGCTACATGCCACATATCTAAGCTCTAGGCCTTGTGGTTTCAGAGAAGAAGATTTTTAAAGTTTTTCCTATATAAGCCAATGTAAAACTAAGTGACCCCCCCAAGTGCGGGGTCAATTTTAATCCGGGGGTCCCGGGGTCATAATTTGAACAATCTTGGTAGAGGTCTACTAGACAATGCTACATGCCAAATATCTTAGCTCTAGGCCTTGTGGTTTCAGAGAAGAAGATTTTTAAAGTTTTTCCTATATTTCCAATGCATGCCCCCCCCCCGGGGGGGCTTTTTGCCCGGGGGCCATAATTTGAACAATCTTGTAAGGCTACTAGCAAGTCTACATGCCAAAATCTGCCGGCCGTGGTGTCAAGAAAAGATTTTTAATTTGTCCCATATGCCCCAAAAAAAAAAAAGGTGCCCCCCCGGGGGGGTAATTTTGGCCCGGGGGTCATATTTTGAACAATCTTGGTAGAGGTCTACTAGACAATGCTACATGCCAAATATCTAAGCTCTAGGCCTTGTGGTTTCAGAGAAGAAGATTTTTAAAGTTTTTCCTATTTGTTGCCATAGCAACCAGAGTTCTGCATGGAATGGAATTCTTTGAACAATTTTGGTAGAACTTTATGCAAGGAATATTCCTGCATAGTTTTATCAACATTGGCCTAGAGGTTTCAGAGGAGATGTCATTTGAATCAAAATGTTGACGTACGACGGACGACGGACAATCATCGATCAGAAAAGCTCACCCTGGCGTAGCCAGGTGAGCTAAAAAAGATCATAAACTGACGGTGTTTGCAGATCATCATGCATTATAATTATTCAAGCTATCAATGCATGACTGAAGTTTACATTTATTAAAAAAAACTATCCAATACAAAATTGACAACGAACACTTTCGGACCTGTAATTGTATTTATCATTTATTAAAAGATGATTAAAACGTCACAAGGTTTTTACTATTATTCTTTGATTATTTGACATTATATTTTAAACAAGTTTAGTAAGATAATCTAGTATTTCAATAATGTCTTTTAAACCAGTTGTCTAAACAATAAAATTTAATTCAATAGCTCTATACCCTTACTGTACTCCGATTGTCTTGATTATAGAATATTAGAAAATTGTCTCTGAAAAGAGATTTATCACTGACGGTCACATATTTGTGTTCCATAAGTCTGTAAACGCTTGTAGCGTTTCTAGGGCTAAATATAATGTTGTGCTCGAACTCATGCTCAGATAAAGTCAAGCTATATTTTTTACAAAGTCGGGTTCAATAACAATAATCAGTAGGTCTGTACTTGAGCTTAGTATCTTTATGTTACTGGTACTCACACACAGTGAAATATGTCTCCATCTTTCATAAAACAAACAATGATGTTCTAAATTAACAACTAGAAATGTTCATATATATCGCAAAATAAGTGAGTGAATGAATTTTTAAAGTTAAAATAAAATACATGAAATAATAGTGAGAAGATGTTCAACATAATTTAGATAAAATTAGATACAAATGGTATCATGTTACAAACTGGCCAGGAATTAATACAAATCAAATGATAGCATTATCCGATTCAAATGACTATATTTTAACATCAAAAACCAAAGAGACAAGTAAATGTTTTAAAAATCATGTGTAGATCTAATCCTGGTAGAAATTTCCTAGATTTCTAACAGTTTCTTAATAAATTTTGTAATATTCAGTCTATCTAAGGCCCTCCAAAATATGACATTTATACAAAGGTTTGAAGAGCATGGCTTCTAAACCAATCATTTTTACAGCAGTTTTGCAGCATTAAATAACATTGCAATTGACAAATTTATCTTTCAAATGAATGAAAATCTAATCTAGATCAAGTACGGTATTTCAATAATCCTAATCGAACAAAGACTTATTTAAAGCTTGAAAATTATAAATATTTGAAACAAGTTTAGACTATATTTATAATACATATCAAACATCAATTCCCTCTATGAAAAAAAAAAGATAAAGCTAAATGCGCTATTTAATAAAGCATTTTCTGTATCTTCACATCGTTAAAGTAACATTTAAGTATCTCTTATATCATAAAGGGGATAAAGGAACGGATTCTTAATTTGTAGTTTATAATTTGTAGATAGACAGATAACGTTCAAATGGGATTTTCTTTGCATCAATCATTTATAGGTATAATTTTGAACAAAGCAATCTATTGATATGACAGAAACATTTGATAATATTGTAAATAAATCAGCAGGATGAGGTGCATAGCTAGCTACTGATATGTTGGAATAAATTGCTACTGGGCTTAACGTTTCTGTGAATATTACTTACTACATTTGAAAACATTTGAATATATAATCATTAGGTATTACTCAGCTTCGCAAACAATAACATTTAGCAAAAGACTTCGACATGATAATGGGAAAAGGGATTTTAAAGTACTGAAAGTAAGTCAAAATCGGTAATAATTGTAAATGCGAAAGCAACGAAGGATACTACATGTGAGTTCAAACCGGTTTACTCGTGCAAAAATATCTCCCCGAATTTCAGGTGCAAAAAAGTTTGCACAGAACGAAGAATGTCCGTAGTCATCAAACATTGTTCAATGTAAAAATATAACATGAAATCAAGATTGACACAAAAGAGAGTGCGTTCAATTTCGGACAGGGACAACTCTAAATTGTTATAATTTGGGCAATTAAAGATGCACTCCCTACTTCTAGCAGATTTTATTCTTGAAACGTAGATTATGTGTTTCATGAACGTAAAATGATAAATAAAAACAATTACAAAGAAGAACGTACTGCGAAAAATGCCTCATTTTACTACAATTAATAAATATAGAGGCTTTTTGTATAAATCGCATCCACCCATTCATTGGACAACAACAACTCTACGTAGATTATTGAATGGTTTACGGTACTGCAGTATATTTTAAACCGCTGATTTTATCGATAATGACTGGGAATGCATAGCTGAAACTTTTAGGTTAAGTTATAATACTTCCATAGATTCCTGAGGTCAATCAGCTTAGAACAGTCATGAGGCAAAAGGCGGTTGAAAGTGAATCGAAAGCTAATTTTAAACGTGAGGTTTGATGGAGATTTTATCTTTGGATTTAAAATTCTTTTTTTTTAAAACCTTAAACACCACAAAATGTTCTAAAAGTAGCAGGAGAGTCTTGAAGTTATCATTGGATTTAAGATCATTATTCAGATAGTAAAAAAGTTGAATTTTATTTTCAGTTATAAAAGCACTTATTATATCGTGAAAACTTTTTCACTTTCACTAGAAGTTCAAATTTCAAAGGTCATAAATCAAAAACAAATACTAGCAAATATAAATAATATCCCTGAAATAATAATATCAGTGAAAGCTAACATTAGATGACTAACCAAATCCGAGCAACAACAAAAAAATGTGCTTGCTTTCAAAATTAAGCTTAACATACTTTCGAACCAAGTTTTGTGCTTACACTAGTACTAGAATAATGCCACCCGGAATACGCATTGTTTCATCTGTCAAATAATTATTTCGAAGAGTAGCGACACTTTTTTTAACATCTTTGTCTTTACACCGTTTTTTTTCTATATAACGAGATATTGTCGTTCAAAGAGTCAGCAGTTTTAAACGCTTGAAAATATAGTTTGTGTTCAGGCAAGTATGTCTGTACAATCGGCTTCGTAATGTCATTTAGTTTTCAAATAAGACAAAAAAATGAAAATTGAGATCATTTACTCGTTCGCCCGCTTGGAGCCACTTTTTAATAATAAGAGATGACGCTACTTTCAAACTGTTCATCAGTACTTGCAAATTTTTCATCAAAGTGTTCAAGTATTGTCTCAGAGGACCAGAACGATACATGCCAAAAATCTTAGGCGCATCCTTTTGGGTAATTTCAACATCATTTAGTCTCCAAAAATTTGCCCTGTCTGTCTGACCAGACAGTTTTTTAATTTTTTCATATGTAATGTCGTATTTTTCTAGCGGTTATGAGATCAACTCATTATTATATCTTTTATTTACTTCAAATCTGTAAGTGCTGTCTACATGCAAACGCCTTGGGATTTGGTGTTAATTGTTCTTTATTTTTTTATCAGAAAGTCAATAATAAAGTAAGTACAATGTAAGAAAACAAATTAAAAAAATGAATAAAAAAATAAATGACAAATGAAACAATAAAGATATCAAGATTAACTTAACGAATAGAATATGTATATATTCGAACATCTTCTGTAACTTATGTTGTATCTCACTTCGGCATTTTGGACGTCCATACTTATAGGTCCATTACTAACACCAAATCATTATTTCTTTTAAATCAAGAATCGTAACGAGTGTCTTCTCAGCAGGAAAAATATGACATACTGCATTGAAGGTGACCATATTGTGATGAAAATTTGAGTTTGCCAAATGAATTAACAAATTCTATTTTGCCTTTTCAAAAACGAAAGTAGGTTTTCCCATTTTCAAATATCTGTGTTATTTTCCAGAAATCTTCCAGAGAGAGGCTGTAAATAGGTTGTACATAAATAAGCATGCCTATTTTGAATTGTCATTGAAGAAATTTACTTCCAAAGATGTACAAAGTATATGTCTGACTGTTTACAACATTCGATAAAGCGGAAGTAGGACAAAAAGACCACCCAGGTCAATCTAAGGAAATACATAAACATTCACTCATTTTTCTGCAGCAGTATTTCAATCAGGGAAATACTCCACAGCTATTGTAAAGTTTTAGAAGCAGTTCCCTGTTACAATTCCAGATTTAAAAGAAAATTCGATTTGGCGTTAGTTATGGACCTTTAAATGAAACCATATTGAGAATATTCAGTTGGGCATACTGGTAAGAATATGCAAAAAGCGCCAGTGAAATACTTACTAAAAATGAATTGTTCTATAAAAAAAACTATTATTTGATATCTCTTTTTCCGTTTCGTTTTACATATTCAACATTATGGCTTCTGTTTGATGTTGCGGTACCCTAAAACCAGTCGCGTTAATTTCATTGGCTGACAGACATTGTGTAAACAGTCCAGTTTAAAGTTGTATTCATTTCATCCACAAATGCTATTACTTTTGTAATATTAAGTTATTTGTGTTATTGCATATATGCGCAGTACAATACTTGCTTTTTTGATGGGGGGAATTTCACTTTGTTAACTTTTTGGCCTTTAAAGGTCCACTACTAAGCGAAAATTAGGTGACAGTTATTTCAATGGCAAGTACATTATCTTATGCAAGACACTAAATAATGAAGATTGTCAGGTTAAAATTTACAGAAAGTGTTTGGAACACGAAGAAAAGTATGTGTATTATGTTGAAATCTCAGTTATTTGACAAAATGACCACCCAGGTCTTTTTAACTTTCTTCATAATGCATAGAAAAATAAGTGTACACGTACTGTGGTTTTTTTAAAATTTCTACATACCAACTTTCATTTCTTATTAAAAATAACCGATTTCTGTGTTTTATAAAGTATATTTGAATTTTCGCTTTCGTTAGTATTGGACCTTTAAACTAATTTCTTTGAAAATAAATAGTACACTTAATTGGGAGGAGAAAAACATTCTAAAAATATCATTATCATCTCCAAAGTCAATACAAAACTAATGTTTCTATCAAAATACATTCAATAAAAATAGCTTCTTGTCTCGAGTTTTTCCAAACTTGATATTTACAAGTAGAGTATGTCATTCCCATGTCATAAAAAAGTGTGCTCCGACTTATCTGAGAAATAAAAAATAGATATTCCAAGCAAAGTCGTTAGAGCTAACTGATGCATTTATTATTTATTGAAACAATGTGAGTGTATCCACCAAGCTACTTTTCCTTGTTCCGTCGTGATTAGATTATTGCCTTTAAGCATGACATTAATGGAAAAGTCAGGAAAAATTCGTGTCTGTACTTTCTCCATCGAGAAACAAGTGTGTAAGGAGAAAACACCTGTGAACATTTGTACTTTTAAAATGAACACTTACATTCAGTAGTTTTTGACATACTCAGTTTTTATATGATGCAAAGGAAGCAGCGAATTATTATAATTAAGTTAAAAAGAGATTGTTTTAGTTTTTTCAAAACAAGACCAAACTTTTCCGAAATAAAATCTGTTGATAAGCGCGACAAGACTTTAATCTATTCCAAAGCGCGACAAGACTTAATAGAAACTTGTGTTTCTCAGATTGAACAAACTCCAATTAAAATTGCAACAGCAATCATTAGCATCTGTAAAATGATGTTTTGAGGACAAAAACCCCGACAGTAATAGGTTGAAAATTACATTAGTGCACTTGATTAATAAATCTAACACTATTGACAATTTCTCTTACAAATATATCAACCTATGCGGATGTTGAAATTCCCTCCCGCGTATTGTTCATACATCAGTGAATGTTAAATGCCTGAGCATTGTATGAGTAGTGAATGATAAACGCCTGAGCATTGTATGAGCAGTGAATGTTATACGCCTGAGCATTGTATGAGCAGTGAATGATAAATGCCTGAGCATTGTATGAGCAGTGAATGTTATACGCCTGAGCATTGTATGAGCAGTGAATGTTATACGCCTGAGCATTGTATGAGCAGTGAATGTTATACGCCTGAGCATTGTATGAGCAGTGAATAATTAATGCCTGAGCATTGTATGAGCAGTGAATGTTATACGCCTGAGCATTGTATGAGCAGTGAATGTTATACGTCTGAGCATTGTATGAGCAGTGAATGTTATACGCCTGAGCATTGTATGAGCAGTGAGTGTTATACGCCTGAGCATTGTATGAGCAGTGAATAATAAATGCCTGAGCATTGTATGAGCAGTGAATGTTATACGCCTGAGCATGGCATGAGAAGTGAATGTTATACGCCTGAGCATTGTATGAGCAGTGAATGTTATACGCCTGAGCATTGTATGAGCAGTGAATGTTATACGCCTGAGCATTGTATGAGCAGTGAATATTATACGCCTGAGCATTGTATGAGCAGTGAATGTTATACGCCTGAGCATTGTATGAGCAGTGAATAATAAATGCCTGAGCATGGCATGAGAAGTGAATGTTAAATGCCGGAGCATGGCATAAGAAGTGAATGTTAAATTCCGGAGCATTGCATGATCAGTGAATAATAAATGCCGGAGCATGGCATAAGAAGTGAATGTTAAATGCCGGAGCATTTAATAGAAACTGGTGTTTCTGATATAGAAAATACTCCAATTAAAATTGCAGCAGCAATCATTAGCATCTGTAAAATTATGTTTTGAGGACAAAAACCCCGACAGTAATAGGTTGAACAGTACATTAGTGCACTTGATTACTACATCTAACGCTATTGACAATTTCTCTCACAAATATATCAACCTACGTAGATGTTGAAATTCCCTCCCGCGTATTTTTCATACATATCTTTAAGAGTGTGTAAATGTTATTACGCTTGGATTGGCATTGTTATGAATAAAGCCCAATGGTGTTAACAAATTGAAGTACAATTTATTACAGTTCCGGTATTGCCTGCAGTATCAGCAACACCAAAATTAGAAAAATAGTGTTTAGTGGAAGAATAAAAAAGGGAACAGCCAAAATTTCACAGAAGGACATTATGCTACGTGTTCAAAGCAGCGACTTCATTTTAGAATGGTAAATAGTACCCTTTCGAACTAGCATGTAAGGATTGAAATAGATATACCGGATCATATGCCACGATTTGTTGTTCGGCTTTCGTGATAAAATCGCTACACATCTCCCAATCGTCATGTATAATCATATATATTACCACAATTAATAAATGTAGAGGCCTTCTATAATAAATCGCACCCACCTATTAATTGTACAACAACAACTCTACAAAGATTATTGAATGGTTTACGGTACTGCAACATATTTTAAACAGCTGATTTTATCGATAATGACTGGGAATGCATAGCTGAAACTTCAAGGTTAATTTATAATACTTTATGTTTTTGGGTTATTTAGTTTGACATCAGTTAAAGGGACATCCCCTATAATTGATGTCAAACTAAATAACCCCATAACATAGATAATAAATTCTTTTGAAGCATTATAACTTAATATAAAAGTTTCAGCTATGCATTCTAGTACTTCGCAGTACCGTTAATCTTTCATTAATCTATGTAGAGTTGTTGTTGTACAATAAATGGGTGGTTGCGATTTATTACAGAAGGCCTCTACATTTAGTAATTGTGGTAAAAGGTTGCATTTTTCGCCATAGGTTGTTCTCAGAAATTGTATTTATTTATCATTTTACGTTCATTGAACACAAAATCTATATTTGGAGAATATAATCTGCTAGAAATAGGGAGTGTCCCTTTAAACAGCTGTTTAAAATAACATAAGATAAGGTAGGGTAAGACAAATTCTAAAACATTGTATACCGGTGTTAATCAGTAAATAAAGTAAAACTGTGTTTCAAACGACAGAGGGAGTTGTCTTCACAAAAGAACATTTCAACGAAAACACAGTTACGGTAAGTCGTCATTTCAAGTAAATAAATATGCATATTGTTATTAAGAATTATTATTCTGTGTTTTGATTCGTAAAAATCATTTATGAACTAACACGATTCCAAGCAGTGATCTTCTATGGCAATCTAATAAATCCTGTTCAAAGACATTTCACATTTTTTGATTTCATCTATGATGATCTGATCTTCCTTTTAGACTTTGATTTTGTCATAAATTTCGAAAAAGAGGAAATACTTTTTATTTACGATAATGCGACGGTGACGTAAAATATATTTAAGTATACACGAGTTTACACCCATTGCATCAATAGAGGATATTTGTTTGTTTTGAGTGGATATGGAATATATCTCATCGAGAAGTGATACAATTGTAATATTTTCACGAGCGCGAAGCTCGAGTTAAAATTGTATCACAATAAGTTGATATATATTCCAAACCCACCCGAAATAAACAAACTTTCTTTTATTTTTATGCTAACTATTGAAACATTGAAACAAAAGCTAAAACATGTATAGGCACCACTGAAAAAAGTAGTTCCGCCAGACCTATATCACCCACACTGTGACTGATATGATATATATATATCATCACTCTATATTTCACTGATATAACAGTATTTCATTAGTTAGCATGAAATAAACGGTAGATTATGCGTAAATAAAGATTCAATCGGTATATTATCCGAATAATTATTCACAATGTTAGACTCTTCTACTGCGTCAGTGTCAAACTAACCTTAATAAACTGTACTTGTACGTTAGCAATGAAAAACTAACACGCAGTCGTATGATATTTATCAGGAAATTCGAAAATGCCAGCAACTTTGATTGATGACACTAAGAATGTGTATCAAGTGTTAATAAGACAGCATGAATACTTATGAAAGCCACTCTGTAGAGCAATATCATATTTGTGGCATTCTTTACGACATTTATTGCAGTGTTAACTTATTACAAGTTACACTTGCAAGGTGGTTGTAATAAATCATGTTATTTCTGGAAACTTTAACAACAAAAGTATTCCTGGTTTCTTGCACAAGGACAATTCTAGGTATTTATTAATATACACTTTAAACAGTCACAGCAATTGTTTTAACTACCTACTTAAATCTCAAAATCTTTGCAGTTCGTGCATGTTTTTACAAGTTTTTTTATGAACCGTCGTAAGTTAAAACTTACACGAAGCTCGTTCATCTTTTTGGTGCTACGGTTTAAGCATTCGGTCGAGACAGGCATCATAATTCGCTCGAGACAGGCATTAGAACGTTTTGTCAACTCTTTTAGCTCTAACTACCACAAAGGAGTAATGTTTGCATTTGCAATGTCATTTCGAGCCAGAAACGCAAACACTATGGTTCTGATTTTAAAATTATGACGTGGAATGACAAATTGTTTTCAAGGGTTGGATAATTGTTGAGTAAGACTGTAGGCATGTAACTATACCAAAACAAAGAACGAGAAAAAAATGACAAATTTGCATAGATATATTAATATTGTTGAGTTAAAATTTCATTTCTGGCAATAAGCTGCAGTCACAACTTCGCTTGCACACGATAAGAACCTGTGCTCTAAGAGTTCCTGTGCAGTTGCTCGCACGTTTATGTCAACTTCAAGGCATCTATTTAGGAAATCCTGTAACTCTCCGGATAAGGTGCTGAACAATTTTATTTTCGGCCTTCCATACTTTTTAATCATCTTCATGGCATCTATTTGAGACTCTTTGACATAAGGAGGTTCGCCCGCAAACATTTCAATGATAGTGATTCCAAAGCTCCATATGTCAATTTTAAAGTCATAAGGCATCCTGTAAAAATATATATTAATAGTTTTTGTCATGAACATGAGGTTCAGATCGAAATATCCGTCACCGAGGGTAACTGTTTTGGCGGGAACGAGGCTCTGCCGAGTTCCCGTAAGTGAAGGACATTTCCATCTGAGCCAAGTATCTCATGATGGAAACTTTTACTTGCATACCGTCATGTACTTTAAAGTATATTTCTATATGCATACTTATCAGAATGATGAATTATCATGAAAAACAAACGATTTTCCGACGTTGTGTTTGGGTAATTCACGAAAGTCGTCTGGCATAGGAGGGGTGCCGGTTTATCTTGCATACCAGATGGGGATATCTGCAGTTTTTACCAGTGCTGGAAAATCTCATCTTACTACCCCCCTCCCATCCCCCCCCCACCGTGTAACCGTGTAAGATGACTTACTTTAATTACTTATGACGTAACGTTATAAACAACGTGACGTCACTTTCCCCAAGCACAGCATCTGAAAAACGTTTGTTTTTAAGTTAAAATGCATCATGTCGATAAGTTTGTATTTAAATATCTATTTCAAAGTGCAAGACGGTATGCCGTTAAAAATATTTGCAACCATTAAAAACCGTATAAACAGTCGCACATATCAAAATAACAAAATAGTTATTCCTATATTTTTCTGTTTGAAAAGTAAAATTTTAACTAACTCAAGTATAGTTCTTAGTTGTTCTGTGATGAAAACGGAATGATAGTAAGTTGATAATTTCCTGTTCATAAAGATCATTAAGAACAAGAAAACCAAATATTACTTATTGTAAACGCTCATATGCAAATAAAGTTTCTTCATCGAACATTGTTATTGGTCAGCTATTAAATTAATTTACAAATTATTAGTCATTATAGACATAATTTACCTTGAAACGACCTCCGGTGCCATCCAGCATGGCGTCCCTGATATAACCTGTCTCAGATCATGTTTCTTGCATATAAAACTCGTTCCAAAGTCAGCAATTTTCACCCTTCCGTTCACGTCTACCAATATATTGTTGCTTTTTATGTCTCGGTGAACAATGCTTTCTCCGTGCAAATATCTCAGTCCTTTCAAACATTCCTTTGACATATAAACAATCTGACTTTCGTTCAAAACATTTTGTGTGACAATACCAGCCAAGGAGCTTCCCTTCATGTACTCCATCACTAACCAGACTGTCTTTGCCTTTTCAGCAAACACCATGTCAAAGGCATCGATAACATTGTCATGGTGGATTTTCTTCATTATACATATTTCGTTGAGTAGTTTGTCCGTTGGCATCATATTTATTTCTATGACTTTTACTGCAACTTGGCTGTCACATGCAGTTTTCTTCTGATGTGCTAATATCACGTTACCAAATGACCTACGTGAAAATAAAAGATAAACATGTTTATGATATACAAATAATTACAATTTCAAAGAGGGTACTATGGCGAAATATGCCTCATTTTACCACAATTAATCAATATAGAGGCTTTCTATAATAAATCGCATCCACCCATTAATTGTACAACAACAACTCTACACTGTAGGAATAACTGTTTTGTATTTTTGATATTTGCGACTGTATATACGGTTTTCAATGGTCGCAAATATTTTTAACGGCGACGGCGTTAGCCGGAGCTGTTAAAACTGTTTGCGACCATTAAAACCGTATATACGGTCGCAAATATCAAAATCACTAAATAGTTATCCCTTTTCTAACGCACAATGTGTCTAAATGCGATAATTAAAACGCCGTTTGAAGTTTGCGAATATATAAACGATATTTAATAGTCGCAAATTCAAACGACGTCACCAATCAGAAACGACGTTACATCGGTACTGTGTTAGAAAGGTTATTGAATGGTTTACGGTACAACAGTATATTGTAAACCGCTGATTTTATCGATAATGACTGGAAATTCATAGCTGAAACTTTTAGGTTAAGTTATGATACGTTCAAATATTCTATTATTTATGTTTTGGAGGTTATTTAGTTTGACATCAGTTATAGGACATACCCTATGAATGGTGTCGAACTAAATAACCTCCAAAACAGTTTGACATCAGTTACAGGGTATGTCCCTTTCAATAATGCCGAACTAAATAACCTCCAAAAAAATAAATAATATAATTTTTGGAAGTATTATAACTTCACCTTAAAGTTTCAGCTATGCATTATCATTATCGATTAAAATAAGTGGTTTAAAAATACTGCAGTACCATAAACCATTCAATAATCTATGTAGAGTTGTTGTTGTACAATTAATGGGTGGATGCGATTTATTTAAGAAGGCCTCTATATTGATTAATTTTGGTAGAATGAGGCAGTTTTCGCCATAGGTTCTTTGCAATTGTATTCATTTATCATTTTTCGTTCATTGAACACATAATCTATGTTTCGAAGATGTAGGGTATGTCCCTTTAAGCTATAATACTTCCGAATATACTATTATTTATGTGTTTTAGGTTATTTAGTTTTATATCTGTTATAGGGTATGTCCTTTTAAGCTCAGTAAATTATGAATATTTTCTCGTTCGGATAATAGCCGAGATGTTCGAACGAATTTTTCATTCAATCTAGGCATTTTACAATGGTACTCACCCGGAATCGATCAGTTTAATTGGTTTGTATTTCTGTAGTGGATTGCCAACACTTGACCAGCTCTCTGAAAGGCAAATTCTTTTTTAAATGATAAAAAAACAATGAAAGTGGTCAGTTATAAAAAAAAATATATGCATGTTTGCAATTTACTGTCACTGCTAAAACATAACTTTGTGATGTAATATAATGATATTATGTTTAGCAAAGTTTTGCAGAATTTTACATATATAAATATGAAATGCATGTACATGGAGAACCGTATCTGCCAACGTTAAGCCTGCCGTTGCATAGTGATGGTAAAACTGGTAAGTTTGACTGTCTCGCGAGGAATCACGACTGTCACGATATTCACGCATTTTGACGATGCAACCCAATGAATCTGATCTTTTTTTCAACGGACATCAAAATCTTCGATTATTCTTCGTAATCGTTAAAGTGAATTAAAAGTACTTACTCAACATATTATACACAAGGATATCTGCAGTACTAACTGGATCACGTGATCTTGTCTCCTTAGCAACTACTTCTTTTGCATGTACCTAGAAAGGGTAAATTAACTAGATTTAGATTATCATCATCTAAACTTTGCATCATTTTAATGTATGTATTTCAGTCACTGACACGCATATGTAAAAGGTTAATACTGATATTTCAATCAACTGTGCGTCTAACTGACAAGGATTCGTAAACGGTCAATACTGACATTTCAATTACCTGTGTGCCTCTAACTGACACAGATTTGTAAAAAGTTGATACTGATAATCTAATCAACTGTGCGTCTAACTGACACGGGTTTGTAAAAGAGTAAATACTGATATTTCAATCAATTGTGCGTCTAACTGACACGGATTTGTAAAAAGTTAATACCGACATTTCAATCACATGTGCGTTAAGCTTACACTATTTGTTGAAAGGTACTACATATATCTGCAGGAATATTCCACACTCCCTTTAATTACAATTGTTACCTTTATTTCTTTTACATCTTTAGAAGACGTGTTCGTCCGCAAACAAAGACTTGATGCACTCTCTCTTTCATTCTTTCTGAAACTGTACCATAAAATGTCCTGTGTATATTACACAAACTTTACGTATTGTAGTAAAAGTTAACTAAACATTTCCACCCTTTGTAATAAAAAGAACTCTATTGTGATTTAGGTTATTATAATAATAAACAAGTGAATTCGTAATAAATTCGAATTATTAACAAATGTTAGTCAGTTTTAAGATTTATTCAAATATCGCCTGGTAGTAGGCCGAAACTGTTTTATATAATGTGAAAAGCAAATTTGCTAAAACATAGTTCCAAAATTATAGTGCCAAGTGCGATATACCAAGGCAACATGTTGGCATCTACTGTAACTACATTGAAATGTTTAAAGACCTTGGTAGACCATTTTTATGACCTCCCCTTTGAAAATATATGCAGTCGAAAAAACCAAAGCTTTGTGAAATACCATAATCCATTCTTCAGCGTTAAATGTTACTGTATTTTTCTAGAAATAGAGATAAAATGTCTTAAAACTTACCCAGTATGCAGTGTACTCCTCCGATATATATCAAAAATGCCAAATATGGACTGGTCCTCGGCATCACAGTACAGGAACGGTAACTCTGTAAGTAAAATATCAGACATTATTTATACCGTAAATCTTTTAAGGAAAAAAAATTTGTCTATGAAAAACAAACAGGCTGTTTTTTTGATAGATCAGATAGAGGGTTGTTATTTTTACACATAATAAGCTAAAAAAGTTTGTTTCCTTAATATAAATATTCAAATCTCAGCAAGATAAGCCAAGTTTTATTTAAGTCAGCAAGACGTAACATAACCTCTTGAAGAGTTTTTAAATCATATTTCTAGCATTTGAAACGACCTTCTACTTTTTAAATGAATGTCGTGCAAACTATTTGTTCCCTTGTAGTTTCATGAAACGATTGCAATTTTGAAGCAAAAAGAAACCGAGTTCCGAACTCTTTTTTTTAAGAAACATTTTGATCTTTCATCAAGAAATAATTGCGATATTTGCCTAAATTTAAGTTCCTGTTAACTCAAAACCAAAAACTTCAAGTGTAGTCAGATTTTTTCTAACAAAAATGTTTAAATGTCCCGAAGCACGTCATTGCAAATGCATTAAAAAGTAGTTCACAATCTTTGAAAAACTGGTATATTGTTAAAAAATTAAAATTATGAAAAATGAATAATTTTTTATAATGTTAAGAAAATAACAGAAACAAGAAGTTGTAGGTCTGATTAACAAAAAGTTCAAAATATTTGATATATTATGAAATAAATTGCTTTAAGTAGTACAAAATTGCTTTTTCCACAAAAAGGAAAAGGCTTAAAATGGAAGAAACAATATATTCAAATGTTATTATATGTCTGCATTTCTTCTTGAATGCCAGAAAATAGCGGTAGATCTACTTACGCTTAATGCCTCCTCTTTCCATGTTTTACTTTAGATATTCAAGATATTTCTGGTAAAATACATTATACATATTTCCAGAAATAACAGTCGTTCAGATAGATGCTTAATAAAAGATAAACCATTGTATTTATTCACATGTGAAACACAATGCGCCTTCTTGTAAGTTAAAACGTTGACGTTGTCTCTAAGGAACGACACTAATAGCCCACGTCATGACGTTAATCGAGTTTCGTGCACAAGTTTTGTCGAACACGTCGTTCTGTGTTCACCCAGTTAAATGTATGTAATAAAAAAATTCCAAAAATGTGTTATTCCATAAACATTTATACCAGTATCTTAACTTACAACAAATACAAAACATCAAGCTTTTTTACTTAAATTCTAGAAATATGGTTATATCAAGAAACGATTGTTACGTAAACTGTCCGCCTGATAAAATGACCAAGGTTGGAACGGGCTTTAAACAACAACAACATTATCACCGCAATTCAAGCTTTAAACTAGAAATATTGTTTTAGAAGAGCATGTTCGAATGTTAAGTTCCGGGCAAGCCTATTACATAAAGGGAAATAATTAAATATGGGGAAAGGTACTAAATCACTGAACTTCATGTCATCTATCAATGTGTGTAACTTAAATTCTTTCTGTGTTATGCTCCGGGCAAGAGTTAGGTTTAGGCTGCTTAATAACTGCACTATCAATATGCATTCCTTTTTACATATATTTTTAGGGTTATGCTTTGGGCAAGCTTTTTACACAAAATGGGGTAATCAGAAATAAGGTCAGCTAGAGTTATGGATCGTTGTCACTGCACCTCCTCGCAATGACCTCTATTAATTTGTGAAGTATCAAGTCAATCCTTACACATTATTCGAGTTATGCCCCCAGACAAGCTGTTTACATAAGGACGGAGTGGATAATTAAAAATGAGATGCACTTGAGTTATCACTTCACATTGCAATCTAGTATTTTTCCAAATTTCATACTATTCCTTTCAGTTACTTCCGGTCTGCTCTGAACGAAATTCCTATGAAGAAGGAAAATAATAAGAAGAAAAAAGTACAAATACAGCATGCCTCCCTTCGGTGAAGATGGGGACATAATTATAAACAAAGCAACATTGAAACTAAAATAATACCAAATAGGCAATCCATGTTCAGTCTGTTTCCAGATACATTAGTTTAAATAATTGTGAAGTAGTTACGGAGACCGCTCTGCAACTCGGATGACCTTGGTTCAGTCCCCATTTGAAGGTACTGTAGATAATGCCCTTGAGCAAAATGCCTTACGATTAGATTCCTCTGTCAAGGGAACAGTATAATTGATTATAATTGCTGATCCTTTTGGTTCCATAAGGTCGCAGTGTCCCAGGAGTGATTGGCTTTATTTAGCAATCGGGCACACGCTATACATTTATTATAAACATAATAATTACTTACCATACTTACGTGTATTCTTTTACCTATTGGAGATAAAACTATCAATTTTCATTAAAGTGACTGTGCTGCGGTGGTCGGCTGGAAAGAAAGCCGCTGGCAAGTACTGGACAGCAGCGTTTACTTTAGAGTAACTGTTTATATTTCAGCGGAGATTCACAGTGGAATAATGAACATTTCACACGAATTTATTTTTCAAATTTATATCGAAAATATTTTTCAAGATAAATATTACCTCTGTTTCACTTTTGATAAACAAAAATAAACAACAAGATATTTCCAAGGAAACAGTTCGTAAAAGAAATGCACATTTAATTAAATCAAATTGAATTGTTTGTACCTTGTACCATGATTATTACTTGCTTTTGGTGACTCAACGACGATTTCATTTGGAAGTGTCGTGTATTAATACCCATTTTGTGGGCAATGGAGCCCAAGCATTATCATTGTACCCGGATCCATAGGCAATATAATTTCTGCTTTAGTATGGAAACCTGGAAAAAGATGTCAAAATAAGAGTTTTAAATCTTGAACCTTGCTCTGAGCGACCTGTTCCTACTGTTAATCGTTGGACCTGAATTTGTGCTCTTGTTTGTGGGAATACGGCCACGGGATAGCAATGAAGTTGTGTGCAAGCTTTTTCTGTACGCTGGGCAGGTCGTCCCGCAAGTTCCTGCATGGATTACTGTCGCTATAGCATTTGAACGGATGTTGTATGTGTGTTTTCCCATACGCATGTATCAAAGTTCATGTAACGTGAAAAGGCGGTCCATTATTGTGCTCAGTCTCATCGTGTTTATTTCCTTGGCTTTAAATATTGTAGAATTAATCACACCTGAAATTGCGACTTTCGAAATTTACGATAATAGTACAAATATCAGCATTGACGTTACAGAATGTATGTTCGAGCAATCAGATCTGACAGGTGTGTTTTATTTAGACATACTACGTACTGTTTCATACACGTGTTTCACAGCCCTGCTGCCGTTGGCTATCATTACAACAAGCAACGTATGTATGCTAGTAAAAATGTGTTTGCACGAACAGACTCCTGGAACGAGGAGACGTAAGGAACATATCAAAAGTTGTCGCATGCAGTACCGCTTTACACTGCATTTCTACGGTTCCTTATGCTTTGAAGCATGTTTTGGACTTCCTCTACTGGCCTGGAATTAATGAAGACTTTGTATTTATTTCCTTCTTTTTAAACAGTGGGTTTACTTTGTTGTATATTGCTTTATAAGCAGTGATTTTAGACAAGATCTAAAAGAACTGTGTTGCAGTGCGTGACGTCATTGAGCGTTTACAGGATATATTATGTCAGGAGACAGTACATATTGAAATAAAATTGCAACATCCACAGTGATCATAGGTCTTTTAAAATGCATTTTTCCACGAAAATCAGAAGCCGCAGAGTCACATCCATTTATTTAATGACACCCTAATGTTGAACAGTGATCATAATAAATCTATACTCGCAGCAAATTTCTATATCCATTTTTAAATATTTCCTATCAAAATTTAATGTTTTCAGAATTGGCATTTCATAACAGAACGTTTACCACTGACTTATAAATGTCTTTATTGTTCGTCAGATTGACATGAAATTGTCATTAGCTTTTTTCGTTTTCTTGTTATGCTACGCGGTCGATAGTCACGTGGGCTTAGCCCATGAATGTTGTATCACTTTCTTTATTTTATATGATATACAACATTCATGCGTTAACCCTACCATTAGTGATGACTTAGTTAAAATAACAGGCTTACGTTGTCACATTGAAGTCAGCTACATTTGTGCCTTATCAATTGAAACAATTTGTGATATAGATCTAACTAATTGTAATCACTGCCCAATGCATAATTTGTTGAAATTTACAAAAGTTCAATGCTCTTAAAGTTCGATACTCTGACAGGTCGAGGCACTAAGGTTTAAGGCTCTAAACGACCGAGGCACTTAAGTTCACGGCTCTGTTAGTAGCTCTGTAGAGCGCACATTCTCGCTTGATGGCTGGCTACTTTCACAAGCCATTTGTACGACAAAATATGAAAATGGAAAAGCCCTAAATAAACAGTTATAAATCTGCCACCTAAAATAAAGAAGCTGTCCAAAAACCTTGATATCAAAGTTTATTAGGAAATTGCTGTTTCTAAGTTTCGTGCCGATCCGTGCCGTTCTGTGCTATACTGTTCGGATCGTATGACATGGTATGGTATGGTATTGCAAAATGTTTTTGTGCAGTTTTACTAGCGGAAGATGCTGTATTTCTACGTTTGCAGCCAAGAATAAGCTGTCACACACGCGGCTTATTTTTTTTAAAACGTCAAACTAAACACTAACAATTGATTTACTTGTATTTTTCTTATACAGTGCAGAAGTATGAAAATCGTAAAAAACGTTGTGTTCAAAACATGAAATATTAATATACGATGTATATGATATTTTATATGGTAGCCAGAGGACATAAACATTATAATTTATTTATAACATTTAAAAAATTTCGGAACACTTCATTCCGTACTTTCAATAACTTCTGCAACATAAATCAGTAGAGTCTTTTATCTTTCAAATTTCCTCCCCATTCTTGCATATAATTCAGAAAGTCTCGGAGGAACCGGTAAATGGAATTGAAATTATTGTTCTTCTCCTGTAATATGATTTAGCGCTGGTCTAGGGATAACCTGCTAATCAGTGAAAATAGATTAATTCAATTAAAAAATTAATGCTTTCTACAGCTTTGGTCATAAAAGGCATAAATTTTAGCTTCAGTCACCACAGATATTGTATGATTTATTTATTCGTTCAACTGCAGTATTTCCATCAATTAAATTTTTTATATGATATTGTAACAAATAATGTTTCACACCCGGTATTTTGCCATTTTTCAAATTAAATGTCGTAAAATGTGATGTCATAATTCAAAATGATAAAACGTTGCCATTTCCGGAGATGTCAATTGTTCGCCCTGCTTATGGTGTAATGGTGATAAAAAGGTTTCTCAAAATTAGTTCCTAATCTCATTTTCGTCATTTTTCATCACCCTCACCTCCACGTTCTTTCTTCGGTATTTCCCGGTTTACTGGCCGGCAATTAACGTATTTTCCATTTCTTGGAAGGACTGGCACTGGCCCCTCATTTTCCAGGCGAAACTGCCAGCTTCCTCACAAAAAGAGCCTTGATGGTAGCAGGGCTCAAATTGATGACCCTGAATCAGTGAGAGTGTTTGTGGTTCAAGTCAGCGACAGACTCTTGTCCCTTATTTGTATTATATATCATACTTTTGTTTAACCCAGATCGTTGGTATATACATATTCATGTTTGCGTTTGAGTTAACACTTTCTTTAGCACCATTAGAAGTATATCAACTGCTTGCAAAGTTCCTACTTGCACGTGGTTTTTCAGGCTATGCAACAATGGGCAAGCTCTGTCCATAAAAGAGTCAGTGTTCGCTGTCATATAAATAACAGCCTCGCCACTTACATGTAGTTCAACTGAATTTATAGAAAATAAGAAAGAACAATTACTGCAAAAAGCGACGTCTCTGAGAATTTCATTTTCAAATACATTTGTTTTTCTTTGAATATAGAAATAGAACTTCCTCTTTAACTAGTACATTATTCCTTGCTTAATTCTTCCTGTTTTTTTTATACTTTCCTCATGTGCAGTTATGTTCCAACTGAAACAGTAGTATTTATTCCTGATAAATGTGCCGTTTATGTATTTTGAAAAATAAACAAAGATTCTTTTCAGTATTTGTGAAACAAGATCCTTGTTTACAGACATAGAAGGAATTCAGATGTTTCTGTTTTTGCTAAGTGCAGTAGATTAACTGAGTAAACGGAGATATATTAAAATTTTATAGTTCTACCTGATACGATACTTAAGGAACGATATCATGCCTTATCATCTATATTATTAACAACCTTGCATGTTTGAACTGAGTTTAATGAACTTATCAAAAAATGAGAACATTTTGGGAAATTCTAGTTTGGTTTTAAAGTAAAAACTGTAATTCCCTGAGATCCACGTTCCACAGAAAAAGCGTCATTAACATGTTCCAAATAAGATTTGCATGGCTGCGTTGATTTGTAAGCTGCCAAAAATGATTTAAATCTCAACTTTATAGAAATAAAGCTAAGTTCAGTATACCATTTTTGCTACCAAGTTGGACAGGTACAATAGCTTGAACAAAGACACAACCAGGAGGTGTTGATCAAGCAGAATTTCCAACGCAATTTGGTATAAATTTATGAATTACATCCGTTCCAAAATTCTGTGATAACTTGTAAAGCAATTAAGGCCTTAATTCAAAGCGCAGTCAGTTATAATCAATATTCAAGGACCGTAACTGTGTTAGAAACATTGATCAGGAAGCACAACGAAATACGTTATGGATCATTTATACAACCGGCTTCGCGCGAAAATGGGCATTCGGACATGTGCTACGTTATTCGACATTAGGTGGCACTCCACACTTTTTAGCCACAAATTCGAATTGGTCAGGGGTAATTCTATAAAGTTTAGAGATATAAGGAAATTAAACAGCCCTGTGAGCTTTAAATCAAATTTAAGTACCAAATTTTGTTGTTTGAGTTTTAATTTGCATGTTTGCAAATGCGAAAACATGGGTCTGGAAAGCCAGTCCAGAGATGACATGCGCAGATGGTGACATTTTGTAAACAAGTGAAAATCAGCTCTACAGCTTAGAAAATCAAGCTTTTTACAGGGGGGGGGGTACATACTTTTACTGCTAGCAAAATATTTTCGTGCTTAAGCACCTTGTTCAATGTGTTTGTTGACTTACCGAGATAGTCTACAAGCCAGAAACAGTGTCACCTAGTGTGAAATATTTGCAGGTAATTTTGTACAGGTTCGGAAAATAGAGCTAGAATGGTCTCAGATTGCAGTGAATTCTGGCCTCCGACGGTGTAAATAGGAACTAAAATTTTCTGGAAAGAAAGGCAGTTCAGACTACCGAATTGTATTAATACGTTCACACTGGCAATGTGTTCACAGTGAAACACTTATTCTATTTTCAGGTTCACTAGTTGTTCATATGTGATAGGCCTACTTTGTCGGTGTCGCTCGAACAAAGCCGAGGGATGAAAAAAGTGTAGAGTGCTACCTTAATTGATTGCAAACAACATCAAATTAACAATTTTGTCACCCTCTCTAAATGCAAACCCAATCTTAAAACTGATAGCCACTATATTTGGCTACACAGAAACATTCTATTTGCTTCAAAATCCTCCAAGACCATTGCTATGATTCGAAATGATTCTTTTATTTTATTTTGGCTATACCCTATGAAAAAGGCATATATCGTGGAAAGAGGACATATATATATATGGAATATTATATATGGAATATTATAACAGTCGGTTCATCTGCGGCGTCGTTTTCTTTTGAGTTGGCTGTATAGTTCCGGATCACACGAGAGGCCGTGTGATCCTAATACGTGCGGCCAACGAAAAAGATACACACGCAGATCAACCGACTGTTATAACATACCTTTTATTACATGTATATACATTTTACCGAATACCATGGTAAGTTTTATATAAACGTTAATTTGTGTCATTAATGGCGTGAAATCAACATAACGCGCTATTTCGTGTCACGTTTTATTTGTCGTCAATGAAGGCACTCGTGTCTTCCGTGTAGAGTCTATAAACAAACAACAGTAATAAAAAGTAAATGCAAAATGTAAATCATCTTTCTGGTTTATTTAATGCGAAAAAGACATTGCATTCATTTTTCTTCAAATGTGACTTAAAAAAATTGTGACAACAATAAAACTAAACTTATTTTACTGCAGCCCAACTTTTAGTGTAGGAATATGATATGAGTATGAATTTGTATATTAAAATATTAAATACTCCGCCCTTCGAGTGATCCGGAACTATACAGCCAACTCAGAAGATACGACCCCGCAGATCAACCGACAATTATAATATTCCGTATATACCTTGTTTAACCGTGAAATGACGCGATTCGAACCCGTGTATTTAAATCTGTGAATTATATAATGTGATTTTACTTACACCAGAAGGGAAGGGTATACAATAAGGGAAGGGTATACAATTAGCATACATTTGTGAAAGAGTGCAACAAAACTATTGATATTTGCAAATTATTATTATTATTATTATTATTATTATTTTTATTATTATTATTTTGTTCTGTCCCTGTTCGCATGTTCGTTGTATGCCCTGTACTTAGTGCACTTTCTGAAAGCATTAGTTAATAAAGGTTCTATCCACCAAAAAGGGAACCCCTATGACTATCTTTATTCCTTGTCTCCGCCAGGACGACGTTCTTTACCACATAGAAACCTTAGGACATTAAGTGGATCAAAGATCCTTCCGTTCTATATAATTAAGACGGTCGCCTGTTGGTAAAATGGTAAAATCTGAGACGATGGCGAAAAGAGATTATTATATGTTACGCGTTTTTAAAAGAATGACCATACATTGTCTAATTCTAGCGTAGTATATCCTATTCCTTTTTCGGATAACAACAATTGGGTGTGACTAGATTTTATTCGAACTCCTCAGGTAGGTAAGCTCCGCTCTAAAAGTGAATACTTTAATGGGAAGTATCCGCTTCCGGGAGTTTGAGATTTTTTTTAGGGAAGCATGAATTCACATTGGCAACAAATTCTATTGTAGACACTATGGGTAAATAGGAGAATAATGTTGGTATCCGTATGCAAAACTCAACTTTTAGTTCTCACTGTACTATCACATCTCCTGAAAAGTGCAACGTATATAAAAAATGATGTCAGTTGTTCCTAAT
Organism: Saxidomus purpurata; assembly: GCA_022818135.1. Classification (NCBI taxonomy): domain Eukaryota; kingdom Metazoa; phylum Mollusca; class Bivalvia; order Venerida; family Veneridae; genus Saxidomus; species Saxidomus purpurata. The sequence goes on from JAFMSR010000018.1 coordinate 28,936,676, forward strand.
GAATATTTTTGTTTACTGAAGAAAAAATCTAGAAGCTGAACAAAACCCTCTTATAAGATATTTTATAACTTGTGTATAGGTAATTAATTTAAGAGATAACCAGACACGTTGGCTTCTTTATTTAATGAAGAAGCCTATAAAAGGCCTAAGATGGCTCGCCCCTTTCTATTGCACTCCACTCCTAATCTTTACGTACTCTTATTGGATTACTTTGGTTCGTGTTTCTAACTTTTTTGTACTGTCTTTCCTAACGAATGTTTCTTTGTAGTTTTCGAGTGCTCTTGCACTCTACGACTTAATTAAACCCATTCTTATGGTGCAATGTTGACCCATTGCTATGGTCCCCGAAGGTAAGAGCATATAGTCGTTGCTTCGTCCGTCTATGTGTCCGTATAGCCGTCACATTTTTGTCCTGAGCAAAACTTGAAAACCATATAACAGATTAATTTAAAAGTCCTCTGTCGCTTGCATTGGTGCTACTGATAAAAGACTGTTTAATGCTGTATGGAGTCAGAGTGGTGACGACTACTTTGCTATAATACATACCTCACAGACAAAACTTACATGTAAACAGTCCTAAACTTGGTCTTATTTAAAAGTAATTCTAAAATTGAACCAAATTCAAAGTTTATTGAGTGTTACAAAGATTGCTCTAAAATGTAATGCAAGGGGAATTACCAGACAATAACATACAACTTGAAAATTTAGCGAGTTACTTCCCGTTACTTTTTTCCGAAAGTTGGCTTCTGAGCTACATTTTTGCTACGGTTGACGAATACAGATGGTAATCTTTGGGCACCCACTGAACTGGATGAACTGCGTCACAATCAGCAACCCCGGTAGCCTGACGTTGTAAACTAAGAATCTGTGTTGATACCAACATATACACCCCGGGTATACGACTACCGAAAATTTAGCAAGTTACTTCCCGTTACTTTCTTCCCGAAGTTAAAGAACTACATTTTTGCTGAAGTTGACGAATAGAGATTTTCCTTTTAACTTGGCATAACTCAACTTTGATTTTATTGTAAATTTCGAAAAAAACGAAATACTGTTCATTTAGAATGATATGACAGTGGCGTAATAAATATTTATGTATACAAGAGTTTACACCCATTGCATAAAAAGGTAGATTTAATCCGTATATTATACGACGAATTATTTCCAATATTAGACTCTTCTACTGCGTCATTGTCACCCTTACATAAATAAACTGTACCTGTACGTTAGCAATGAAAAACAAACACGCAGTCGTAAGATATTTATTAGGAAATTCGAAAATGCCAGCAACTTTGATTGATGGCACTAAGAAGTGTATCAAGTGTTAATAAGACAGCGAGCATTCTTATGAAAGCCACTCTTTAGAGCAATATTATATGTGCTTTACGACATTTATTATAGTGTAAACTTATTACAAGTTACACAAGCAAGGTTGTTGTAATCAATCATGTTATTTCTGGAAACTTTAACAACAAAAGTATTCCTTGTTTCTTGCACAAGGACAATTTTAGGCATTTATTAATGTGCTCTTTAAACAGTATAAGCAATTGTTTATTACCGAGCTAAATATAATAAAAACTTTACAAGTATCAGTTAAAACTTACACGAAGCACGTTCATTTTTAAGCTCGACTATTCGGAGAATACGGAGAGCTATTACAGTCACTTTTGCGTCGGCGTCGGCATCGGCGTCGGCGTCGGCGTCAGCGTCGGCGTCGGCGTTGCAGCTTTGGTTAAAGTTTTGCCTGCTAAGTACTATCATGCACATATCTCAGTAACCACTTATGATATTGACTTGAAACTTTGTAAATGTCTTTAGGGGTGTCACACAGTCCAGTCAGATAACTCTTGTAAAAATTTAGTACAAATTATGACCCTTGTTTGACTTTGAAAATTTGGTTAAAGTTTTGCCTGCTAGGTACTAAATTTGGTTAAAGTTTTGCCTGCTAGGTACTATCATGCACATATCTCAGTAAACACTGATGATATTGACTTGAAACTGTGGCAATGTCTTTAGGAGTGTCACACAGTCAAGTCAGATAACTCTTATATAAATTTAATACAAATTATGGCCCTTGTTTGACTTATATGACTGCACATATCTCAGTAACCACTTATGGTAGTTATATTAAACTTAGCAATAGTGTTCAGGGGAACATTTTGTATCAAACAATTAACTTACCAAAAATATAGTTATAGATTTTGACTTTTTTATGATTCAACTTTCCTAGTTTATACTTAATAGTTAGCAGAATTTTGTTTTGCTATTATACTGATAAAAGTTTTGTTTTATTAGCAAGCACCCACAATAGTCGAGCTTGCTGTCTTATGGACAGCTCTTGTTTGTGCTATGGTTTAAGAATTCGCTCGGGACAGGCATTAGAATTTGCTCTAGTCAGGCATTAGATTTTTTCGAACTCTTTGACATAAGTAAAATAGTGCCTGGAAGAACTACTATCACTTAGTACCACAAAGGAGTAATGTTTGCATTTCTGCATTTCGAGCCAGTAACTTTACCCTGACACTATGGTTTTGCTTTAAAAACTTTGGCGTGGAATGACAGATTTTTTCCAGGCTTGAATAATTTAACGTCTGTTAAATAAGACTATAGGCATGTAATTATACAAAATAAGAAGGAGAACAATGAAATACTTGCATAGATATATTATTAAAACTTCAATTTTTTTTTAAATTGTTGAAATAAAATTTCATTTCCGGCAATTAACTGCAGCCACAACTTCGCTTGCACAATTTAAGAACCTGTGCTCTAAGAGTTCCTGTGCAGATGCTCGCACGTTCATGTCAACTTCAAGGCATTTATTTAGGAAATCCTGTAACTCGCCGGATAAGTTGCTGAACAATTTTGTTTTCAGCTTTCCATACTTTTTAATCATCTTCATGGCATCTATTTGAGACTCTTTGACGTAAGGAGGTTCACCCGCAAACATTTCAATGATAGCTATTCCAAAGCTCCAGATGTCAATTTTGAAGTCGTAAGGTATCCTGGAAAAAGATATTTACCGATATGTAAAAAAGCTGTTGTTTAAAATAATAGTAAGCAAAGTGGACCACAGACTTCATGTGTTTCAGTGTAGCTGTCATTCATGTTGTATGGGTTAGCGGACGCTATACAGCACGGTCGCAAAATCTAACGGAAGTGACTTCTCCGTATTGGCCCTCTCTTTTAAACCAATCAGAATGCTTGAATTCCATATTGGCCCTGTTTTCTCGTATTGGCCCTGCTTTTCTCATATTGGCTCAGTTATGCTTTGTATTAGCTCTACCTGTTATAGGGTATGTCCCTTTAAGCTCAGTAAATTGGGAATATTTTCTCATTCGAATAAAGCCGAAATGTTCAAATGATTTATTCATTCAATCTAGGCATTTTACAATGGTACTAACCCGGAATCGATCAGTTTTATTGGTTTGTATTTTTGTAGTGGCTTTCCAACACTTGACCAGCTCTCTGAAAGGCAAATTATATTCGTTAAATGATGGAGAGATATTGAAAGTGGTCAATTATAAAAACCAACAACAGTTATACATGATTTGCAATTTACTGTCACTCTTAAAACATAAGTGTATATTCTATATTAAGAAAGGTTTTGCAAAATTTTACATACATATAAATATGAAATACACGGAGAACAGTTTCTGCCAAAGTGTAGCCTGCCGTTGGACAGTGATGGTGAAGCTGGTAAATTTGACTGTCACTAAGTAGTCAACTCGCGGGGAATCACGACTGACACGATATTCACGAATTTGACGATGCAATTCAATGTAAATTCGATATCTTCAGCAGACATCATAATCTTCGGTTAATCGAAAGCGTTAAAGTCAGTTTAAAGTACTTACTTAACATATTATACAAAAGGATGTCTGCAGCACTCACTGGATCACGTGATCTTGTCTCCTTAGCGACAGAGTTTGTTGCGTGTACCTAGAAAAGGTTATTTATGTTACTACATTTAGATACTCATCATCTAAACTAGTTTAACTGACACGGATGTGTAATAAGATAATACTGATATTTCAATCACATGTGCGTCTAACTGACACGGATGTGTCATAAGTTAATACTGATATTTCAATCACCTGTGCATCTAACTGACACGGATGTGTAATAAGTTAATACTGATATTTCAATCACATGTGCGTCTAACTGACACGGATGTGTAATAAGTTAATACTGATATTTCAATCACATGTGCGTCTAACTGACACGGTTGTGTAATAAGTTAAAGTACGTCTAACTGACATGGATTTGTTAAAAGGTAACACTGATTTGGCTGAAATTTACAAACAGCTTGTTCCGTTAAAAGTTTTAACAATCTGTACCTTTATTTCCTTTACATCTTTTGAAGACGTGTCCGTCCGCAAACAAAGACTTGATGTACTCTCTCTTTCATTCTTTCTGAAATTGTACCATACAATTCCCTGTGTATTATACACAAACTTTACGTATTGTAGTAATAATTTTCTAAACGTTTTCAACTTTGGAAACCTGCCATAAATATGTAAATCTTAGTTAAATAAGCGTGTTTCACTCCAAAATAAAAATAACTGTTGTGATTTAGATTAATGATAAACAAGTAAATTAGTAATTAATTCGAATTATGGACAAATGTTTTCCAACTGGAAGATATATTCAAACATCGCTTGGTAGTAGGCCGAAACTTAATGTCATTATGTGAAAAGCGCATTTGCTTATTGTTCTAAGTGCTATAAACTAAGGCAACATGTTGACATCTACAATACCTATATTGAAATGTTGAAAGACATTATAACTTATATAAGTATTTCAATTACCTCCGCTTTGAAAATATATGCAGTCGAAAAAACTAACCTTTGTGAAAAATCATATTTTATTTCTTCACAGTAAATGTTTGTCTTTGTTACAAATCAAATAAAATGTCTTAAAAATTACCCAGTATGCAGTGTACTCCTCCGATATATATCAAAAATGCCAAATATGGATTGGTTCTCGGCATCACAGTCCAGGGACGGTAACTCTGTAAGTAAAATATCAGATATTCTTTACACCGTATATCTCTTTAAAAAAAAAGTGTTGTCTATGACAAACAAACAGGCTGTATTTTTGAGTAATCAGATAGAGCGTTGTTATTTTTACACTTGATAAACTTTCATAGTTTTGTTTCTTGGTTTCCTTTTTAATAAATAAACAACTTTAAATTGCAGCAAAATAAGACAAGTTTTATTTTATTCAGCTGGACGTAAATTTAGCTCTTTTATAGTTATTTAAAATCATATTCAAGTTGAGCTTTTGAACTGACTGTCTAATTTTTGAATTAATGTCGTGATTTTGAACCGACAAAAACTATTTGTTCCCTTGTAGTTTCATGTTACGATGTTAAAGCAAGAAGAAACAGAGTTCCGTATTTTTTAATGAAACATTTTCATTTAAGGTAGTATGCGACCTTTGTCCGACGTCAGACGTCAAAAAGCGAGTTGTGTCCGATTGTTATGAAATTTTGCCTGATGGTAGTAAAACGTATTGCATCCATTGTGATCGTTTTATTTTTTCATTTTCATTTCGTTTCCTAGCAACGCGACGTCGAATGTCGGAGGTGTAAAATCGACGTTTTACATGCATACTTGGTTCAAATATGACCCTAACATAATTTAATAACACCACGTTGTAGCTCTCCACCTGCGGAATACGTACATATAAAGAGTTTAGATGTTTTATTCGTCAATTTTACCTGCGCGAAACGTTTAATACTGAAAATCGTCATTTTTTTCACCCGAAATTGTGACTCCCGACTAACTTTAAAGGTAAGTTTTGGTCAACGGAACGAGATTCAATCAACTAACGACTTACACGGTGAATTAACGTAGATCCTAGCAAATAACATCACAAATTCAAAAATGGGGGTCATCGGGGATTTTTTCCACGAAATTGCAATCGAGTAAAGTTTGGACATCAAGAAAAATGAAAACGTCGCCTGACGTCATTGAGTGATTTTGTCGTCTTACGTGATTTTATGGTCCGCTTACACAACGATGAACGTTGGAATAACCATCCTTTGATACGCAAAAGTAGGATAATCACTATGGTGTAAATAAAAACAGATAGCGATACGTATAATTTACATAATCAAATTTTAACGTCTGGGTTATGTATAAACACTGGTTATATTTGCTGATACTGCAAATGTGTTTTGTTAGTTTTACATTAAAAAGCTACCTCTACCACCAAATAATTTAATTAGCTTATTTCGGCGCCAAATGACAATTGACAGAAATGACGTTAATTACGTCATTTGTTATGATTTGCCGTTGTACCGGAAGCAGACAACCTGAAGATCAACCGAATGTTATAGTATTCCTTTTATTATGTTCCTTTAAAGGACGTCAGGTAATATTACATGCATATTTGTATATATTTATACATGTACGTGAAAAATACAAAAACTGTGCCGGAAAAAGTTACGATAAATGTCCATTGTCCAAACGTTTCACTTTCAAAACCGTTAAATTTGAAATTCACATAATTTATGAAAGTGGCAGGTATTTCCTACTTTGTTTGATGTTATTTTTCCACTTATTCAGTCTGTTAGAAGTTTTTTTACTTCAGATGTTTAGTCTCTTGTAATTGATTACCGGTATTTTATCATTAATCTGTCTGTCAATTTGAAATTGTGATTAAGAATTGATAAATGTGTGCTTGTATTTCTGTTTTAGAGATCAAAGTACACTGAAATTACACTTGTACAAAGAACGATTTTTTAAAAAAGATTTTTATTGTAAAAATCGATTTCATTCAGTCGAGAGGCGCCAATGTAACATGGTGAGAAAAAAAGAACCTTGACTGGGTTTCGAACCCATTTTCCTTCCCTTGCTTTTTCAGATTTTAATATCAATTACGTAACCTAAAAAACTAATCGTTGATCGCATTTCAGGTCAGGTAAATTTTTCTTTAAATCTTAATGTTTACATGCTAGCTACATATTGTAGAAATTATGACTCTCCGAAAAACACATCTTAATCAGTCAAGAAGTGTGTAAAAGGAAAATTGTTAATTAGAAAATACAGATTTTCGGAAATATTAGTTACTGACCTACAGTTAGCTTCAATCATTTAGTGACATTTATTTTATATTGTAATTACTTTGCTTGTTTAAATTCTGAGCTGTGATACATTGATTATGCTATCGTCATTGTTTTATATGTTTATGAAATGAGAGGATAAAGGATTTTGACTTGACTTGACTTTGACTTGTAATATTACAATCTGTCAATATTCAAAATGAATAAGCACGCGTGTTTTCATAATTGTATGACTACTATTGTATATTGTTGTACATTGTAGATAATAAAACTGTGAAAATCTTAATTAATGATTTTTTTAATTCTTTTGTCTGCAGATTAAGATAACAGACAATCATGCAAAAAGCATGAACATAATTAATGCCTACTACTGAAGAAATTAAAAAAAAGGTTACTGTTTTACACACACACACACAGATCTTTCAATTGCAAGCAAATACTATAAGGAAATTGCAAACACAATGGTTTTATTTAATATTGAAAAATTAAAATCTATATGTCAAACATAAATGCGCTAGATCAGTCTTTTAAACTCAAAGCCCGAACGTACACAGTTTAATTGGCATTCACATTGCGCCTAACTGAACATTTCAAACGCTGCGCATAATAACGTCAAACGATAGTCCGCACGACGTTATAACTCAACGTTCATTTTTCTTGATGTCCAAACTTTACTCGATTGCAATTTCGTGGAAAAAAATCCCCGATGACCCCCATTTTTGAATTGTGATGTTATTTGCTAGGATCTACGTTAATTCACCGTGTAAGTCGTTAGTTGATTGAATCTCGTTCCGTTGACCAAAACTTACCTTAAAGTTAGTCGGGAGTCACAATTTCGGGTGAAAAAAATGACGAATTTTCAGTATTAAACGTTTCGCGCAGGTAAAATTGACGAATAAAACATCTAAACCTTTATATGTACGTATTCCGCAGGTGGAGAGCTACAACGTGGTGTTATTAAAATTATGTTAGGGTCATATTTGAACCAAGTATGCATGTAAAACGTCGATTTTACACCTCCGACATTCGACGTCGCGTTGCTAGGAAACGAAATGAAAAATGAAAAAAATAAAACGATCACAATGGATGCAATACGTTTTACTACCATCAGGCAAAATTTCATAACAATCGGACACAACTCGCTTTTTGACGTCTGACGTCGGACAAAGGTCGCATACTACCTTAAATGATCGCAAACAGTTTTAACAACTCCGGCTAAATCCGTCGCCGTTAAAAAAGTTTCCGACCATTAAAACCGTATATACAGTCGCAAATATCAAAATTACAAAACAGTTAACCCTATATACTAACGCAGTACCGATGTACCGTCGTTTCTGATTGGTGACGTCGTTTAAATTTGCGACTATTAAATCTCGTATATATAGTCGCAAAATTCGAACGACGTTTTAATTATCGCATTTAGACACATTGTGCGTTAGAAAAGGGATAACTATATATATGTAGTGATTTTGATATTTGCGACCGTATATACGGTTTTAATGGTCGCAAACAGTTTTAACAGCTCCGGCTAACGCCGCCGCCGTTAAAAAAATTTGCGACCATTAAAACCGTATATACAGTCGCAAATATCAAGCTTACGAAACAGTTATTCCTATAGTAATTGCAATACTCAACTAACCCGTTTTGCTTAAATTTTAGTGCCTGGTGAATCGAAACCAAAATCTTCAAATATATGCAGATTTTTAAAAATGTTTTGTATCCTGAAGCACTGCATTGCAAATGCATTAAAATTGAATGCATTAATTTGAATTTACAAAAACTGGTAGATCTATATTGTATAAAAATTAGACTGATTATGAAATATGAATATTAGATCTATGTTTAGAAAATAACAGAAACAGGAAGTTGTAGGTCTATTTCACAAAATGTTCAAAACATTTGATATCTTTTGAAATAAATTGCTTAGAACAGTACAAATTTTCTTTTCCCACAAAAAATGAGGAAGGGGCTGAAAATAGAAAAAAATAATATATTCAAATAATATTTTATGTCTGCATTTTGCAAAAAAATAACGTTAGATATACTTACTCTTAATGCCTCCTCTTTCCATGTTTTACTTTAGACACTTAAGATATTTTTGTTAAAATACATAATGCACATTTCCAGAAAGATCAGTCGTTCAAACAAAATGCTTAATAAAAGATAATGCTTGAAAACCATTGTGAAAAATAATGCGCCTTCTTGTAAGTTAAAACGTTGACGTTGTCTCTAAGGAACGACACGACGCTAATAGACCACGTCATGACGTGCACACGTCGCTCGTCAAAACAATGTACATGTATGAAAATTAATAAAAATATTTCCAAAAATGTACTATTCCATAAAATAACTTACACCAGTTTTGGACCGGAGTATCTTAACTTACAACAAAGGCAAAACATCAAGCTTTTTTAACCGAATTGTAGAAATAATCATTAACACCATAATACCGCCTCCGTGGTCGGGTGGTTAGAGTCGCTGACTTGAGATCTCTCATAGATTGAGGGTCTTTGTGTGAGAAAGTTGGCAGTTTTTTGCGGAGGATTTGAGTCTAGTACTGGTTATATATATATTATCACCATATTTTAATCTTAAAACTAGAAATATTGTTTTCGAAGCGCCGAATCAAAAACGGATGTCTCGCTGTTCCAATGTTAATATCTGAACAAGCATATTACATAAAGGGGGCTAATTAAAATTTAGGGAATGCTAGAGTAAAGTACTTTATCACTGCACTGAATGTCCTCTATCAATATGCGCAGTGTCAATTTAATATCTTAAATACTTTCTGAGTTATGCTCCGGGCAAGCATATTGTAAAAGGGATGGGGTCAGTTAGGTTTATGCCTCTTAATACATGCATTTCTTCTCAAAGACCTCTACCAGTGTGCATTCCCTTTTATACATTTTTCGGACAAGCTTTTTACACAAAGTTGGGTAAACAAAAATAAGTACACATTATTCGAGTTATGCGCCATACAAGCTTTTTACATACGGACGGAGTGGATAATCAAAAAATGGGATGCGCTTGAGTTATAGCTTCACATTAGATTCTAGTATTTTTCTAAATTTCATACTATTCCTTCCAGTTACTTCCGGTCTGTTCTGAACAAAACTCCGGTGAAGAAGAAAAATAATAATAAGAAAAAATACAAATACAGCATGTATACCATCGACAAAAATGGGGACAATAAATTTAAAAGTAAAACAATACCAAATATTCATGTTCAATCTGTTTCCAGATACATAAATTTAGTTTAAATAATGGTGAAGTAGTTACGGAGACCGCTCTGCAATGTATTGAAGGTATGTCTCTGAGCAATACGCCTTACGCTTACATTCCTCTGTCAAGGGAACCAGTATAATTGATAATTGCTGACCATTTTTGTTCCATATATGGTCACAGTGTCCCAAGAGTGTTTGGCTTTGTTTTCGCAACTCAGCGCCGCTTTATATATCAAACGGCACACGCTATATTATAAACATAATAATTTAATTATCATGTTTATAATACAGCTTGTGCCATACATACCATACTTACGTGTAAACGATATAACTATCTTATATAATTATAAATTTTCATTATAGTAATTGTGCTGCGGTGGTCGGCTTGAAAGAAAGCCGCTGTTAAGTACTGGACAACAGTGTTTAAGTACTTTAGGTGTAACTGGTCATATTTCAGTGGAGATTCACACTTGGAATAATGAACATTTCACACGAATTTATTTTTCAAATTTATATTGAAAATAGTTTCCAAGATAGATATTACCTCTGTTTCACTTTTGATAAACACAATTAAACAGCAAGATATTTCGAAGGAAACAGTTCGTAAAAGAAATGCACATTTAATTAAATCAAATTGAATTGTTTGTACCTTGTACCATGATTATTACTTGCTTTTAGTGACTCAACGACGATTTCATTTGGACGTGTCGTGCATTAATACCCATTTTGTGGGCAATGGAGCCCCTTGTGATAGGTATAAGCATTATCATTGTACCCGGATCCATAGGCAATATAATTTCTGCTTTAGTATGGAAACGTGGAAAAAGATGTCAAAATAAGAGTTGCGCGACTTACATCTTGAGCCTTGCTCTGAGCGACCTGTTCCTACTGTTAATCATTGGACCTGAATTTGTGCTCTTGTTTGTGGGAATACGGCCACGGGATAGCAATGAAGTTGTGTGCAAGCTTTTTCTGTACGCTGGACAGGTCGTCCCGCAAGTTTCTGCATGGATTACGGTCGCTATAGCATTTGAACGGATGTTGTATGTGTGTTTTCCCATACGCATGTATCAAAGTTCATGTAACGTGAAAAGGCGGTCCATTATTGTGCTCAGTCTCATAGTGTTTATTTCCTTGGCTTTAAATATTCTAGAATTAATCATACCTGAAATTGCGACATTCGCAATTTACGATAACAGTACGTCAAATATCAGCATTGTCGTTACAGAATGTACGGTTGAGGAATCAGATCTGATAGACGTGGACTATTTAGACATACTACGTACTGTTTCATACACGGGTTTCACAGCCCTGCTGCCTTTAGTTATCATTACGACAAGCAATGTATGTATGCTAGTAAAAATGTGTTTGCACGGACAGACTCCTGGTCGCAGTGTATCGCAACGAGGAGACGTAAGGAACATATCAAAAGTTGTCGTATGCATTTGCGCTTTACACTGCATTTCTACGGTTCCTTATGCTTTAAAGCATGTTTTGGACTTCTTCGACTGGTCTGAAATTAACGAAGACTTTGTACTTATTGCCTTCTTTTTAAACAGTGGGTTTAACTTTGTTGTATATTGCTTTATAAGCAGTGATTTTAGACAAGATCTAAAAGAACTATGTTGCACTGTGTGACGACATTGAGCGTTTACAGGATATATTATGCCAGGAGACAGTACACATTGAAATATAATTGCAACATCCACAGTGATCCTAGGTCTTTTAAAATGCATTTTCCCACGAAAATCAGAAGCAGCAGAGTCACGTCCATTTATTTAACGACACCCTAATGTTGAACAGTGATTATAATAAATTCATACTATCAGAATTTTTTTATATTCGTGTGTTAATATTTCCTATCAAAATTTAATGTTTGCAGAATTGGCATAAAGGGAAAAAACGATTACCACTGACTTATAAATGCCTTTATTGTTTGTCAGCTAGACATGAAAATTGTCATAAGCTTTTTTCATTCTCTTGTAATGCTACGCGGTCGATAGTCATAACTACTGACCTAGCTCAAATAACTGGTTATAGGCATCGCGATATACGCTACTTTCCTTTAATCAAAGGGGTTATAAATGTGATCACATTTGCTTTGTACTAACTATTATGTCTAAGTTGTTGGAGATATTTTCAAATAAACTTGTTTCAATGGATAATAATATGTTATACATTGTATGCATTCGTTCAAAAATGCAAGTGAGTAATAAAATACTAGTTTTTCTAAGCTTAATAAACCGGGGATTGAAGTCGATAAAATGATGTCCGAAAACCAGCAAAATGTGCTTAAGGTGTCACAGTAGGAAAATGTTACATGCGATAATAGTAAAAAGAGTTTTTAAAAACATTTTTATGGCAGACGAGAAGTCAAAAACCCTTGATGTGCACCTGTGAACTTTACAATATATTGATAATTATAATTGAAGTCATTATCAATCCACTCATATTATTCAACAATTTGTGATATAGATCTAGCTAATTGTAATCACTGTCCAATGCATCCGTGCTATACTGTGCGGATCGTATGCCATGGTATGGTATGGTATTGCAAAATTTTATTGTGTGATTTTCTGCATTTCTACGTTGGTTGTCACACACGCGGGTTATATTATTTAAAACGTCAATCTAAACATTAACGATTGATTGGCTTGTAGTTTTTTTATGTATTGCAGAAGTATGAAGGTGATTTTTAAAAAACATTGTGTTCAAAACATGAAATATTGATAATTAGAAATAGCATTTAGAAACATTTCGGAACACTTCATTAACTTCTGCAACATAAATCAGTAGAGTCTTTTATCCTTCAAATTTCCTCCCCATTCTTGCCTATAATTCAGAAAGTCTCGGAGGAACCGGTAAATGGAGAGGAAATTGTTGTTCTTCTCCTGTAATATGATTTAGCGCTGGTCTAGGGATAACCTGCCAATCAGTGAAAATAAATAAATTCACGGTAAAAATGAATGCTTTCTTCAGCTTTGATTGCAAAAGCATAAATTTTAGGCACCACAGATCTTGTTTGATTAATTAATTCGTTCAACCGCAGTATTTCCATCAATTAATTTTTTGTATTACATTTTAATAACTAATGTTTCACGCCCGGTATTTTGCCACTTTTCAAATTAAATGTCGTAAAAAGTAATGTCGTTATTCAAAATGATAAAACGCTGCCGTTTCCGGAGATGTCAGTTGCACGCCCTGCTTATGGTGTAATGGTTATAAAAAAGGTTTCTCAAAATTAGTTCCTAATCTCATTTTCGTCATTTTTTTTCTAGTAACTGTATATTGATTATGTGATGTTAAACGCTTGTCTTAACGATATTTCCCCGTTTACTGGCTGGCAATTAGCGTAGCTACTATTCCTCGGAAGGACTGGTACTGGATCCCCATCTTCCAGAAGAAACTGCCAACTTCCTCATATGAAGAGTCTGGATGGAAGCAGGGCTCAGATTCATTGCCCTAGATCAGTTAGAGTTTTTCTGGTTCAAGTCTGCGACAGGGACTGGTCGCTTATTTGTATATTTATCATACTTTTGTTTAAAGCAGATCGTTGGTATATACATATTTATGTTTGCGTTTGAGTTAACACTTTCTTTAGCACCATTAGAAGTATATCAACTGCTTGCAAAGTTCCTACTTGCACGTAGTCTTTCAGTCTATGCAAGAATGGGTAAGCTTTGTCAATATAAAGAGTCAATGTTTTCCTAAGTCATTCCACAGTCATATAAAAAACATGCCTCGCCACTAACATGTAGTTCAACTGAATTTATAGTTAATAAGAAAGATTAATTACAATTGGAAAAAGCGGCGTCTCTCTGAGAATCATTTGTTTAACTTTGAATATGGAAATAGAACATCACCATGCCCTCTTTACTTTTAACTTTTACATTTTTTCTTGCTTGTTTCTTCCTGTTTTTATTAAACTTTCTTCGTGTGCAGTTAGATTTTAAAGCATTTAAAAAAGGTTTTAAAAAGTATGTTCCAAGCCAAAATAGTTGCGTTTATTTCTGCAAAGCTGCCAATATGCTGCTTGTGTATTTTGAAAAATAAACAAAGATTCGCTTTAGTATGTGCGAAACAAGACCCTTGTTTACAGACATAGAAGGAATTCAGGTTTAATTTGTGTTGGTAAATGCAGCAGAGTTAACGATTAAACGGCAATAAATCATCTGTATTATAGTGTTACCTGATACGATACTTTAGGGCCGATATCTTGCCTCATCATCTGTATTATATTTGAACTGATTTTAATAAACTTATCAAAAAATGAGCAAGTTATCAGAAATTCTAGTTTGCAAATATTGTAATTCCTATACTGTATTCTAACGCAGTACCGATGTAACGTTGTTTCTGATTGATGACGTCGTTTAAATTTGCGACTATTAAATAACATATATATAGTCGCAAAATTCAAACGGCGTTTTAATTTTCACATTTACACACATTGTGCGTTAAAAAGGGATAATAAAAATATTTGCGACCATTAAAAACCGTATATACAGTCGCAAATATCAAAATTACAAAACAGTTATTCCTATAATGTCTACGTTCCAGTGTAAAGGTGTCATTAATATGTTCCAAAGAAGAATTGCATGGTTGCGTTGATTTGCAAGCTGCCAAAAATGATTTAAATCACAACATTATAGAAATAGTTAAGAAAGTTAAGTTCAGTATACCATTTTTGCTACCAAGTTAGACAGGTACATGAGCTAGAATAAAGACACAACCAGGTGTTGATGAAGCAGAAATTCCAACTCCAAATATAATTGTATGATAACTTGTACAGCTATTAAGCGCAGTCAGTTAAAATCTATATACAGGGACCGTAATTCTGTCAGAAACATTGATCTGAAAGCATAACGAAATACGTTATGAATCATTTATAATAAAGTTTTGATGATACCAACGAAAGGATTTAGGAAATCTTCGATTTAAAAGCTGTATTCATCAAAGGTTCGGAATGGGTAAACCGGAAAACAAAATGCAAATATCATTCCTAAAATGTTTGATTGAAATCCAGCCATGAAATTATGTAAGGATATATTGTTATGCTTTGTTTAACAGTGAATTAACACGATTCGAACCCGTGTATTCAAATCTGTGTTTGTAAGGCCAGTGGCAATTTTTCTAACTACCCTCTAGCCAAGATTAAGGCCAATGTCTCTAAGAGTCAATTTCTTTGCTGAACAAAAATCGATGTGAAATTGACAAATGTGAAACCATTTGTGTTACTGTCGAAATCATCCTTACACGTATATACATAGAAACATGTGCACAAATAGGTTTTATATGGTAAGGGTGGGACTTGGAACCACTCAATTTCGTAGGAAACTTGCGGATCTTATAGATGGCTTTGGTCTCTGATTGGCTCGAAATTAGTTGGTTGCACTGAACTTTTCTATAATAAAAATCGAAAGTATGACTGAGCGTAACAAACGATTAGTTTTCAAATTTTCTGATTAATATTTAGGTGCACTATGGCTATCTGAATATAATGCATTTTTTGACAGAATGTAAATAAAAATCCCATCGACGAGAAGGTGATGTCCAACTGGCGCAATTTTCGGATATAAAGTAACACAATATGTATATAAAAAGGGGCATTTTGGGTGGTGACTTCGTTTGTTCAACAGATTTATTGGGGTGTAAATACTCAACGAGGACAGAGCTTAAATGTAATACAGTAAGTCTATGGAAAAATATTTAGCGGAGTCATACCATGATTGATTGTAAGATGTGACTTTACTAACACCAGAAGGGTAGGGTATTCAATTAGCAAAAACAAATTGTGCAAGAGAGCGACAAACCAATTAATACATGCAATATTTAACTAACCCTTACCTTGCCGAATTTCTTACACTCTCTGATGCATTTGTTTGAATGTGTTAAATGTGTTCTGTACTTGTTGGCGTGTTCGTATTAAGTGTACTTAATGCACTTTCTGAAAGCATTAGTTTATAAAGATTCTATATATCAGCCAAAAAGGGAACCCCTTTAAATGTTTTATACATCGACGTTCTATTCTAAATAGAAACCTTAGGGCATTAAGAGGATCAAAGATCAATCCAGACGGTCGTCTGTTGGTAAAGTGGTAAAAACTGAGACAAAAGTGGTAAAAGATTATGTTCAGTGTTTTTAAAAGAATGACTATACATTGGGTTGTTTTGCAAATTTACCGCCTACGTCTTATTCTAACATATTTTCGAATAACAATAATTGGGTTTGACAAGGCTTTACTCTCCACCGGTAGGTGAGCTCCGTTCTCAAACGGTATACTGTAATGGGAAATATCCGCTTCCGGAAGATTGAGATTTTTCTTTCTGGGGAAGCATGAATTCACATTGGCAATAAAGTTTAATTCAGACACTTTTAACTCACCTTTTAGTTCTCACTGTAAAAAGTGCTCGGTAAACAATGCTCACTGTTAGTAGTATTCACTAAACATTGCGAATTGACAAATGTTCACTGAACATTTTTCATTGCGAGTAAAATTCACTGAACAAGCTCTCTGTGAGCATAATCGTCAGAAACTCACTGAACAACCTCTGTGATGGTCAAATTGCGAGTAAAATTCACTTCTCTTCGAGTAATACTAATTCATTATTGTTCACTGGCAGTTAAACTCACTGAACAATATTCATTCTCAGTAAACCCACTGCAAAATGCTCATCGTGAGTAGTATTCACTAAAAATGTTCACTGACCGTAAAACTTACTGTAAGTAGTAACTGAACAAAGTTCACTGTCAATAAATTTCATTAAACAATGCACTCTGCGAGTAATATTCATTAATCATTGCTTACTGCGTAATGATCACTGAACAATGTTCACCGAGAAATGTTCACTAAACAATGTTCATTGTGAGTAGTGAATCTTAAAATGCACACTTTACATTGCATGTAAATGAACATTTTTGTTTACTGTAGAAAAAATCTAGAAGCTGAACATACACTCTTATAAGATCTTTTATAACTTGTGAATAGGTAATTAATTTAAGAGATAACCAGACAAGTTGGCTTCTTTATTTAAAGAAGAAGCCTACTAAAGGCCTAAGATGGCTCGCCCCTTTCTATTGCACTCCACTCCTAAGCTTTACGTACTCTTATTGGGTTACTGTGGTTCGTGTATCTTACTTTTTTGTACTGTCTTTCCTAACGGATTTTTCTTTGTAGTTTTCGAGCGCTCTTGCACTCTACGACTTAATTAAATCCGTTCTTATAGTGCAATGTTGCCCCATTTTTATGTTACCCGAAGGTAAAAGAATAATTATAGTCGCTGCTTCGTCCGTCTGTGTGTCCGAACATCCGTCACATTTTTGTCCTGAGCATAACTCGAAAACCATGTAACATTTAATTTAAAAGTCTTCTGTCGCTTGCATTAGTGCTACTGATTGTAGGCCGTTTGATGCTGAAAAGAGCCCGAATAGTGCCAAATGTAGGCCGTTTGATGCTGATAGGAGCCCGAGTGGTGCCGATTGTAGGCCGTTTGATGCTGATAAGACTCCGTGAAGTGCCGATTGTAGGCAGTTTAATGCTGACAAGACTCCGAGTAGTGCCGATTGTTGGCCATTTGATGCTGACAAGACTCCGAGTAGTGCCGATTGTAGACCGTGTGATGCTGACAAGTCTCCGAGTAGTGCCGATTGTAGGCCGTGTGATGACAAGACTCCGAGTAGTGCCGATTGTAGGCCGATTGATTCTGATATGAGCCCGCGTGGTGCCGATTGTTGGCCGTTTGATGCTGACAAGACTCCGAGTAGTGCCGATTGTAGGCCGTTTGATGCTGACAAGACTCCGAGTAGTGCCGATTGTTGGCCATTTGATGCTGACAAGACTGTGTAGTGCCGAGTGTAGGCCGTTTGATGCTGACAAGACTCCGAGTAGTGCCGATTGTAGGCCGTTTGATACTGACAAGACTCTCAGTAGTGCCGATTGTAGGCCGTGTGATGCTGAAGACTTTGAGCAGTGCCGATTGTAGGCCGATTGACTCTGATAGGAGCCCGAGTGGTGCCGATTGTAGGCCGTGTGATGCTGACAAGACTCCTAGTAGTGCCGATTGCAGGCCGTGTAATGCTGACAAGACTCCGAGTAGTGCCGATGGTAGGCTGTCTGATGCTGACAAGACTCCGAGTAGTGCCGATTGCAGGCCGTGTGATGCTGACAAGACTCTGAGTAGTGCCGATTACAGGCCGTGTGATGCTGACAAGACTCCGAGTAGTGCCGATTGCAGGCCGTGTGATGCTGACAAGACTCCGAGTAGTGCCGATGGTAGGCTGTCTGATGCTGACAAGACTCCGAGTAGTGCCGATTGCAGGCCGTGTGATGCTGACAAGACTCCGAGTAGTGCCGATGGTAGGCTGTCTGATGCTGACAAGACTCCGAGTAGTGCCGATTGCAGGCCGTGTGATGCTGACAAGACTCCGAGTAGTGCCGATGGTAGGCTGTCTGATGCTGACAAGTAGTGCCGATGGTAGGCCGTCTGATGCTGACAAGACTCCGAGTAGTGCCGATGGTAGGCTGTCTGATGCTGTCAAGACTCCGAGTAGTGCCGATGGTAGGCTGTCTGATGCTGTTAAGACTCCGAGTAGTGCCGATTGCAGGCTGTTTGGTACTGACAAGACTTCGAATAGTGCCGTTTGAATGCCATTTGATGCTGACAGGAGTCAGAGTAGTGCCGTAATTAACAGCTAGGAATATCAGACTAAAGTATTGTATATGTCCCACGGTCCCAGATAACTGAAACTGTGTCATATGACAAGAAAATTCAATCCAGTGTCCAGTATTTAAAAGAAAAATCTACTTTTCGCCTTCCATACAACATGTGTATGAAATGATATAAAACAATTTTCCGTGGACGCAAACTATCAAACATGAATTTTACATTGCTATAATACATACCTCACAGACAAAACTTACAAGTAAACAGTCCTAAACTTGGTCTTATTTGAAAGTAATTCTAAAATTGAAACAATTTCAAAGTTTATTGAGTATTACAATTGCAATGTAATGCAAGGGGAATTACCAGACAATAACATACAACTTGAAAATTTAGCGAGTTACTTCCCGTTACTTCCCAAAGTTGGCTACTGAACTACATTTTTGCTATTGCTGACGAATACGGGTACCCACTGCGCTGGATGAACTGCGTCACATTTAGCAGCCTCGGTAACCTGACGTTGTTAACTAGGATCGTGTGTTGATACCAACATATACACCCCGGGTTTTCGACTACCAACATGTACCAAAAACATGTGATATATAGTCATGAGGGGTGTTTATGGTAAGTACATGTACCAACAAAACCAAAATATAACACATATTTTGCACAAGCCAAATATCTTCTGATAAATAAACTTGCTCTTAATGGTGGAAAGATCAGTCATAAAAAATAAGGTTCTGGGTAACAAAAATCGAATAAACGTGTGGAAAATCATACATTTTGACACTTTTACCTTTATTGGCCAATGGAAAAGATTTAAATACAGTTGACTCTCGTTATCCAGTTTTGCAGGGATTGCACATATATCACTTTTATCGAAAGAAGTGCATTTGAAATGAAGACAGGTCATTTTAAACTAATTTTATCGCCGTTTTTAGGCCAAGGGGTCAAAGTTCGTCAAACCTGAAAAGTAGGTCACAGAGGGGTCAAATATAAGGATAGACCCCCATATATTATACATTTCCGTAATCTACTTTGTCTACTCATCATGACGAAAAGAATGATGTATCGAATGACCCCATACTAGACCAATGTTGGTTCATCACCAAAAAACGCAAAGGTACCCCTTTGGAAAAAATCATTTTTCAAGAAAATTGTTTGTCTCCATTTCTGGAGGGATTGTAGATATATCACTTATATGCGAATAAAAAGCATTTAAAATGAGTAGTTCACACTGTGAGTAGCGGTCACTGAAAAATGTCCATCGGGAGAAGTGCTCACTGAACAATGCTCACTGTAAGTACTGGTCACAGTGATTTGTACTCACTAAACAGTGCTCACTGCGTTGTACGTATAAAGTAGAAAAGGCAACTGCGTTAAATTGAATGTTTCTAGAGATATTCTTGGGGAAAACGTGGCAAAAGTGTGACCTTGCGACCGTATACACGCATCGCTAATTGACTCCCGTTTTCCAACGAAAACAGAAAAAAAATCAACATTTGGTTCCTTGCAGAGATGTGCAAACTGGTTAGCATTAAGTTTGCATACAATATCGAACCTTTTAGTACAGTATATATATCATATATCATATTCTATTGACATTTCAAAGAGTACTTTAGTTTAGAAATATGTAAATATTGAGGTTTGACAATAATTTTCAATTATTTAAGAAATTAGGACATTTAAATTTTAAAATGTGCTTTGTTATTTTTCAAGGCGTTTTCATTGCCATATACGTATCAACTAGCAATTTACACCTTGCATTTCATTTTATACAATGGCAGTATACACGTATATCTCAACTATTCAAACGACGTTGTGAAAATAACGTGTCAATTTTTAAGGCCTAAACCTATTAATTCGTGCCTTTTTCCCGTAGTCTGTCAATGAATGTACATGTAGTATACGTATGTCAAAAGTAACAAAGTCGTGATTTTTTTCCAGCGTCATTTGATTGAAATAACGAGATAATCCACTGTTAAGATTACGATTGCAAGCGTCATGTTGTTTATGGTCTATACAGACGGTCATAAAATTACCATGTGGACTCATAAGATTTAAGCCTAATGTTTTTGATATTTGACCAAGGACCTTCGGGTTCTGCAAGGAGTGTAGTCCCAGACTAGCCGCCACAATTGTCAACGCAGCGTCTGAACAGGGTTAATATTTTTTGTCACTCCTTAAGATAATTTGGTCCTATCTCACTTCAAACAATATACAAAAAATAAACACCCTGATCAGACGCCTCGTTGATAACGCGGCGGGTAAGTTTGCAATGCCCGAAGGCCCCTTTTCTCGGGACGCCGGCCATTTAAATTATCATTTCCTTTTCCTATTGGTAGGTGTCTTGCGGAAGAAAAATCCACCAGATACTGAATTTAGTCTTTGTTCCAGGGCCAGTGACGTTCTCGCGCATCCAAGTGGTTTTTAATGTGATGCTGCTTTATGTGTTTATAAAGCAAATAATCAAACTGGCCACACGAGTGACATTAACAAGTTCGAATTTACTGAGAATTCCTAACAGGAAACCACCGCAGACAATACATCAAGTGAAAATAAAAGTCCCGACAGCCAGGACCACCCTGAGTCAGAACATGCATGCACTTAGAAAACAAGAGGGCCAATATTCAATAGCAAAGAGGGTCAATTTTGACCTTGGGGTACATGATTTGAACATTCTTGGAAGATGTATACTAGGTTATGATATATGCCAAATATCTATACTAGGTTATGATATATGCCAAATATCTAAGCTTTAGGCATTGTGGCTTCTGAAATAAGATTTTACAAGTTTTTCCTATATAAGCCTATATAAAAACAAGTGACCCCCGGGCGGGGTCAATTTTAGCCCAGGGTAAATAATTTGAACAATCTCATTAGAGCACCACTAGGCAATGCCACATGCTAAATATCTAAGCTCTAGGCCTTGTGGTTTTAGAGATTTTTAGTGTTTCCTACACAAGTCTATGTAAAACACGTGACCCCCAGGTGGGGTCAATTTTAGCCCAGGGGTCATAATTTGTACAGTATTGATAGAAGTCCCCTAGCTTATGCCACATGGCAAGTATCTAAGCTCTAGACTTTCCTGTTCTTGAGAAGATTTTCAAAGATTTTCCTCTCCGTTACCATTGCAACCAGAGTTCTGCATGGAATGGAATTTTTTCAACAACTATGAGAGGGCTTCATGCAAGGATCATCACTGCATAGTTTCATCATCATTGGCCTAGTGGTTACAGAGTTGTCTTTTAAAGGAAAATGTGTGCATACAGGATTGGAATTATGCACATTTTTTTTCAAGTAAAAGTCCAGCTGAAATAGGTGTGTGTAAAAAGGATAGAGGAAATAATAGCTTTTAACCCAATACACTAAACTTTTCCTGCTACCAGTTCGAAATAATGACTTTCCAAATATTACTTTTCCTATTTTGACTTGGAGTCAATTTTAAAAAAAATGCATGCAGGAGTTGCTTCCCTTCCAGTGCCGAAATCTCTACCAGCAACAACACAAGGGAGATCACTGCGATGAAAGAAACTATTACTTTATTAGTCCATTTTTTCTTATTTCCAAAGCACCAACTTAAAACATTTATGTGGCATAATCATAAGTTTAACACATTTAAATGTACAGCAACCGAAAATTGCTTTTATAAAACTGTCACCAAAAAACACTATGTGCAGTAAGAGTTCAAACTCCAAGTGTGACCTTGAATTTTGAGGTAGTGACACGAGTTTTATACACGACACGTTGTCTTGATATGCTGAACATTTCTGCCATATGATTTGAAAATCCCTGCATGACAAAGTTACAGCATGGACACGAAATGTGAGAAACAATTTAACATGGCCACCTTGAGGGGCATAAAAACTTAAAAAGTAACATTCAAATTCAGGTTGTAAAAAGTAACACACATTCTACATTTTCATCCTTTAATATATTTTCAACATGAACATTTAAATGATTCTGATTTGTAATACATGTAACAAAATACAAATTAAGCAGTAATATATAAACATTCAAACATAAACAATACTTAAGATGAACTTTATTGTAATATATATTATGTACAAATTACATACAACAGCGAAGAAAAAACACCAACCAATTATAACTTAAATTAAAAAAAATTGAGAACATCAATTTTAACTTCAGTTACTAAATTTTGAGAATATCAATTATAACTTCAGTTACTTAATATTGAGAATATCAATTATAACTTCAGTTTCTGAATATTGAGAACATCAATAATAACTTCTGTTACTAAATGTTGGGAACATTAAAATGATGAAAGTTTCAAAGTCTAAATTAGTATTTTAATCTATAATATAAATATCATTAAGAGCTATATCACATTAATTTAATACTCCCAAATAATCAAAGGGTAACACTTTTAAGGGCAGGTGACATAGCAAGAGAAGAATATACAAATGTATGCAGTACTGGTCAAATAAAGAATTTCTCATTTACATGTTATTAAGCATGAATTAAATAATATGCATAAAT
This sequence comes from Saxidomus purpurata, assembly GCA_022818135.1. NCBI lineage: Eukaryota > Metazoa > Mollusca > Bivalvia > Venerida > Veneridae > Saxidomus > Saxidomus purpurata. Next base: position 28,960,129 of record JAFMSR010000018.1, read on the forward strand.
AATCAACATAATAAACAAGAACGCAGAACACTGTGTAAGATTTATGTTTCTTTCGTTGAAAGGTGTGTGTTTCAATTAAATTATGTATTCGTATATTATGTTTATATACAGTTTCATACAATAACAATTAACAGATAAATTAATTTAAATCTATCTTAATAAGACAAATATCCGTAACGTTTTGATTCATAAATACAATGTACTAGATAGGTCTACCACTGACCCTCACTTTTGCATACACAAACCATCAATATTATACATATATTATACTTAAAGCAAAAATAAACCAGAAAATTTTCATTTTTCTTTCAGGAGAAACCAATTACTTCCGGCTTAAACTGCAGAGAAAAACATTTACTTGTTTTGTCTGTAAGCATATTTTCCAACTACAACTTCACAACTTTACTTTCGATTTGGTAGAAAGCACTTACTTTTGATACTATCTGTGCAAAATATTTTATTTTTTGATTTGGTAGTAAGGTACGTATCTTAAGAATGAATTGCATGCTTTAATAATAATCTGAAAATTGTCTTTAATACAAATCCAAGCACATCAAATTACTGCATCAGTTTTCGTTCTCAAGGAAGTAAAAACACTGTTCTGGCACAATTCACTAAATTCCATACTTTCAAATCTATCTACAGGTCGTTTTCTTTTACTGTATACAGTCATACCTATATAAAGCAGTCGTTCAGGGAACACTACAAAAAAAGCCACAAAAAGGTTTTCAAAACACTACCAAAAATAGACAAAATGTATTGTATAATTCTGTCTGTCCTGGTATATATTTCTGGCAGAGTTACATCCCTTTGATAGTCAGTACAAACCTTAATGAGGGTGACTACTGTACCTACATGTATGTGACCATGAACACTGGTTCAAGTGTATATCACAAAACATAATGATTAAGCTTTCCTGTATAAATTGCACTTTTTTAAATTCATGATAAAAATCACCAAAAAATAATCTTGTATAAGCCAGGTCTAGACACCTTTTAAATTGAACATGACTTTGAAATTCAATTGCACTAAACCAAGAGTTTATCAATTATTGATTACAAACATATCAGTCTGTTTCTATGAATTTAAAGTAACAAAACATGCAATTAGATTTTATCTTTCAATTAATTTTGTTAAATAACATAATGTTGGTACCTGTAAATCACCTGATACCAAAGTTAATTTCTATTTTCATTTTGATTCGCATTTTGAAAGTGAAATGTAATGCCATGTCCGATAGTTCACTGAAGCTAATTATAAATTTTAAAAAATTGAGAAAAATGTACTTGGTGTTTGAAGTGTACTTTAAGGTTTATTTAACATGAAAATGAGACATCATTGTTATATTTGTAAATGTCGACAGTCTGATCTACTTTCTATAGGCCAAAAAGAACCAGAGTTTTCCAGGTTTCCTTGCCCAAAAAAATTTATGTTGGTCAGTAGTTTTTTTATTTATTTATTTTGTGCTTTTTTACTCAAAACTCTTGAAAAATTGTCTTTTTGCTCATTTTCTTACAAAAAAAGTTTGAATTTTGCAGTAAAAAGTTAAGGTCGCCTAGCCTGGATACAGGAAACTTACATATCATTCTTTTTTGGCCTTATCCAACTACATGCAAGTGCTTCAATTTCATTACAAAAGTAAGATTCATTTTCCATATTCAGTATCTCAAATATGCCAATTATCATTTCACTAAAAGTGCCAAAATATAGGACTATGACATCACAGCGATACCTCTACCCTAATATTCTATATTTTCAATACAAAACATTGTTTATAGGTTGGGCAAGACTGTACTAGACTGTAAGCCAGTTATAGAATGATTAACAGCATATACAAATAATTGCTGTGGTCACTAAATGCTCCTTAAAGATTAGTTTGTTTAATCCTGTAATATAAACCTATACCTAATAGCCTCTTGTCTGACCCAGTGTGGTCACAATGATTACTTAATCCTCCCGTGTTATCATGAGTTCCTCGATACTGCTTCAAATTTTCGATATAGGTTTCATATACATCCATATATCCAAGACACTGTCAAATAAATGCTTTTTATGCCGAATAAAATCCAATCTTTGAATATTCTAAGAGCTTACACTATAACTTAGTATGTAAACTCTGCTTTTAAGTTTACATTTAAATTACAAAAAAATCTAACAATCTGACAATCTTTTAAAAAAATAAATTACCATGTCCCTGAATTCAGTGTAAAATGAAACCACTCTCTAAGCTTTAATTTCCCCTCTCAATTTCACTTTCCCTTGAACTGGTGTCTTTATCTTGTCCTTGCACTGTACGTCTTGAAAAAGAGCAGGGGAGAGCACTCTTTTATAGCTTACACCTGACCCTTTATCTAAATTCAATTGAAACAAATTTTACATAGATAGAAGTTAAAGGCTCAGTGAAACAAACACAGTTGTAATTTATACGAAATAAAGAAAGATTTACAACTGTTTTTCTTGAACACTAAACATAGTTTCCAAACAAGTGTGATTCATTGAAATTAACAAAAACAAATATCCTTTTAGGCCTCTAAACATTACAATAGACATCATTTTCAATTTTAAAGCGCCTAATTTTCATGGAGATATTTCCACTAGGAAGAAACTTGAGGTGGTTCCAGGCCTCAGAGTGTCGCATGTCTGACAGATCTTCACCGTTCACGGAATGAACTTCATCTTGCGCCTTTAAGATCCCGTCTGCTGGTCCACCTAAATATGAGAAAGAATATACATGCTTAGTAACTAGAAATAAGATTGAAAAAACTGATTAAAATCACTGTTTATCCAAATTTTTCCAACAATGTACATGTACTGTCAAGTTCACTAATAACTGGCTTGTCTTCACCGTTAACCTGCTAAATTTCTAAAAAGGACTTGCTGAGCTTCCCATTTTGGTAGTACCATTAATTGTTTAAAGGAATACCGAATAGTGCAGATCATGATCAGACTGCATGGATGGGATGGCTGATCATGATCTACACTGGTCACAAAGGAGGCAGGTATTAAACTGGGAGCCAAAGGAAGTTCAAAGAAACACTACTTTTAAGACAAATGGCTGCTTAGTGGGTTATTACTAAATTGTACTTTTTCAGACATTAAAATTTCCCGCTTCATTTGATTTTACTAATGGTTATGGTCTATGCTTATACAATATTATAAAACTTAGTTATAGAAATCATAATAAATTAATTTTAATACATTGTACATGTGTAAAGTAAAATTCTGAAAAAAAAGTTGAAAAACTTTTATGGCAGGTAAAGTATACCTGAACATAATTATAGAATTTTTTTCTATTTAAAGAAATTTTATATGTAAAATATTGGTTAAAATTTACAACAGGAATTACCCTAATAAAAAGATTTTCTGTTCTTTATTTACAAACCACTTGCTATATTTGAAAAAAAAAATATGAAAGGTACTTATTACACCCTTGGAGTACTTGAAAATGAAATATAGCATTTATATACTAATCAAGTAATAAAAAAGAAATAAAAGACAAAATAAAATCTAGATATAGAAAGCAACTTAGCTGCATATATATCAGAATTAACTGCCATGTGGTAGAGTGGTCAGAGTTCATTTGCTTGTAACGTCTCAATGACTGAGAGTCATGGGTTCACTGTTCCTGAGAAGAACCAGTACTTAAACCCTATCTTCTAAAGAGAAATGGTAAGAAACATGGGTTGAACCCATGACTCTCAATCCATGAAAGGTTCAAGTTAGCCACTCTTACCACCTGCCCACAAAGGCAGCTACACTAGCATACCCTACCTTTAAAGATTCTCTTAATGGTGATTGGCAGGTCTCCTTTGGGTGTCCCTTTACCACCTTGGATAATGAAGCCAAGGCCAGTAACCCCTTTGTTGACAGTTACATCAATTAGCTCCCCTTCACCTGTAGGTGTGGGTTCATCACTTGTAGATAACACTATAAAACACAAAAATAATGACATTGTCACACATAGTTACAATAGCATGACAGCTGTCACCAAAACACTTGAGAAAGAAAGTTTCTATACAAGCATTTAAAATTAAACTTTCTGTTTGCCATTAACATAAACTGTTAGGTTACTAGGAGTTCAATGAGGATATTAAGCACAGTAAATGAAAATTGTAACTATTGATTGTATAGTGGTCATCACAGTTGCAAATGTATTTTCATCTTTCTGTGTTTTCACATATTCAGAACACAGCAAAGATTACATTTGTGCACAAACCAACAAAAACAACCAAGACCGTGGTGCCTACATTACTACCTTTACTGACTACATAACTCATAAGCCCTACCTAATGGACTTGCCCATTTTTCAATTTAGACAGCACCCTAAATTGTTTAAAGGGGTTTGGAGTCACTGAAATTTACTGACTGAAAGATGGAGACCATGATTAGACAGCATATTTGCAGGCTGATCATGATCTGCACTGGTTGTAAAGGCAAAGTTTGTTTCCCCTAGCAGGGTAATGAATATTTGCTGAACAGATTTTCAGCTCTATTACATTGTGCACAACACTCATAAACAAGAGCTGTCAGTAGGACAGCGCGCTTGACTTTTTCAGTGCTTGCCAATAAAACAAAACTTTGACAGTTAAGGGCACACAAGGAATTTCAAAGTACAAATCAAGAAACATTTTCACAGAGTTATCTTCTCTTGTCTACAGATAGGTCTCATGATGGTACATAAGTACTCCAACTTTCAAAGTAATATCTCAAATGGTTAAGTCAACAAGTTGACAAGAATGAAAGTTTTAACTCAGTTTCTAAGTCAAAAAAGGCCATAATTCAAATAAAATCCTTGACAGAATTACCTTCTCCTGCCCATGTTTGGGGATCATGATGGTCAACAAGTATTCCAACTTTCAAATTAATATCTCAAACAGTTTTGTCAAAAAGTGGACTGGTACGAAAAACTTAACCAAGATTCTAAGTCAATAAAGGGCCTTAATTTTTAAAACGAGTCCTTTACAGAGTTACCTTCTCTTGCCAACAGATGGGGGTAATGATGTAAACAAGCACTTAAAGTTTCAAAGCAATATCTCAAAGTGTTAAGGCATTAAGTGTATTTTACCCATATTCAATGTATTTTCTAAGTAAAAAAGGGGCATAATTCTGCCAAAAACCTTGACAGAGTTATGTACTCTGGTCTGTTAATGTAGGTTATGATGGTAAACAAGTAAACAAGTATGGTTAGTTTCAAAGCAATACCTCAATAAAAGTGAGGTGGTACGAGAAACTTAAACAAGCTCAAAGTAAAAAAGGGCCATAATTCTGTCACAAACCTTGACAGAGTTATGTACTCTTGTCTGTAGATGGACTTTATGACGGTAAACAAGTATGGTAAGTCTCAAAGCCATACCTTTAATACTTTTGAAATAACGAAAAAACTTAACCAAGGTGTGACACCAACGCAAACACTGATGCCATTATGCAGAGGCGAGTAGGATAGCTCCCCTAATCTTCGAAAATTCAAACTAAAAACTTTAAAAACACTTCAACAGGCAAGTTGAGACCTATACCTCAATGTTATCAAACTTGTCTTTAATACACCAATCTGAGTAATGGTGCAAACCAAAAACAAAACTAGATCAGCCATTTTCAGTGGTTATTATCACAAAACTATGAAAGTCTAAGAGGCTACCATTCCCAAAGTACTTACTTCCTACAGGACTGAACCCTGCAAATGATACATTGTAATACTACATTTCTTACTTACTCCCTTCAGAGCTAACAAAATCTTACACAATGGTTATCTAGCATGTATAAAATACATATTACTTAACCTTCAACAAATCAGCTTAGGTTTTGGTTTGGGTGTTTAGTTATAACCAATTCCAAAATTAAATACAGCTGTAAGAAAAAGAGCTGTCAGTAGGACAGCGCGCTCGACTTTTTTAGTGCTTGCCAATAAAACAAAACTTTGACAGTTAAGGGCACACAAGAATTTAACTAGGAATTTCTAGTACAAATCAAGATACATTTTCACAGAGTTATCTTCTCTTGCTTACAGATAGGTCTCATGATGGTACATAAGTACTCCAACTTTCAAAGTAATATCTCAAATGGTTAAGTCAACAAGTGGACAAGAATGAAAATTTTAACTAAGTTTCTAAGTCAAAAAGGGCCATAATTCATATAAAATCCTTCACAGAATTACCTTCTCCTGCCCGGTTTTGGGATCATGATGGTAAACAAGTATTCCAACTTTCAAAGTAATATCTGGAACGGTTTAGTCAAAAAGTGGACTGGTACGAAAAACTTAACCCAGATTCTAAGTCGAGAAAGGGCCTTAATTTAAAACAAATCCCTGACAGAGTTACCTTCTCTGCTTACAGATGGGGTAATGATGTAAACAAGCATTCAAAGATTCAAAGCAATATCTCAAAGGGTTAAGGCAATAAGTGGATTTTACCCATATTCAATGTATTTTCTAAGTAAAAAAGGGGCATAATTCTGTTCAAAACCTTGACAGAGTTATGTACTCTTGTCTGTTGATGTAGGTCATGATGGTAAACAAGTATGGTAAGTTTCAAAGCAATACCTCCAATGGTTTGGAAATAAAGTGAGGTGGTACGGGAAAACTTAACCAAGCTCAATACACTTTCTAAGTCAAAAAAGGGCCATAATTCTGTCAAAAACCATGACAGAGTTTGTACTCTTGTCTGTAGATGGAGGTTATGATGGTAAACAAGTATGGTAAGTTTCAAAGCCATACCTCTAATACTTTTGAAATAAAGTGGGGTGGTACGAAAAACTAACCAAGGTGTGACGCCAACGCCGACGCCGACGCAGACGCCGACGCCGACGCCGGGGCGAGTAGGATAGCTCCCCTTTTCATAGAAAAGTCGAGCTAAAAATGATTTGCATCTTGTGTTAAAGTTTGACCTTGAATTGGCTAGGCCTATCAGGCATATACATTATTCATTGACAAACCACGATGGAACATGAATGCAAGCAGCTGAACTAAATAATATCAAAGTGATCTGCACTAGAACCAAGAAAACCTTTTAACATAACTCAACTGCACACCTTATGGTTTATCAGTTCATTTCTCGTAACATTCAGCAAAACACAATCTAATAGCTAAACTTACTTCTAAACATTTTGTCAGTCTCTGGGCTGCATTTTCCTCTTCCAATTTCTTCTGTCTCACTCAGAATTCTATCCACTCTGGAGAAAAACTTGCCCTCTGACTTTGGACTCCCCACATTTGATCTTGGACTCCCCTCATCTGACCTTGGACTCCCGGCATCTGACCTTGGACTCCTCACATATGACCTTTGATTTCCAACATCTGACCTTGTTGGACTTTCCACATCTGACTTTGGTCTCCTCACATATGATCTTTGACTCCCCGCATCTGACCTTGGACTCCCATCAGCTGACCTTGGACTCCGCACATATGACCTTTGACTTCCAACATCAGACCTTTGACTTCCAACATCTGACCTTGGACTCCCGGCATCTGACCTTGGACTCCTCACATATGACCTTTGATTTCCAACATCTGACCTTGTTGGACTTTCCACATCTGACTTTGGTCTCCTCACATATGATCTTTGACTCCCCGCATCTGACCTTGGACTCCCATCAGCTGACCTTGGACTCCGCACATATGACCTTTGACTTCCAACATCAGACCTTTGACTTCCAACATCTGACCTTGGACTCCCGGCATCTGACCTTGGACTCCTCACATATGACCTTGGACTCCCATCATCTGACCTTGGACTCCGCACATATGACCTTTGACTTCCAACATCAGACCTTGGACTTCCCACATCTGACCTTGGACTCCTCACATATGACCTTGGACTTCTTACATCTGACCTTGGACTTCTTACATCTGACCTTGGACTCAATGGTTTTGGGGTTGGCCTTTCAGCTTGCCTTTTCCAAGACTGTGTTAACTTTGCAGAGTTATCAAATACTTCATCTGCATGGCCATTTACCTTGTCAACTACAATGTTATTTATTTCTTTCGCTGGTTTTTCATTTATGATTTCAGTCTTAGTATCTACTTTGCTTATCTCACTAGCCAAGTCTGCATCACTTACAATATCATCACTACTAGTTAATGATTTTGTATCACAGCTTTCATGCTCCTCCACAGTTAAATTAGCTTCCTTGTCAACATCATTGTTATTGGTTTCAATCTTACTATCAAGATTTTGTGATTTATGTTCTTCTAAAGATTTTTCAAGGTTTGAATACATGGTTATCAAATTACTTACACTTTGTTCATCATTATCTGCTAAATTAGCATCATCTTCCAGACCTTTTGAATCGTCTGTAACCTGTGACAAAGAAGTATCATTTTGATTATTAATAGGAGTAGTCTCTGCATTGTAAGTCACTGTATTATCAAAACCGCTTATTTTGTTAATGTCAAGGTCATTATCAGTGTTAACATTATGAATTTTTTCAGAAGCATCTGGTGCAGCTGCATGCAGTGTTGTGCTAACTGTAACATCAACAACATCAATTACTTCTCTGACTTCCTTGTCCCCTTGTTCTGTTCTATTCTCTGTTGTACCTTCGCTACTCTGATCTGAATCTGGATACAGTGCTAGATCTACAACTGTAGCTTCAGTGGCGACTTCAGAGGGTACAGCTGACTCTGGTAAAGGAGGTGGAGCTTCAGGAAGGGAAGGAGCCTTCCTAAAATTGACATCCAGTGAGAAAGGGACAGATTCTGGCAAAGATGGAGCTTCAGTTTGAACTTCAGAGGTCAAATCCTCATTTTCTTCTTTGTCTGGCTCTTCTATGTTAGTGTCTTCAACGTCGATGTCTGACAACTTTATTGATGAAATTGCATCTGTTACAATATGCTGAGCTAATGACTTCAAACGATCCATATCTAGTCCATTGTCTTGAGACTGAACACAATTCCCCAACTCATCACTGCTATCTTCTGTTTCCCCTTTTGAAGCCTCACCATTTTCTCCATCGTCAAAGTCAGATTCATACTCTACATCTTTGTCTTTTTTACCAGTCTCAGTGTCTACATTCCCATCAGAATCATTCTCTTCTTCTTCTGCAATATCTTCAGGTATGTTTTCACCTTCAACATCGCATTCATTGAAATCTGTGTATGAAGAAGCATTACTACTGGAACTAAATGTACGTGAGCGATTACTTATCAGTGAAACATCAACTTGTGAAGAGTCTAAGTCTTTTTCAATGTTATTCAACTTTTCAACTGCTTCTGAAATTACTTCTGAAGCAACAGGTATTTCATTTGTTACTTCAGAATCTTTTTCAGTTCTACTGTCAGTGTCAAGTGAAGAAGTGCCATTTACAACATTGCTTTTTTGTGAATCAGTGTCAGTTACAATATCAGACTGTTGTGTTTCTGAGTCAAATACAACATCTACATTACATTCAACATCTAAATTACCTTTAATATCAGATTGATTTTCAGGATTCTTTAAATCTGAGGAAGAAACTACCCCAGCAGTCCACCTAGTTTTACTAACACCTTGGACGATGTCATAATTCACAGAACCTGGCAACATATTTTTTCCTCCTGGGCATGGAGAACTTTCATTTGCTCCATTTATTGAGACAAACAATTCTGCTTCTATTGGCTTTGTTGGATCATCAACTTGAGTTTCTGCTTTATGACTGGGAGTTCTCTTTGGCTTAGGGGCAACTGCAGGAGGAGTTCTTGGAGATTGAAGACTGTCTTTTTGCCTTGGTGAAACTACGGGTGAGGCTGATGAAGATGATGCAGAGGATGGCCGGTGTAATGGTTCATTACTGTCAGTCTGATCTTGACCTGTGTTTGCTGACACATCCTTTGACCTTGACACTTCAGTTGGTGACCTTGGTGATACACGAGGTGATGAAGATGGTCGATTTGCAGGTCTGGGAGCAACAGGTGGTGGAACTGTTGTCTGCTGAGTTGGTAGTGATCTTGGTGCTGCAACTGGTTGCCTTGGTAACAGAATCTCTGCATTTGGATTGGTTGTAACTGTTGTTTGTCTTGGTGATGACAAAGGTGATGACTGTCTTGGTGACAACTTGGGTTTTTCTGTGGCAGAGGGTGGTAGAGATTGCCGAGTTGCCAGCTGGGGTTTCACAATTTGAGGAGCTGCAAGAAAGTATACAGGAAAATTTAAAGTACATGTACGTACACTAATGTAAAATGAAATATAATATAAAATATTAGTACTAACTACAGAGAGACAATCATAAAGGTTTGTCCTTTCAGGTTTTGTTTTTTGCAAGTTAATGACAAGTTTCCAAGTAAAATGTTGATAATATTCATATTGTGAAAATAAATGGAGCGATGTCGACAAATGACAGTGACTCTCCCACTGAAACTGGAATGCCAAAATTTCAAGAAAAGTTACATTGAAGTAAGCTGTGCTGCAACTGATAGCCGTGTAACCAGTTACGGTTCACATAGTCTTTATCTTGTTCTGGTTTTAAAACCATTGATGGTTACCCATCAATATCAAATATTTATACACAGCTTGGAACTATAATTGTGTGTCTGTTTCATTGCATAAACTGCATTGTAGTATGCAATCATGTTAAATATTAAGTGAGCATGTTCAATGGATCCATTCTTAACATGGACCAATACAAAACATACCAGTTCTATCTAAAATCTGCATTTTAAGATTTTAAAATGATTCGTTGTTTTATGCAGTTTTTCAAACTCTTCAGCGTTACTCATTGCCTTCTTTTTGTCAACTTGACTGGTTACAAGCCTGCTACCACAAGGTGGAAAGTTGGTTACAAAAACTACGAACCCTTGTAACACTAGTATTAATTACCTGAATGTTCAGAGTTCTGGTCGGGTATTACAGCAGATGCTACAATTTTGGACAGTCCCCTTGGCAACAGTCTCAGTATCTGTTGAACCTTGCCGTCTGTCAGACCCGTCAGTTCGGTGCTATTTATAGATAGAACATAATCTCCAACCCTGCAACAAGAAAGATAAAAGAAATTATAATTGTAATAAAAGCAGCTGTTGCACCTACACTGATAGGAAAATGTTTAGTGCTGGCATTTTTAATAATGAATAATAAAATGACTCCGCCTCCGTGGTTGAGTGGTTAGAGTCACATACTTGAAATCTCTGTAACTTCTCATAGACTAATCACAGTAACCTCTCATAGATTGAGGGTCATTGGTTGAGCACTGCTGCAAACCATGTGTCCTTTCATGTTTCTTGTAAGGATAGGAATCTAGTACTTGTTCTTCTAATGACTGATACTAAGGTTAGGTCAACCGCCCACCTCTAAAAATGACTGAAATACGGTTGAAATAGGCGTTAAATCTATACAACAATATCAGAATAAAAATTAATGATCTAGGTTGTTCAAGAATGTCTTTTTAAAATGACTAAATTGATATAGCAGTTGGTAAATTGTCAATAAATGATATTGATTAAGTGCCCCCACAAGCACTTTTATATCTTTGCACTACCAGTGTCTGTTATCTATGATGATAAAGTCATAAGCTAGATACAGAAAGATAAAGGTATATGTATCTATACATCATTATTCATTTTCTCATACCAATTACACAATTATTCAGATAACACGATTACTGTCATATGCTAACTATGTTATCAAAGATGTTTAAAGAGGTACATGTATATGCTAAATCTGGGTTCAGTTTAAATAACCTTAAATTTATCTTAATTGAAATTCTTAAAATGATTGCTACCAAAATTAAAAGTTTCAGCTAAATATTCAAGTTTACAGTGATAAAATTAACATAATTGTATGTGTTGTATTTCAGTAAAACCTTCATAGACACTTGTTTCATCATTTAATTTTTTGGGTGGATAGCAATTTATTATAAAACGTCGCTGCACTGGCACACCATGGGTAAACAAGACATTTCTAGGTATATGGTCTTTTTGGAAAGCTTATTTATTTATCATTTTACAAGCATTTAGCTCATTTTCAACGTTTTGAGAAAATAATCTGCTCTCTGTAGGGAGAGCCCCTTTAAATTTCTAATGCTATATTTACATAGACCTGAAGCTGCTGAATTTTCAAAATGGGACTGTCCATCATTAAATCTCTCACATTTCTTTTCTTTATTTATAGGGGTCCTCAAAAAAAAATTACCAACTACATATAGATCAGTGTAGAGCATGATCAGTCTTCACAGACAATGCACTTTCATACAGCCCTTTCATGGTCTACCCATGTTGGTTTATACTAATTTATTTTAGCTTGATTGTGAAGAAAGCTTGGAGCTCACTGAGTCACTCTCGAGTCCGTTTCCTGGAAAAACCAGTACTGGTGTCAAATGAGGAGGTACGGTCGTGACCTTGGTGGGGCTCGAACCCGCAACCTCCGGGATGAGCAGCAGACACCTTAACCTCTACACCACCACTCCCCTGTTGCCCCCTAGTGGTATCATCAATTTCAAGAAACATGTCATGTGCAAACGAAATGTCATTTAACATAAGACAAGGACATTTTTTGAACCAATGATTAAATTTATTAAAGAGAATACCTCATTTAAAGTTATTTTTTACCTAACCTTCCGTATATAATTAAAGTCTATGGGGATATTTTATTTTCCTCAATAAGTGCTTTGATTCTTTTTGGTTAATGATACTAAAACATAATCTATGTGCTAACCATTTATAAACTTTATAAAAGTCAACTTGAAATAAGAGTACAAGGAAATTATATTTGATGACAATGAGTACTGCTAAATATAATCCTGTAAATACTAAACACAAGAGGCCCATAAGGGCTAGTATTGCTCTACTGGAATAACTGGACTTTTCTGAGTAAGTTTTGTGAAAAAATTTTGAAATGTTGATATCAAGGAAAAGCTAACAGAGGTCACTGTGACCTTGACCAACTGACCCCAAAAACAGTATGGAACATCCACTCAGTAAGGCCTGCTGTTGATAATAAGATCTGAAAATACTGCGCGGAAATGATTTTCAAAGTCAGGGTCACTGTGACCTTGACCACTGATCCCAAAAACAATACGGATCATCTACAGGTTGCATGCAACCTTCTGAGCAAGTTTCATGAAAGTCAAATGAAAATTGTGACCTGCAGAGTGTTATCAAGGAAAACCTAACGAAGGTCACTGTGACCTTGAACTTCGTCCCACTGACCCCAAAAAACAATAGGGATTGTCCACTCAGTAAGACCAATCGTCCTATGATGACTTTGTCAAGTAGAGCTAACAATTTAATAGAGTTCTATTTACTGTCAAAAATAGAATAAGATCATTAGAGTTGTGATAATTTGTGAGAGGCAAAAATAGGTTACACAAGGAAAGTTAAGATTTCCCTAAGCCTATGATGTTTTCATAGTTTCATTCAAATACAAAGTTTATTCACACTCAAGCCAGACATCTGAAACCCTTTACAGTGTTTATGAAATTATACCCTAAAATGTTTTTATACAAGTATTTTCATGAATTTTCACAGGCCAATAAATAACCTCAATTCCCATAAGCAAGCAAGCCTATTGCTTTTCTGAAGTTTTAATTTTTTCTTTTTTTCCATTCATGGGTTTTGAATTCTTAGTATTCAATTGTACCTCACAATGAAAACTTTTAATGACTTTCAAATGACTCATCATATCAAAAATGATCTAGTACAATGTACCATTCAACATCACAGTGACTTGCAAGCTATTCATGTACACATATCATGGCTATGCATATATGAATTCAGACAATAAATTGTGTATTTTCAACTCCTACAAAATACATAAATATGTCATAAAAGTGTCATACATAAAGTTCTGTATTAAACAAAACCAAAATATCATAACACATAAATCATTTATCATTATCTTCATAATTTAATGTCAAACTTCCTTTTTGAGGCCAACGTGAATCAAATCCTGGTTCATACCAGTCATTCCTACTTCTCTATGATGCTTGAGTATTTTGTCACATATCTATCATACTTTTCGTACCTCTTTTAAATCTAGGTGTCCCAATACACAAGCTGCAGCAAATAAAACTGCCAAGCAGTGCAGATTTTTGCAATATTCAAACAGCAAAGGAAGTATGTTTTTTTTGCTTTTGTCAGATAATTATGTCAGACACTTTAAACGGTATATCAATGTTTTGCATGTAAGCCATTGTGCATGTACTGTACAAAAACTTGAAATTCTATTTAAAATTGAGTCAACAAACATGCTGAGGGATGATGATAAGAAATTACTTCTTAATTTCAATGTAAAAAACCTCAACTTACTTGATATTTCCTTCCCGTCCAACAGGTCCGTTTGGCAGAATTTCCGTGACCTTGACATAGCCCTCCGGTGTCATCACGGTTTTTATTCCTATACCCAGAATTCCTTTCAATATGGAAACTTCAAACGGCATTGTCTCCATTCGTTTGATTGGATGATCCGCTTTCTGAGAACTTGCTAAAGGCTTGCTGAGAGAAGAGAGTCCTGGTTTGACTCCAATAGTGGTTTTATATTGCACTGATCTAGAACTGGTTTGAGACAATGTCTTTGGGTTAAAGCTCAGTGGTTTAATTTGAGACAATGGTTTGATTTGTGGTGTAGGTGCAAGACTTGGTTTCTCTTGCTCTTTAGGTTTTGGAGCAGTTTTCGTTTCTGCTGCATCAGGTTGCTTAGCAACAGGACTGACTGAAACTGGTTCCACTTTCTCTGTAGGAGAAGGTGTTTGTGGTTTAGGAACTCCAATTGTTGTTTTGTATGTAGAAGTTGGAGAAGTTTTGTTTGATTTGTCACTTTTTGGTGACAGAGAGTCATCCTTAACACCAGAAGCAAAATCCAAATTTAATGGAGGAACTAAGTTTGATGATGAGTCTGCAGTTTCATTTTGTTTTACAGTATCTTTTACTTCTGTATCTACTTTTGGCTTTTCAACAGTTATACTAGTCATTAGTTTAGGCACCACAGTATCTGCCTGCACTGGGCGATTTTCTGTCACATTTTCATTTGGTATTTGTTTATCTGGTTTTGTAATCACGTCTTTTGCAACTTCAATAATATCTTGTTTTGGAGGTGATGACTCTACATGTGGTTTACTAGAGAATTTAATTTCTGCTCTGGATGTAACTATCTGTTCCTGTTTAGGGGGAGACTGTTCAACTTCACTGCTGCCTTTATCGGCTAGTCTTATCACAGAACTGAACACAGGTTTAACTCTGTCCTTGACATCTTGTTTTTCTATTCTATCAACAATATCTGGATCTTTGTCCTTTGCTTTAGCTTTTAGTGTACTTACAATACTAATCACATTTACCAAATTCCTTGTTACATCTTTCTTTATCTCTGTTGGAGTTATAATTTCTTCCTTCACAGCTTCTTTACCTTCATTTATATCACCCTCACATGCTTGTTTGTGAGTAATGTTTCTCCTAGGTTTAGGAGACACTGGAGGGGGAATTTTCTTTTTGCTTAGCATTTCAACAGGGTCTTTTATTCTATCATCATTTCTTGGAGATGGAATTCTGTCAGAAAATGTAGCAGGCAGCTGAAAGTCTCTTTTTGCAGTTACAGGGACAATTAAATCATCTTCTTCCTTTTCATTTAATTCATTTGAAAATGGAATTTTCACTTTCCTCTGAACTTTAACTGGCACAATTAAATCACTCTCACTATCCACATGTTTCTGATTTTCTTTACTTTCATTTGAAATTGGAATTTCAACTTTCCGTTGAACTCTAACAGGCACAACCACATCAGTTTCAACACTTGGTTGTCCATGGTCCTTTGCATTTTCATTATTATTTTCTAATGGCATTGTTCTAAAAGTCCAATTATCATCTGACACCAGTGGTTTGTCATCATGATAATCACCATTTCCATTTGTATAAACATTAACAGTAACATCATTTTCCAACTGTGCATTATTTTTATTCAAAATAGGTGGCGGCATATCTGGAAGATCTGGTGCATCTTCTGGGGCATCTTGATCTGGAAACTGATCTGGTTCATCATCAGATTCAACATAATATCCATAGTTTCCTTGTTCATTTCTTACAATATCATTTGCAATATTTTCTGCAACCACATTCTCATTAGAATAATTTGGATCATCAAATTCTATGTCTCCATTTTCAACATTCTCACCAAGTTTCAATCTTGCTTCATACTTAACAGAATCAGGCATATTTTCATACTCCATGTCAAGAGCATCCTTTAGCATTGCTTCACTGTTTTGATCCATTTTATTATCTGTTGGCTCAAATTTAGTCACACAATAAACTGGTGATTCAGTATTTTCTCTGAAATGATCTGGTTCAAACTGAGAAATCAGTACAGTACCATTGTCATAGCTAGTAACTACTTGTAAAATTTCATTTGCATGTGACTCTTCAGTATCACTTATGCTGTCTTTGTCAGACTGAACACTTATTCCTTGCTCTTGTAAAACGAGATCAAATGGTGCTGTTAACTCTGCGTTAAAAGCTAAATGTGCATTACGCTCACTTTCGGAATCAGAATCATCTAAGACGTTTTCAGTTGAATCTCCCTCAAAACTAGCTGACGTATGATAATTTGCTCTTTGTCCTTGCGTAAATGTTAAATTTTCATGAACAGGTGAGGTTTCTAATGATGCACTATTTTCTCTAAGAATGTCATCAATGTATGTCACAGGATTTTCCTCCAAATTACCCTGGTTGTCTGAGAATTCAGCAGGTGGAGGAACAGCTATATCTTCACTATCTGAACCTACACTTACTACGTCAATTTCTGTTTGTGTTAGTGTCTGGTTTGAACCAACACTAAGTTTGTCTAAATCAGATGAATGAACACTGTCTTTGGATTTAAATGTGGGTGAGGCGATGTAAATATCTTGAGGTTCAGAATCAGTGAATTCACTTAAATTACTGTCTTCATACAGCGGATTGTACCTCGTTTCTTCTGAATCACTGACAGGAATATTATGACCAACACTTTCTGGTGGATAATTATATGGCAAATTTAGATAAGAGGTATCACTGTCTTTTGGAACTTGCTGTCTTTTAGTGTATGCTGTGTTTAAACTATCAAGGTCAGTGTTTGGAACTGGTGACCTTGGACTAACCTGGTCAATGTCAGACCTTGGAACTGGTGATCTTGGGCTGATTTTGTCAAGATCACTTCTAGGCAAAGGTGAGCGAGGACTTACACTCACAGCATCTATTTCACTTTTTGGAATGTTTTGATATGACTCTGGTTTTGATTCAAGAGAACTCTCCGATTTTGACACTATCCTGTATTGCTTTAAATCAAATTTGTTCTGTTTGTCTTTTGAATCTTGCTTTTTTGAAATATGATATGGCGAGGTATCAAACTTGTTCAAATCAACTATATCCACACCTTCGCTGTTATCAGCCGCGTTATCTTTAATTCTAGGTGAATTTTCAGTCTCAGTTTCTGTCGACTCCTCTTCTAGCGTGTTTAAAGGTGCCTGATATGCAAGTCTTACACTATTGCTTACAAATACTTCATTTGCTTCAACT
This sequence comes from Saxidomus purpurata, assembly GCA_022818135.1. NCBI lineage: Eukaryota > Metazoa > Mollusca > Bivalvia > Venerida > Veneridae > Saxidomus > Saxidomus purpurata. The sequence continues at coordinate 28,977,563 of JAFMSR010000018.1, forward strand.
TCAGGAATATTTTCTAACCTTCCGTTCCGAGAAAATTCGTCCTCACTGACAGTTAAATAGTCCTCGCTTTCACTAGTTACAACAACATCTATGTTACGATCGTAACTTTGCGATTTTAAACTGTACTGTGAAGGATCAAATGTGCCGGGTATTTTAGAGTAACTATTGGTTCCGTTATTCAACGTTACCGATATTTCCATAGACGATCCAGTGTAAACTGGACGTATTACTTCGAATGTTAAACTTCCACTACCGCTTGCTGACTTGATGATACTTAAACATTGGCTTTGCTTCAGTTCACGTAGACTGGTTCCATTACAGGTGATCAGTCTGTCGCCAACTTTTAGATCTCCAGTATGGGCTGCGGCACCACTAGGAAGTATTCTCTTGATCTGGAAATATACAGAAAAACATGTTTATTACAAATACATTTGAACCTATGGTAATCATCACCTGACATAAGCAGTCATCTGTTTAAGGCATCCAATGTTTTTATTTTAACCTAAATAGCAAATTTTTAAATATAAATCGACCTGTATTAAGGTACCACATGCTTGAAGTGGCCACTAAAGATGTACCATTACTTAGGGCTGCTTAACTCAGGTATGAATGTGGTAAATTCAAATACAAAATCAAAATGAAAGTTTTTCGCTAATCTAAACTTTTATTTCATAACAGCCACTCCTCACAGTTCTTTTCCTCTATTCATCATGTTAAATCATTCTACATTATATACGTACTGAATTAATAGATTACATTTACTGAAATTTATATATGACATATCATAAAATGTGTTCTAGATATGAATTGTAACAATGCAATATTGTATACAGTTACAGCAATGTAGAGTAGACTTCCTTCTAAGTTTCAAATAACTAACGCATTGTTGAGATAAGGTATTTTTTGGTAGAAAAAAAAGTCTGTGCTATTGTCTGAGTTGGTTTTATATAAGAGCACTTAGCTAACGCATGACTCAATTTTTTTCTCTTTTTTTTGGCATGAAAGCACTTCAGAGGGGAAAAACAAGCACATAATGAAAAAGAGAGCAGCAATTTCAATGTGAAAACATTGTCATGTCTAACGTACAGTCTGTGTACAAGATACAAAAATATAACAACAATAAATATTCTGAGAAATTCAGATGTTTATTTTATAATAATTTATTTTAGGTCGATTGTGAAACAAGTTATCCAACTTATGTTAATCACTCTCAACACCTCATTCCTGATGGTATCCATCACCATGAGAGACAGGCCAGTTTCCCTTTAAATGCTGAGCGCCAAGCAAAGGAGCTACTGGTACCATTTTTTACGTCTTTGGTATGAGATGTACTGGAAATTATATAAAAGTGTTTGTTTGAATACAGCAGTCCTAACAATGAGGCTGTACTAATTGAGACGGCTCGTTAACAGCTTCTCTTGAAGAAAAACTAGGACAGTAAACTCCACATATAACAATTTAAATCTGTTCTTTGTATCCAGAGTTTGTTATATCCGTATGTACATTATGTAGCATTTTCATATAAAGTAAAGAAGAAATAAAATTGGGCCCAGAAAATGTGTTCCTCATATCTGAGATTTTGCTACATCTGCAGTCGTTTAATATATACACAGTAAATAACCCAAGAGTCACGCTCGTACTATGAATACTGTGATCAAATTAAGCTTAAATATACATGTATGCTATGGTCAAATTATGCACAATGTTTTCCCTAACAGTTAATTAAGCTAATGTACACTTAACTGAACAGTTGCATAACTTAATTAAACAGCTCGCTTATTTACATGTAATAAATTTGTCTGACATAACTAGATGCATTTTTCTAGCATTACAAATGATATTTACTCAAATAAAGTTAAACATATTAGGAAAATATGCCTCCCGACTGAGGCCATCAACCATTACACACTTCAGCTAGAAAAGTAAGCTGTCACTTTATGATTAAGTGAATAAGCAAGTTTTTGGGAATACATAATGTTTCAACACTTCTTCAAATGTCTAAAATTTGAAATAAGGGCTAAGATACCAGTCTAGTGTAACTAAATACGATATAAGAAGGATAAACAGTGGTTTTGCACCAAGGCCACCAATATTTTAATGATAATTTTGTTCACTAAACCACATGATACCTCGCTGAAAGCAAATACATAAATTATCTTGTGCAAAAGGCAATAATTTAACTTTCTCAATATGGTTTTAACAACTTTGTGATGTTTTTTTTCAAACATTAAACACAATTACCTCCCTTTAATTAAGACATAAACGTTTACCTCCCTTGAATCAAGATTTACACATTTACCTCCCTTGGACATAACTTGGCCTGTCTAATAGTCTTTAAATAAATATTTTCTCATTACACACCGTCTAAATATTATTTTTCATTCTTGACATTCTAAATCATACCATCACTATATAATCTCTTAAAACTATTTAAATAGATATCCCAATGACAAATCTTTTGGAATTCTTTTAACATTTATGTCAATAAAAATGAACAATGCTGTGACATGTTTAACTTGAAAGTGAAATTTTGACAAGAGGTACAAGACGGATGACACACGTTTTTTGTCACTGAACACATTCCCCACTGTGTTATCTGTCACTTTAAATGTATTCTATGGATGAAACTGGATTGTACTGAAATATCCCAGGTCATTGTCAAGTCAAACAGATCTGTTTCTACTTTTTAAAATTGACTTCTTATAAAACAACCATTTACAGAGATATTATAATAAAAAATTTAAAACATGCAAATTTGAAAAAGTCAATTATGTACCAGATTATTTTAAGGTGACTATGTAAATTGATATGACCTATGAACCCAAATGTTCACCTACCCGGTACATAATAATTAACAGTATATCATTTTGAGTATTTGCACAAGATGCTTATCACCAAACAGCCTATTTTTCACAATAAACATTCTATTTCGCCTATCTTATAACCTGCTTTATCAGAAACACCATTTTCAGTACAAATCTTTAATTTTCTGCACGGTAATTAAAAACTAATTATCATTAAATTACAATTAAGCACTTGTAAACACCTCTGGCAATTAAAAAAAAAAGAGATCACAACTATTTAAAGTATATTTAACAGACCCCCAAGGTTACCACTGACAACATTTCTGGTTTTTTTTATTGTAAAATTTTCAAAAAGAACCATCAAAATTATCTGTCCTGTCATTTAAAATAATTAGTGAACAGACAAGGTGAGTGAAAAGCATGAAAATATCAACTCAAAATCTAAGATGATTCATTTCTCTGCCACTTTAATATGGATGTTATGGTATCAAGCAGTATTCGTTTTGGTTCCTTCTTTGTCAGGCCAGCTGGTTAAAATGCTTATTTATTTGAGCTTTACTTAAATTAAGAAAGCTTGGAGCTTACGGAACCCAATTCCACGGTAATGTTTCCCGATTAATCTTAATATGGCCACCTTTAAAATAATACAGTCCAACCTCCCCAAAGGACACCTCCCTGGTGCAACAACCTCCATTAAAAGTGGTATAGTCAGATGTACGATTTCTTACCCGTAGTGTCAATTATGTAAGAAATTGACCTCTCCAGAACAACACCTCTCTACAACAAACACATTTCTGTTGCACTGTAGTTTTTTTTAAATTTCAACCCAGTTTCTGCTACATTGGTTTATCAATTTCTTCCAAAATTGTAATTGATTTCCTTCAAATTAATATTAGTTATTTCAAGTCTTTATACTTAATTGTGGTAATTTTTTATCTTACTTCTACTGTAAGTTATGCTAACATTTTTTTTTTTTAAATCTTATTTGTTACCCTAAATTCCTTGTCTTTATCTGACACCTGAAGTAAGTTATATCATGATCAAATTTCAACTCTTTATTTTACATACCACTTTTAAATAGGTAACCTAAACTCACCAAACAAAACCAGCACATTTTTGTTGTATTTAAAATAACAATTTTGTTAAGTCATCATTTTTGTCATTTCAAGAAACTACAAGACTGCAATTTTACAACTTGATACATTACTACTTCTCCAACAAGCATGTTTCTTTTGAATGTTTATGTGTTCCTACGAAAAGTGCAATATAAAAGAAAAAATAGAAAATTAACTTACATATTCATTCACAATATCAGAAAACTTTCCATTTTACAAATTCCATTGAAACTTACAACATGACATGAAATTCCGGCAGGCATAGAATCATTTATTCTCGAATCCCGATATACAGGTATTTCATTTTAATTAGCGCACCTGAGGTCATATCCTGCACATATTTTCGTGTCTGGGATATCATATACGAAAATAAGTGGATGACCAACTCATATCTAGGTGTTATATAAGGACTCCACACATCTATGTAACTAATCAAAGATTACGATGTTTGATGAATGCTTCGACGACCCATCTTTAACAGGTGACCACAAGTGAAAATGTCTTAAATGTAGTACGCTTACTTTAAAATGAAAAACATGTACTTTATAAGGTGTGATCCCTAATTATGACATTTACTACATTACAAAAAAAGCTCTCGCCTTCGTACAAGGCATTAAAATGCTTTTCTTTTGTTTTCAAACGTAAAATTTTTAGAATTCTTATGAAATGAATCTTTTTTTGTAACAATACATATGCATGTCAAAAGAGATGTTAGACTTTAACTATATACAACAATTACGCCCATTCAATATTTTGTACAAACTGTACATGCAGCTATTTTTTACATTATTTATTTACAAGGTGCTGAAAGTGTAAAGATATCTCAACCTTAATGGGGCCTATAATGTGCAGCAATGTGTTTGAAATGTAATGAAAACTTTAAGAGTTTTGTGCGCAATCACTGAGGCAGACAATCATTTAATCAAACATACAAAATTCAATATTCATTTAAACCTAAATTATGTTGTTACTTTTGGAAGTGAATTTGAATTTTACTGTACATTGAAGAATTGCACTACCAGTCACGGATTTACAGATCTGTATTTTGACCAAAAAAGTAACGTAGAAGTGCTGTTTTATATCTCCACCCCAATTTATCACAACCCTATGATGTCTATCACAACTCTATGATGTCTATCACAACTCTATGATGTCTATCACACCCCTATGATGTCTATCACAACGCTATGATGTCTATCACAACGCTATGATGTCTATCACAACTCTATGATGTCTATCACAACTCTATGATGTCTATCACATGGCTGAGTAAAAGTAATAATGTTTGGTGCTACCCTATTGTAACTTCAGATAACATTAACATAAGGCACCAGAGGCACGTGCAAGCTCTGAACTCGTCACCAGACATTCTAAACCAAAATCAACAAAAAAAACAGGCGCACGTTCTGTACAGTCTTTAAAAAAGGTCAGGAATCAATGACTAGAATCAATCAAAGCATGTAATACCCTGACAATATAATTCCTCGAAGAATTTCTCTTCAATTATAACAAGAGCCTCTTAATGGAAGTCTCTCTATAAAGAGATAATTTGAATTCCTTCCAGTCGTAAGAAGAGAAAAGACAGAAATGAAAGTGATTTGAAAAAACACTTTTTGCCTTGGTTGCTAAATCAGCTCTGCTATTTCTTCTATTGTCATAAAATTCTATAGCACTGTCCAATTTCCCTTGGCCTTATCGGCCATCGGTGTTGTAGACTGAAGGTTCAAATCCCAGCAGATGTTGTTCCAGTATGTCTAGGTGTTGATCTGCCAGCTGGTGCTAACGGAATGGTTGTATGTATTTTAGAGTTTTATCGTTGGTATTGGATAATCTGTATAACCAACGCCCGCTGAAGAGTTTAAGCTATTTTAGATTTCGGGGAATTATTTTTTTGACTGGGGATTATTAGTGCAAGATTCAGAACACATCCTGTTCCAGACACATGCCAGGTATGCAGCACTGATACATTGGACCTCGGTTTTAGGTCTCATCTGAAAGACCGACAGAATGGTTACCATTTGCCTAACTGCCCAATATAAGGAGATAGTTCAGTCAGTAGATAGGTAGTCAGCCTGGTTAGCTCAATCGGTAAAGCATGAGACTTGTAATCTCGGGGTAGCGGGTTCGATTCCCGGGGCTGACCAACTAAAATTACTAACAGTCTTTTGGATGAGACTAAAAGCGAGGTCCCTTGTATGGGTGCTATACACCTGGCATGTAAAAGAACCAGGGGTGTCTCTGGAATTGGGACGCTTTCTGTATCTTGCACTATCCTCCGAAACTTAAAATAACTAACCTCTTCTGGGAGCGTTGGTCATATGGGAAACTGGTACCAACGAAAAACCCTAATATACGATACAATAGTAGATAGGTAAGTCACAGATTAAGCTGGCCTCTTAAATTATTAAAACAAACAGCTTGCATACAGAAGTTCTGACCCTACATACCTGTGAGTGACAACTCCCTAATTTTACAAATTACATCCAATTACACCTCATAATGTCCAGACACTGTTGACATAATTATCCCTAAAGCCATAACTTTTGTATAAACATTATTTTAAAATAATCTTAACACACAGACACAAGGCCACATGATTTAATCTATTGGTTCTGGGTGCAAAACAAGCAACTTCTTCTCATGTTATTTAGTGACAGACCCAGACAACGACAGTTAAAGCGATGTTAATTTTACTGATATTTTTTTGATGCTTTCTTGAGTTTCAGAAAGGACTGCATGGTCATTTAGATTTCAACAGAGTTACCTAGTATTCGGTGAGGACTGGACAAAGCATTTTACCTATTAGGTACAAATCCATAAATTAAAGTCAATGACTTCCAAAGAAAACCATTTCAATACCAACATCACACAAAATAAATCCGTATGTATACAGTTACTGTATAATAGAGAACGAAATTCCGCTATAAAAACACAACTGACTATCACCCTAAAAACTTGCCTTTGAAAGGGGCTTTAAAACTTTGATGTTCACACTTTTATGCACAAATCCTTTTTACAACAACAAATGAAATATCTCCACAGGAAGTACTTATTACACTTATTGTACAATCTGTGAACAAACATCTTTTATACAATAAGTTTATTTCCTGTTTTAACAAATAAGTCAGCAAATAATGTGTGTGTTAAAGTCCATTATTGTTTGAACCAAGGAAATACCTTCTAAAGTATGTTGATAAATTTGTAAATTATTCTTTTTTATCTTCTAAGAAAGACATTAATTCTGAGTATTTAATATGTATAAACATAAGTAGGTATTCTTTACAGTTTAATAGGATCTGACCTTTATTTGATAAAGCATGTTTAATAAATGGTATTTTGATCATTACATAACGAATACATACATATTCATCACTATCATGACAAATTTTCTTGCTCCAAAAAACAATATCAGTAGAAAAATATCAAATATTCAATTTTCAGATAAAATATTTAAAACTGAACCCACCTGTGTGGTAAGATGTCACATCCAAACTATTGTATTTTAAATGCCTTCTTTTCAACATGTTTAAGTATCAAAAATTCTTTTATCTAGTCCAATAAATTGATCTACAATTGATAAGCCTGAATACCTTTAAAAACTTTACCTTTCACCTTATCGGTGAAAACATTTAAATATTTACGCATTGAACACAATTGGGTCAATTTGCGAAAAAACGTAACTTGTTTTCAAATTTCTATTTCTCTTATGTAGTATATAAAGAGGATTCGCTACTCTTGTCAAACGTTGTCATATTTTGTAACAATGCATGTAATCTACCATTAAATCTGCCGTAGATCAAAAAGTCTCGCGTTGCCCCGAGGTCAGAGGTGCTTGTAAACGGAAGGCCACAGTCAAATTCTTGTATGTACAAATGTCCATCACCTGATAGTAAAACGGCCATAAACACCTTGTTAGGCCAAATACTTTTGACTTCACACGTAACTTATGACCACTGATTGCAAAGATGATTAGAGTTTTTATGGATAGATATTGCCATAAAATAAACAACAACAAATAAGTTACATGACAGGCTGAATATAATTTAAGTTTCGCTACTCAGTCAATATTGGTCTGTCAATTAATGTTAGAGACAATGGGAACCTATTGAGCTGTTTAAATTAAAGACCTTTGATCACTTAAAATTTGTTTGTATAGAATTATGAACTGTATTCTATTTAATCTAAAATAATGTTAACACATGCCTTTCTTTCATATCTATGTTGCTTCTTCACAAGAAAGTGTTGTCAAAAAGCATTTCTCATTTTTGGAATAAAATTATCATGAAAAAAATACTGCTAAAATATTCATGACTTAATACTTTAAATTTAAAAACCATGTTTACCAATGTTTTGGTGTTTTTTTTCTGATGTCTGACATATCTTTCTTGGTAAAGTCCTGGGAGTAATTGTAGCATCCAAAGTGATCATGGGACTTTAAAATGTTTCCTCTGTTGGGCATACTGCATTTCAACAATAAAAAACCTTGAAAAAACTGCCATCAGCACAGCAAATTGAAGCAAAGATCATCATCAGCTACATAGTTTGGTGAAAAATCATTTAGTAATTCAAAAAAATTGAAGATCAGTGATATTTGAAGAAATTGTTTGAATGAATTTCTTTTGTTTAGCTCTGTTGCTCGTATGTTGCAACCTGTGTGGCAAGAAGACATCAAAGGCTTTTTCTTGTAAAGTTTGATGTTTTCTTTTTCTTTTTTTAAATTGGCAAGGCGGTTTCAAAAAAGATATTAGTTTGAGAAATTTTAAGAAACAGACATGCAGTATTTCCCCTTCAGTATCTGCAGAGATGAGCCAAGTACAAGCACAGAAAAAGATGCATCATGTCTGGGAAGAATTTGAGAAAAAAGACTCTTAGCTTCTTAAGAAACATGAATTTTAAAAAAAAAGAAGAAAATAAATTTAAATGAAAACTAGCCTTATCAAAAAAGCACCTGCAGTCTAAGCATTTATCATTACCATACTCTTCCTATTTAGTCCCCATAACCTTAAGTGCTGGCTCCACATCCCTCGCCCCTGTCCCATGTATTTTAATTTGCAAAATTAATGGAGTCTAAAACAGCATCTAGATCGAGTGCAGATTATTATAAGGAAAAAAAACCTTGCTTTAAGAAGAGTTTTGAGCTTTTTTATAAGGCCTAAAGAAAAAAGTGTTTGTTTCGGGTAACCTGACCCTACCTACTTAAAGCTGCAGCAGCTGACCCTAGTCATTTTTCGGGGTAAGGAAAACAAAAAGTTAAAAAAAAAAAAAAAAAATTTAGGCCTATTAGGTCAGTCAGATAAGAGGGTATCATTTTGCTCAAAATTTCTAAACCTCGTATCAGCCGCAGACATTTTCTTTGACATATAAATATTTCTAGAAAATACATAAATTGACCACATTTATGTATGTTAAATATGGTATTATTTATGAAATGATTCTAGAGATAGCGATGAGGTTCCTAAATGGAAGGAGTACGGTAACTCATATCTTATCTTACATGGATATGATATACGATAAACGATTCAACTTGACTTCTTGTTACTGAAATATTTCAAATAGTTAAAACAAGATAAAAGCATTTAAAATGTACTCAGTGTCTTATGGGTGGACTGCGGCAATTTGACATCGTGTGAGAAAATTTCACAACAGCTTTTCTAAGAAAATGTTGTCTGTTTGTTTGTGTATTGTTTTTAGTTCTGTGCAGTTGGCCATAACGTTTCAGTATTGAACTTTAGCCATTAACATAGAAGAAGAAGAAGGTGGTCATATAAAACACTTAATACAGTACCTCTCTACAAGATATTGACAACTTCTTTACAGGCAATGACAACTTCTTTACAGGCAATAAAGCAAAAGGCACAGGGTACTCCATATTCGGAGACCTACAGCCCCTAATTACAATTGTTGTGTGGATAAAGTCAAACTGTACATTATCTTAAGGTCACTCTGTCCTTGACCTCTCCAACATCCCTGATTGATCCAGACCAAGAGAGTTTATCAAAACTACATGCGAAAGGGAAGATGTAAGACACGCCTCACTAACCAGTACAAAACTCTCCATAACTTTCACTTCTATTAAAAGGGGGCAGATTTAGGGATCAGATACCCTGCCCTAGCAACCAAGATTCATCTTTTTCCATCTCCACGCTCATCCGTCTCCATTATCAATCATTAATGATTGATCATTGAACAGAAAACATTTTCAATTTACATACTTGATCTTTACTCAAGTGAGGAAAGCTTTCAAGTGTACTAGACGACATGTACATGCCTATTTACTTATTTACACCCTGCCTTTTATCTTAAAATGAAAACTTAAGTCAATCCCCTGATAGATTTTACAAATTTCTAATTTGAAATAGAAACATGTGAATGATGTTTTTCAAAAGGCAAAAGTGAAAATGTTAAACAGATTTGTTTGACTGTATCCTTACAAATGGGTGTGACTGTTGCGCAATGGTTACGATATTTTCTTAGCAACTCAGTGAACTCTGGTTTGATTCCCATTTTGCCATTTGAAGTTTATCCTTGGCAAGATCCCTAATGTCGACATGCAATTAAGTCCGCCCAACTACATGTATAAATTGGTATCAATATTATGTTATGGGTTCTGGATGTTGCCTCATGACAAATATTCAGTCGCGCAAACTTGTTTTGCATAACAGAGCTTCAACAAATTAACATAAATAGAATTCTTAATTATCATTGTAACAGTGATTCAATTTACCGAGTACAAAATTAATATGTTTCAAAAAGAAATTTACATGAATAAGGTAATTTTTTTTACTTTGAAACAACATTATTCCTGCTACAGCCTTACAAAGTCATACAAGTATATACATTATGACAAAACGTAAGAAATTTTCAACTAAGAAGTTCAATATTGAAACATTCTGTAATATACATAAAAACAAAAATTTTTAAGTGTCCACATTTTGAATCAACATTTCAAGCGTCAAAGCTATAATGTTTCATCAATCCCTCTTTGGTTAATAATTTGTACCATCAATATTGAATGTTGACTAAAATTTATTGATCCTCATATTAAATACTTTGGTATGCAATGGTTTTGAACTTTTCTGTCAACACGGTCAAAATATCTTAATTTCCAATTAAAATGGATAAAAACATTTTGAAAATTCTTTTAATCCTACTTTATATATATTGAAGTACCATACAGTATTAGTAGGGGATTTTTATTTCTAACATGGAAAATGTTTGCACTTGTGATTTCCTGACCACCATGACCCTAGCGAGACCTTACCATATCACCGTAACTGCAACAATGGAAGGATTTCAAAATAACTATCACCCAATGACTCTGGATAGCATTCAGGACAAAGATGACGTGAACAAAACTGTTTCTAAGAACTCAGTCAGTCGGCACGAGACAGGTCTCACTATATCAGATGGACTCAGTGGGGTGTCAAGCTAACACAACAACAACAACAACAATGTCACTAAAAGTGACAGGAGCTGGAGCAGCACTCCAAGCCTTATGATTCTTTAACAGAAAGAATTGTCATAGTTACCTTAGTGACATGAATCACATACCAGCCTGATAACTGACCAAAGAGAATTTTTTAACAATATGACATGTATTTTCCCATAAACGATATGTTTCCTTGATGTTATATGTGATGTTTTTTGCATGAAATATTCAGGGACCTTTCTGCTTCTCAGCCAGAGTTCAATTCAAAACAAATCATTATTTCTTTGTGTGATATTTTCAGCTGTTACTTAAATCAATTACTTTAAAACAATCTTTGTTTCTAAAATTGCAAAATAAGAAAACAAGTCTTAACTTTCACCATCAAACATTACATTTCAGTCATTTTTACATGCGGGCAGTTTACCTAACCAATGTTCCTGGGAAGAACTAGTTCTAGAAACCCTACCCTCCGTAAGAAATTGCCAACTTTCACATATAAATCGACATGGTCAGTAGCAGGGCTCAAACTCATGACCCCTAGTCAATGAGGTTAAAGTGATTTTTTAAAGCAAGGGACTCCACCCACTCAACCACCGAGTCGGTTTTGGTACATTTAATGTACATGTACACAGTAAAATCAAACCGCCTAACTGCATTCCATGAAGCATGACATACTACATGAATTTAGTATGATGTGAAGACTCATATTTCTGATATAGATCTGCATAAATTGTTGATGAATACTGCATTTGCAACTAATTAAAATACCGTCACACGAAATTAATACCGTGTACAAGGTAATATATATAAATCTATACACAGAACTGATGAAACAAAGTGCTAGCTAAATCCATGTCATACTTTTATCGCCTACCATTTAGTACTTTGTAAATTAGTTGGCAGTTCCTTAAAACACACAAAAAAAAGTAGTCACAATCTAATGAAGGTAAACAAAGCTTGAGGAAACATGGGCACTTTCCAGATACTAAAAGTTACAACATTTTTTAACTCCAAGAGCAGACTGCCCTCTGCTAATACCTATATTTCAGGTCACTCCCAGGTAGTAACACAGACTGATGTGGCCTGACAAGGTCACCTGGGTTGTGAAGAGTACCATGCACCCAGGAGTCTGAGACATACCCAGCAGTAGGTGTACTGTTACTCTATCACCTTCGCTCTGTCAATTTTGTGCTATGTGCAAGACTTTTATGACTTTCTTTCAGGAATCTTCTATCAACTTTGAGTTTGCACTTCAGTGAAATATTTTTGAGACCCCACCCATCACTGAATCAGTCACAAACCTGAAGTAACTACAACAAATACTGCCACTGTTTCTTGCTGCATTAAATTGTGCAAATCATTCCTTTTGTACAAAACAGATGTTCTTTCATCTATGTATCTACAGTACACAATCCCCACATTACTCTGCTTTCAAAAAAAAAAAAAATACACATGTATAAAATTTACTTTAAAAGTGTCATCTTCAAATTTTTGTCTGTTTGTAAGATTCCAGATTTTATCAATTTTCTCTCTTATACAGGAATAAAGACCTTACCGAATTCAAACCACTAATCCAGTGTTATTTTTTAGGTTATACATTGTATATCCAAAACACTCCATATATATTCTCATTTAAAACTGATACTTCATTTAATGGGAAGGAATCCCGTAGTTTACGTTATTATCCTAAGTACTGGTCGATATACCAGTCCCCAACGATAAATCCACGTCCTAACAATGTAGAATGATGATATTACTATAAATCCTTGTGTATCCGCCCATTCATATCGCTCCACTAAGACTACATACAGATTTATTTAACAAAAGCCCAAGCAAGAGAATTTTACCTTCACCGCTTCAAATCACCCGTTCTTATAAATAGTAATATTCTATAATCCATTGAGAACCTATGTTTGAATAAAATTTCTCCTTTATTAAACGGTCTAATAATAAGCTCTAGTACCTTATGTGTACAATAAAAGCACCGTGTTATCTCACCGTCCAATCTTTCAACAGCGAAGTTGGTATTTGAAATACTGTCAAATTGATCAGAAAATTATACCCCGATAAAATTCTGATACGCAAAGGATATCTTGATAGTTTCAACTACTTGCACGGTATTCTACAGTGAAAATTTCTATCACTTACATGTACAAAACTCCATCATAAAAAATTAAGTTCGAACAATTTTATGCATCTTTTTTTTCATGAATAAAACATGTACATTTTTTTTGTACTATCTTTACAGCTTCGTGACATTTTAATTAACTTTCTACTTAAAACATCTATTGTGTTTAGCGGATTTGTCAACGTTTACTAAACACTCACTGTTCCAAGTAATACTTGTAGTGTTTTCATTTACATTTTAATTTTAACTACATGACTCAAAGATTAGATGAATAATGTTTTCTATACAGACAAACTGTGACTGATTCAACACCTAAAGAGATGAAGATCATGATCAGACTGCATGTTATATGCAGGGTAAAGTTTAAGAAAATCATGAAAAATTTACGCATGCAAAATTTTCTTAACTGTTACATCATCTTTAATAGTGATGTCACTAATGTAATGAAAAACTGTTCAAAACAATTTTGTATCGCACTATACATGTAGTCCCCACAATGCAAATTTATGCTGCATTCTAATTACAGTAATTAGCCAATGTTGAAAATTCTTAGATTGGTTTTTCTTTAGAAAGTTTCACAAATTGTGTACTCAACTTATTTAAGAATTCATAAGAAAAAAATACCAGGGAGAAATACCCTTACCTTGACCAGCACATGTAACCTTGATGTAAGTCAGTAAGTCTGTATCAAAAAAAGTATCCCTCAATACATAAAAGTGTTACAATCTGTGCAAAATAAGAAACATGTGCACACGCTCAAATTCATGCACATTCCGGTATTCAGGATGTGCACAACTGCAATTTATTATATTTATGTAATGCTCACTGCAACTTATTGTTTCTTTTTCATTTTACTAAGGGAGACAAATCAAGTACACTAGTACCCTTAGAATGATGAAGTTAAGTTTGGGTTAAGTCCCTTCAAAGAGATTAAATATCGGACACTGCCCATTATATTGTATCCAGGAATTTAAGTCATATGAGGTGAACCATGTAAATAGAATAAGTTTGTATGTGTGTAATCAACATGATCCATCATTTTCCAAATGAATTTTAATTCTACGTCAACGAAAATAAACAAAACTGTTCATTTATGGATAACGGATGTTTTCTACAATTTGAAATATACATCCTACACAAGAGGAAGAAAAACTGGGTCAAAATGTACACTAAATTCTTTGAAAAAGAGTTATCATGATTAATAACTCTCAATTGTCTTATAACTGGGTTATATTTAACCTGATAGTTACTGATATTACCACTTGATTAAGCAAAAAATACAATTTGTTCACAATCACCTTTTGGGTTCTTCGTTGCCAGTTGAAAATCAGGAAATGTAAGAACACTTTAATTATACCGAAAAAAGAACTGATACGGTACAAATAAATATACGTAATATCAAAGTAATGCAAAAAGGATTCTTTGATTTAGAAAACATTGAAAATGAAAGTGTCCATGTTCTGATCTGGTCTGTGTAACCTAGGTCTTTAAAATACTATGGTCCGGTAACCATAAATAACCTGACGCGTATCAAGTGACAAACATCTGGGTACCCGCCATTTTGGAAAAAGAAAGAAAATATTGAAACCTTATATCTACGTATATCTCGATATTTATCAATCAATTCGACCAACAAAGTGATCCTTAATACAATATATCATTCCCTTTTCCTAACATGATTTTATTTTTTCCCGATGTTTCGTTTTAGGTGGATTTACGCATTTGAAAGTTGACTTGATACGAACAGCTTTTTTCACAAATGACCGAAAGCCGAAAACCTACCATAGTTTAGAGCTTATGGTATTCATGGGGTTAATGTAGCAGCTTTTTCTCATAGATTAAAGTCGAATGTACTTCTGTTATGTCTTAGATTTTCGTACTTCACCCATAGTTTAATTTTCTGGGAAGGTTAGATCTGTTCAAAATCTAAAAAAATGGCGTCACCGGTGATTTTTTTTTTGCGATACGGTGATATTTTGTGAACAGTTTTTTACTGTGTGTTCTGGGTCAAATGATGGAAAAATGCTTATTAAAATGTAAATAAAGGCTTATTTTTCAAAAGTCATGAATTAGATTTTTTTTTTTTTCATTTGATAACATGGGGGGGGGGGGGTTGGGGGGGGGTTTTTTGGGGGGTGGGATCATTTGATAACATAATAGAATACATAGCGGGGGGAAAAACCCAAAGGGATAGGGCCGTGTTTAACTCGCGTTAAAAATAAAAGTTGATTATATATAATGGTTTTAATTTCACAGTTTTACAGAAAATTTCATCAGCTTTCCAATTATACCATTTTTTTTATTAAATTTGGCATTTAAATGACAAAATGACGGGCAGTTTTGCACCATCAGACAAAATACCAGTTATCTCGCTCTGCGTGATAAATACACGGTGTGATAAACGCTTCCAGGTAAAAATCCATAACCGAGACAAGATTATCAGTACATAAGACTTTATATATCAGGGTAATCTAGGATGCAACTAAAAAACACACAAAACGGAATAGCATTGGGAGGGGAAAAATCGCCCGCTTCAGTTGACTTTTAGCTAATATTTTAATTTTGGTGCTTTTCTGACCTTTGACACGCCGATAACTGGTGGGGGGGTATCATCATTATTATCCAACCAGAGCGCGTCTAATTATTACATTCAAAGATATTTGATTATTATATAATGGTTTAATATATTTTATCACCAAAAATAAAAGTTACTCATAACATTCGTTCCAAACTATTATTTCTAAAATCCAAAATATCAGACTATTGTCTAGAATTACTTTCCATTTTCTAATTTTTAAAATTTTTTTTTTTTTTTTGTTGGGTGGTTTTATAAAAAAAAAAAAAAATTAAAATTTACAATGTGGGTCGGCTTTTTTTTTATCTCATAACATCTGGCAGCTTTAACTCTATGAAAAAAAGAGGTTGAAGTAAAATAAATAGTTCGCAAAGAAAGGTTATTCATTAGAATAAAAAATATACAGGAAAAACGTTGGCATTTTGACAGTTGATGGAACAATTAATACAAAAAAGGACACGCTGGATCTCGGCGATTTTCTTTAAAACAGAACATTTTGATTTAAATTCAGAACAATTGGAAAAGTTAATTGATAAATACTTTTGCATTCACAACTAAGAGGTGTCACACAGCTTGGATTTGCAAACAATTTAAAAATTGACTGAATTAGTACGACAGTCCATATTTTTCACACCAATCGCGAGTGACAATGCTAAGGGACCAATTTACAGCGGGATTTTTCATGAAAATAAATATTTTAAATCAACATAAAGGTGATAAATATTTTAGGTTCTGACAAAAAAATAACTCAATGCTTTTCGAGACAAAAAAAAAAAAAAAAAAACCCCGCAAAAAGAAACAACGATCTATCAGTAGCGGCGATCGCAAGACTGATTATCTTTGTATTCAATGGTTCTAATTCAACAGGTTCTTTTAAGGTGTGTTTTACCAATATTTTAGGGCCCCCCCCCCCCCCCCGCGGCGGCCGGGCGCCGCGCCCCCCCCCCCCCCCCCCCCCCCCCCCCCCGCCCCGCCCTGGGTGGCTTTTTTTTTTTTTTTTTTTTTTTTTTTTTTTTTTTTTTTTTTTTTTTTTTTTTTTTTTTTTTTTTTTTTTTTTTTTTTTTTTTTTTTTTTTTTTTTTTTTTTTTTTTTTTTTTTTTTTTTTTTTTTTTTTTTTTTTTTTTTTTTTTTTTTTTTTTTTTTTTTTTTTTTTTTTTTTTTTTTTTTTTTTTTTTTTTTTTTTTTTTTTTTTTTTTTTTTTTTTTTTTTTTTTTTTTTTTTTTTTTTTTTTTTTTTCTTTTTTTTTTTTTTTTTAATTTTTTTTTTTTTTTTTTTTATGGGGGGGGGTTTTTTTTTGGATTTTTCCCTTGATAATCCTTGTTTTTTTGGGGTTTTAACCTAATAATATTTGAAAGACCTTTGGTGTAACTTCACCTGTTTTCTCATATTTTTAGGGATGTAAAGAGTTAATAAGCTAATAGAAATTTTCTTTTTGTATAAAAAAGTAAACAAACCCTCCATATTAGCCTTGCAATCAAAAAAAACAATTTTAATGCATTACTAAATAACACTGAATGTCACAAACATTGATTCAACCTATATTTGGTATGCCACAAGAATATGAGAAACCCAGAGAATCACATGACAATTAACAACAGTATTCAAAGTAATCAAAAATAAAACTTATCTTCTGCTAAAGTGCGCAAAAAATTGTGTTCTATAAATCTCCAGGCCTGTTTTCTTACAAGACTCAAGTCTTTTCCTTTGTAAACTTTGTGTTTCCTTTAAAGAATCAGAAGCACAGACAGATGATAATATGCATGGGTTCAAATACCTAGTGTAAGTAACAAAGTCACTTCTTAAACTTGCACTCTTTTGATATTGTGTGATGAAGTTACTGCACTGGTTGTTCATATGCTGCCATATTTCTCTGAATCTAAATTGAAACTAAAATACCTTCTCCCCTTTTTAGTAAGTTTTCTACAGTACAGGGGTGCTCATTTTATCCTACTGGCTTCTGATAGTTTCTTCTTTTCAATCAACTTTTTGACATTTTGAATGTTTAGTTAACTTGAACTTTAGAATGTTGTTGTTGTTGTTTAGAATCATAAATGTCAAGGTCAGCAAGGGAGACAATTCAAGGGAGGCTACTCAAAATGTAAACTTATCAAAGTTCTGAAAGTAACAACAAGTTGTACACACTAGTATGTTTATAATTGCAATCATTCAAAATGTTCATCACTAACTTGAATAAGAAATGGAAGAATATTAATTACAGAAGCTCTAAAAGACAATTTTATAGGTAAAAATATATCCTAATAAGATAGGATTACAGTAGAGTACTGGCTACAATATAGCATTGAATCCTAGACAGACCGGACCAGTATGCGGACGCTACCAGTACGCGGACACTTTTGGCGTTTTCTAAATCAAAGAATCTTTCTTGCATTATTTTGATAATTATATAATTTTATTCGTTCAGTATCAGTTCTTCTTCCGGTATAATAAATGTATTCTTACATTTCCCGATTTTCAACTGGCAATCAAACAAACAGTGAGGAACCCAAAAGGTAAATGTAAAAAATCATATTTTTCGCTAATAAAGTAGTAATATTAATAACGATCGGGTTAAAAATAACCCTATTGTAAGAAAATTCGAAGTTTTTAATAATGATAACTCTTTTTTTAAAGAAATTGTGTAAAAATTTCACCACGAAGCCTAAAATGTGGCGTAAATTGTGAACTTAGGTGCATCTGCACCAGTTACACAAAGTTTTTCTTCTTCTTTTGACTTGTTGGATGCATAATTCAAGTTCTAGAAAAAAGCAATAATCCATAAATTGACAAGTTTTTTTTTACTTTGATGGACGTAAAATTAAAATTCATGGGAAATTGGGTGATGGATCATTTTAATTATGCACACGTACGATTACGAACTACGCACTGTGACTTTTAAATCAAATGGACAAATTTTTTTTTTCCAATAATTAAACACTTGAATTCTTAAAAAAAGAATCATTAACAAATCTTTTCAAGAATCTAGACTATACGCTTCATTCCGTTTTCTTCCAACAAGAGGGTGTCCGCGTACTGGTCAAATCGTTTGATTGCTAAAGACCGCGACCGTTTCTCGTGCAGAGCCAGACTGCGCATGCCCAGTGCGTTGTTTACACGCACAACTTTCTGTAAATTTTCGAACAAGGACATATCTGAATAGATATGAAGACCGGATGATCTGAACCTCAACAGATTTGATATAACAATTAGGTTGCCGGAAAAAGTGTCCGCCTACTGTTCTGGTCTGTCTACAAGTTCGTGTGTACCTGCGAGTTCGTGTTTTTAAATATGATGTCATTTACTGCTATGTACTTGTACAGCACATGTCCGAATTCTATGCAAGTTTCTCCTGGGGTATTCCCTTGCACATAGAAGCAAAGATATTTGGCAAAAAAAATGCATTACTGTCACAATCCTGCTGAAAAACTTGAAAAAATACCTCAAATTCTTCATTTAGTAACTAGTTTTGCATGGTAACCACAAAATTTACGAAATATCCAGGGAATCTTTCATTCAAAAGTTGCTTAGCCATCACCTGGAGTTTTCGTCACGTGACCTGGTGATGAATGCGCTTGCTCAGCATCAGGGGCACTCGAGGGTTTTTTATTAAACAAACAATTTATTTTCAAATATTCATTAATGAAACTATATATTTTGATACTTTGTGTTTTTTTTACGGTATTAATTTACAAAATATTTGTCCTGATTTCCTTGATTAGGTACATTTATATATTATCTGGCTCTGGCCCTGATTTGCAAAATTAAATATGGGAACATCTTAAATACTCCCGAGATTCACCATGTTGAACCCCAATATGAAGACTTTATTTCAACCAGCAAGACAATCTTCAAGACGGGTTATCATTTTCCTTGTTGTTTTTTTTGTAAAAATATTCATTAAAACAATTAAGTTTAGCAACATCCGAGAGGTCAGTAAGCCATAGATACCATTTTTGGAAAATAAATTACCATTTGACCTTGCGATGCCTCACTATGACGTCATCATATAAGAAACACAAACTCATAGGACAACTCGCCGTAATTCTGTTTATGAAAGGTGAAATTTGTTTTTTGATTAAAAATACATGTTGTTAATAAGTTAATGTTAAAATGGTTTTGCAGTCAATTCAACTAGAACTTGAAAGGAAACATAGGTCAATAATTAGTTCAAGATTCTTCCGTTTAGTGCGCATGCGCAGATTTAAAGATTAACAGACACAAACTTGCAGATGTAGAGGCTACATATAAGTCACGGCTTGTTTACTAAGGACTTTAGTTTTGTACAGATTGTAGTCTTCAGTATCACTGTGACTAAAAACATATCCTCTCATCAGGTCTCATCATTGACCTTGTATCTAGGGGTGTCACGTTTACACGTGTACACGGAAGCGTTTAGATTAGCAGCGCTAAACGTTTAGAAACTTGGGTATCCGTTTACACCTAAAATAACACATACAACAGCTTAGTTAATAACATCTACCTTATTATTGAACCGGATTACGTACTACAACTTATGTAAAAGTCACATGATTGAAAATATATGTATTATATATGGTCGCTGAATTTCTATTCATGTATCAGAACGATCTGGACATCTACATAGTTAAATGATTACGTATCTAAAACGACAGACATATTTAAACAGGTATGTAACATTTGTTACTTCAAAGAATATTGTTTTGAACGCAGCATGTATGATGATTTACTGAAACTGATGTAAACAACGTGTAAACGGATCCGTTTCGTTTAGTGATAGACGTGTATACACGTTTACCAAATTCCCTAAACGTGACACCCCTAGACAACCTTGCTGCATTCATCTGCATGATCAATTTGGAGCAACATTCCATGTCTGTAACTTTTGAACAAGGTAAGACTACTAAAAAAATCCAGATCAGCTTTTTCCTCAACAGTCTTGTGACTAGGAAATATAGAGTTTGACCGAAATGATATTTGTTTTTCTTTAACCAAAAAGGATTAAGAAGATGGAAATTTTAAAAAAAGTTATTAACTATAAATTGTGTCTGAAAATCTGCTTGACAGAAAAAAGACCTCTTTAGATAATAAAGATCAGATTTACCTTGTTGTTTTAAAATTGAACTGGCTGTTGGCTTAATCACAGGTTCAATTTAGACCAAAAATTTGATTCTTCCCTCTCAGGCTAAAAAAAATATGTGTGTTTCGGGTCTCTTGACTGACCTCAACTTTTTACTGAAGACCTCAAAGCGTTTTATAAGAAAATGATCAAACAGGCCAAATTTTATGTATCTATAAAGCAAAAGGCAAAATAAATACAAAAAAAACCCAGTAAAACAACACACCGAGAGACCGTAATTTTTCTGGCATAGAGACTTGAAACAGACATGTATTTTTTAAGTTTAACAGTTTTGAACAATTAGGTCTGTGTCAGTAGTAACCTGACCACAGGTTAACAATAAACCCTACTCTTTTTTCATTAAAGTTAGTTCTTTGAAATCAAGTTCTTTAAAATCATGAACTTGTTAAAATTTATTACTTAATTCCAACTTTAAGACTGTTTTAAAAACTTGTGCCAAAATTTTTACTTTTCTGAAATTTGAGAATATTTTGTTGCAATAACCAACTTAAATTATCAGTCACATAATTATAAGTCTTATTTTGAGATATAGAGATTATTATAGAGTTATCAGATTCTTTGTTATCTTGGTGCCCGTTTTGATGCAGACTAAAAGGCTGTACTGAGCGTTTAATTTTACAATATGAATACATACCTGATAGTATTCTCTTGTTGAACCATAGCTTGGTACAATACTGATTCCAAGGTTTTCATCTGGCTCTTTGGTTACTGTAACTTTATACAGCGCAAATCCACCAAAACCATCGTCTTCACTGTCAGAGCCCTCTCGTCTACGTGTTATCTTCACAGGGGTCTCAGACTTTGATTTTGAACTTTGATTTGACTTCTGAATTTTCTCTTTCTTTTCTTGAACAGGAAGTGGTGAAACTGAAAAGGGAGGTAGGTCTTTCTTGTCCTCGTTTGATTCCAAGTAAGACACGAAGAGGCATATCTTTGAACACCTGAATACTCTCATCGTGAGAAAGTGTACGCAAATCCAAACCATTTACTATAACAATCTCATCACCAACACAAATTCCTTTGCTACTTCCTGTTGCTCTGTAGGCAGCGCCACCTAGTGTTACACTTTTTACAGCAACAGAAGTTACCTTTCCGATTCCATCCTTTCCGCCTTCAATTCCCAGAATCATCCCAAGATTTTCACCCGGAAGTCTATGCAGCATCAAATTATCAAGAGAGTCATCTGCAACTGTAAGAGCATTATCATATTTATCGTCTTGACTTGGCAGTTTCTGATACCGACCATAAACTGGATAACCAGTATGAACCGGAGAATCTGTATCCGAAACTGCTCCATCAGAGTTATCCTCACCACCAGAGCTTTCAGTTGCTGTTAAACCAGTTTCATGTATTGGATACAGTGATGATGATCCACTATAACCACTGTCAGCAGTAGACATATTCAACTGATTTAAAATTTTACGCATTTGTAGATTAGTTTCCCTGTCAGACATCTGCTGCCCTGTATATCTATGACCTACTCCTTGATTTCCACCAATAGCTGTATCATACATATGTTCATCACCATAATAAATGCCATATTCGTCTGAGTCTTCGCTGTTTTCCGATGTTAAGGCAGCATGTGTCAAATCCCACTCTGATGTATCCGACTCGGTACCTGTAGTGTTATCGCTCTCCATTGCAGCCCGACGTTTATCACTACTGATCAGGTATTTGCCAAAATCTATCCCAAGAAACCCAGTACCCGTATCCTCTCTTGTGGGAAAACCTTGTTTCTGAAAAGCACATAGACAAGATATTATATCAAATAATATCATCAACTGTGATTTACAAAAACGATACTGAATGACCCTAATTTCTTTGATAAAACATGAAAAACTGAGTAGAAATTTGTATTTATTGCATGATATTATTGTATTTTATACAGAGTATAACCAATTCAAATTTGCAAAATGTAATCTGCGTGAAATGCTAAACGCAGCTGTTACGTATTGTGCAAACTTCAAATCACGTTGATAATTTTATTTCAAACACCATAATTATTCTCTGTGTAAGAGTTGAAATTATACATAATATTCATATACATAATATTCATATTTAGAAACTCATTTTTATTCACAGTACATCTACTTGAGAATATTTTGGTACTATCATGTATCATGGTAAGTTGTCCACCATCTCTCTGTAAGTAGAATCTACTGACGCCCCCCCAAACACATACAAACTCTTAGGACAAGAAATTTAATTGTTCTCAGAATTGTTAAAGACAGACCTTGACCATGTAACCTTGACCTTCGAACCCAAAATCATCGTATTAATCTACCTTACCAAGGCAAACCTACCAATTAAGTTTGAAGACCAATGCCCATTTCATTATCCTTTTGCTAACTAGAATAGTTTAATTGTCTATGACCTTGACCTTTGACCTTCATACCTTAGAACAGTTTTAAGCTATTGATCAGAAAGCAACTTCTTGACTGACAGATAGACACATTGTTTATAAGTTTCCTTGACTATCATTAACTGATTTTTTTCTTCAGTTTAATGAACGTAGTCAATTTAACTGTGTTTCTCAGATCACTAATTATCAATGCAGATCACCCATTTCTTGAAATGGAAGAAAGATCTCAAACAAGATAAGGAAGTGTTCACTTTGTACTTGTACAGTGTAGTGAATCAGGTAGAACAGCAGATTGCTTAAAATGACGTCATTGGTGACACTGAAAAATTACTTTGTTGTTGTATTGTTGTTGTTAATGATGCTGATGGTGGTGATTACGATGATGGTGATGATGATCATCAGTGATAAGGATGATAAAATAGAAGAAGCACAATGATTATGATGATGATAATTAAGATGCTGACTGCAATGATGATGATGATCATAAAGTATCTATTTCACCCTACAACAGATACCAGTCCTGTACCTTACATGCATAGAAAATTAACTGAAAACTCTAAATTGAACAAATAAATATGCGTAATGTCCCAATTTGATTTCGCAGAATAAATTGCTTGCTTTTGTATAATAGTTTAATTCCCAATCTTCCGATATTCATGAAAAAAATATACTTACAACTACAATTTTCCCATGGTTTTATACATGGGCGTATATACACCTTGAACAATGATACCAAATTTAATAATATTTATCTAAATTCCTCTATCTTTTCATCACTAACAAATTAATACACTATACATCCCATACAAAAGTATTCGTCAAAAGAACATCAATAAACGGGTCTCTGATTTTCTTAAAATAAACAGGAGACATCAATACTCGTAACAAGAGAACCTTTTCTTTCAGGTAGACAATGAATACCTGCAAAAAACGAATAAATAATTCACAACAGCGTAATTTTTCGTCAATTTCCTCATGAAAGCCGCAAATCGGCCCGAAGTCAATCAAGAAAATATCGGACCAATGTTGCAACTGGGTAGTTAGATAATTGAATTTTCAATCAATAACAAACATCCTATTGTTTGTGTCCTAGATAATAAAACGGATACCACAATGTAAATATTGAACGCTGATTTAATTATACAATCATCTAACATATGTTACCTGACTATTGTATTATCACATTTAGGTCTGTGTTATCAAATTATCACTTTGCCCTCTACATTTTACTATACTATAAACTCTACAGTTCATTTAGGGTAATGTGATAGTGTCACAGCGGAATAGTCCACTATTGTTGTGTGAATTTATTGGATATCTTGAATCCTCATCCCCCTATATTTCTAAAGTGAACCTATCTGTATTTTAATTCAGACTGTACCATTAACTTTTAAAAGGAGTGTTCAGTGAAAATTTACTGACTGAATAGCAAATAGTGAAGATTAAGATCACACTGCACTGATGATCTGCATCCGTTGCACACGCAGATTCCTTTGTGTATCATCTGGGCATTTAAAGTTAAATTTAAATATCTATTACTTCACTATCACATTATCCCAAATTAACAGTAACCAAATCTGAAATTTCTTTCCAAATAGTTATTTTGTATATTATTGGTTGTCAGTGGTGATCCTGTATCTGAGCCATATCACTTTAAGAATTAAATATGATCATCCACATAAAGTCTTTGTGCACCAATGATATTCTGTTGTCAACTGACAGCAACTGTATATTTCAGTTCCTTGTTGTAAATCACTTTAACATGTTTAGAATTTATTAAAAGATATTATTCTGAAAGAATACATTCACAAAGCATTTATTCTAAAAAGTTATACCATTTGATTGAATAATTACGACAATTGTATTTTTATTACCTCCCTTTTATTTTTGTCTCTTTTTTGCAGCCTTTGTTATATGTATGCTGTTTTAGTACAACACTTATCATATCCTATCTTCACTGCAAATCAGAATTAAGTTCTAGATTGCTGACATAGCAAAGTGTGTAGATATAGTAGCGTTCGGTACCATAACTTATAAAGTTTACAATCAAAAGGTTTCATTAAAAATTTACTAATACAATTACCATACCGATATGGGAATTTATATCTTGTAGAAATTAAACCAAACAATCCTTAACAATCACAGTTATATATTATCTTTAAATGACAGTTGGTGGGGGTTTAACTCAATAAATTTAAAGTGAAGACATATCTTAACGGATTAAAATTCTTTATAACAATATAAGAATTTCACTGATTTATTATTTTGTCAAAATGCCTATAATCTCATCTAAATAATCTTTTCTATGATTTGAATGCGTCTTCAAAAATATAAAAATACAATAAAAGACATCCATCCCCTGTATTATCTCAAATTATTTGATTCCAAGATAACAACAAGTTTCTACCTCCTAATAACTGGGTCATCATGTAATTTTTACATGTTTTTGTTTACTTAAGATTTCGCCTTTAGAGCAATATGCTCATGTTTTCTTAAACTAAACTGCATCTTTCAATACTTAGGTTGCTGAAAGGATTGTTGTTCTTGCAGGGGTTTAACTCCCGTTTCAACCATATTTCGGTCATTTTAAACAGGCGGACAATTTACCTAACCATCATTCCTGGGAAGAACCAGTACTAGATCCCTATGCTACTAAAGAAACTGCCAACGCTTTCACATAAAGAGACATGTTCAGTAGCAGGGCTTGAACACATGATCCTCAATCTGCAATCTGTAACAGTGATTTCAAGTCAGCAACCCTAAACACTTGACCACTAAGGCAGTTTCCAAAAGGATATGGACAGACTAGGGGATGGGGTGGGGGGCTATTAAGTTGATTTTATGAATTACTGCTTTTGTCTTTAATACCCCCTTAACTGTGACTGACTGATAGGAGATATTTATCCACAGTGCCAGCGGTAGCCATATGGCCGAGCGACCCTTAATTGTGACCAATTAATCTGACTTTCAATACACATGTTACAACATTACTGTTCAAGACAAAAATAACTCAAGAGTATAAAATTACAAAATTTTAGAAACATATAAAATTAATGTTAACTTTATTCTGGTATTTTAGCACTTTTTCAACAAAATCCACATTATAATATTTATATCTATCAGTTGCCAAATCAAACAACACACAGAATAATGTATTGGCTATAAAAGCTTTAAAATTAAACATCAGACAAGTTTAATAGCCTTATTATAGATTATTTCCATGGATCATTATACTATATAGATGTAAAACGAACAAGACTATTTATTTTAATATGACATCCTTTAAACATCACCAATATAGCATATATTTGCAAAATAGTCACAATATAAATATTACAATGTTTTTGAGGTCCTCTGTTGTAACCATTCAATCAAAATATTTTATCATCCGTAACTTTACCACACTTCAATTTTTTCTTTCACAACTGCCAAACATGCACACATGTGTATGAATATAAGAACACGGTTCATGGTATGCTTCATATGGACTTTAATTGCTTTGCTACCGATAGATAATAATCTTAAGTCAGCCTCTCTAGTCAAGTGGTAAGAGTCACTGACTTGAAATCACTGTAACCACTCACTGATGAAGGGTCACAGGTTGAGCCCTGCTACTGACCATGACCCTAAATGTGAGAAAGTTGGCAGTTTCTTTTGGAGGACACAGTTCCAGTACTTGTCTTTCCTAGTAACAATGGTTATGTAAACTGCAAGCCTGTATAAATGACCGAAATACAGTTGCAATGCATACAGCAACATACAATGTAATAATAATCTTCGACCTTATGATATGAATTTTTATTATTTCAGGAATGTCAGGAGTTGGGTCATATTAAAATGCATGTCTAATTAGTAATTACCTATATCTATAATTGTACCATGACATTTGAGGTTGTCAATATCTAAGGTCAAAACAT